>QRFJ01001823.1:0-441315 GCA_006176705.1 Cocos nucifera | reverse complement strand
GTTGTTCATATGATGTTGCTTGGTTCCTTACCCCTAGCAATAAGGCTATTAGAAGCTTCGCAATTAGCAGAATACAGCTCAATGAGAGAATACATATATCAAGCTTGGTAGAATTGATTTTCCTAGCCACACATAATTCTTTGACAGTATAATTTAATATGTAGCAAAATACTCATCTCAAATTGAATTCGACAATTAGATGTTCTGCTTGGATCTTCCAGCAGGATGCACATACATTAAGGGTCAATTTATCTCGACTATCTACATTAGTATAATTCATTGAATCGAACTGAAAATGGAGTCTATGAATCCATAAGGTTTTAGTCTGAAGTACCATATAATAAGACCACTAGTCTCAAGTATTTCTTTAATACTTCAGGATGGTTTTAAAATCTCCAGTGATTTCTCTCCTGGAATTAAAGATTAGTTACTAGCTTCACTACTAGTGAGAACTATGCATATCTGATCGACGGTATATATCAATGGACGTTACATTATAGAAACAACAACTGCTGAAAAGCAAGATATTTGATATTTTTCTAACGACTTATCTTAACGGTGTTGTTGGGCAATCCTTTTTGAAAAAAAAATCAATTCCTGGAAGCCTATCAGGTTAGAGTAGCTTGTTAGAATTTTTCTGCTGACGCGTAATTAACCCAAAAGTGTCAAGTACGTAGAACTGAAAACAATAACGAGAACTTTTAGATATCTTTTCTAAATAGATCTTATTTTCTAAATGGAGCTTTATCCAAAGATCTTTTCATGGAGACTGATAGATGCATAGATACTTTATTCCTTGGTAATGTGAAATCAAATTTAACGATTAAGGAGAATTACAGTCTATACAAATACTTAATACTATTGCTGGACATTAGCCCTTTGTATATGCAGGGTCCTCTTCATTCTGTAACGAAGTATATATTTTGAATGTTCTATCATCGATATTGTTTAGCTATGAGATGCTAATTTTGTCCATATGACCTTGAAGACTTATACACCTGGTAAAATTTATGACGTGGAAACATTCAGATTGTAATTATCATATAACTATTCAATCCAAACTTCATCATATTAGAAAGCATTTGTATATATCACATTTGCAGATTTCATAGGTCCAGAGATGGACCAGCATATTGGCCAAGAGCTTATCTGAATGAATAAATTGAAGCATGCAATAGGAGAGAATATCTTGTCATAGTCAATACCATAACATTAATGATACCCCTTGGCAATCAGATAGATTTTATAGATCTCCACCTTTTCATCTGTATCTCTTTTTCTTTTGAAGATCCACTTACACCCTATGGGTTTTACCCTTCGAATGGATCAACCAATGTCCATACATCATTGACCTTCATAAATTTCATGTCGGATTTCATGGCCTCAAGCCATTTCTCAGAGTCAGATCTCTACATTGCATTCATATAGTTGATTGGATCTTGGTCATTCTCATCGAGTTCAATAGGATCCCCATCCCTGATCAGAAAATCATAGTATCTATCCGATTGACATGGTACTCTACCAGATCTCCTTAAGGATGCTTCTATAATGGGTTCTGAGTTTGATCTAATCAGATTTAGCTCAGGTTCAACAACTTGTGTCCATTCTTCCACCTATCGTACTTCATCAAATTTGATCTTGGAGGCATTAGTTCCTTCATCAAGAAATTTTTTTTCTAAAAAGACTGTCTTAAGACTGACAAATATTTTTTGCTCATCAGTAAGGTAGAAGTAGCACCCTTTGATTTTTTTTGGGTAATCTATAAAACTATACTTATCAGACTTAGGTCCAAGCTTGTCTGTCATCAAATATTTGACGTAGGTCGGACACCCTCAAACCCTAAGGTGTGAAAGCATTGGCTTACACCCTATTCATATTTCATATGATGTTTTATTAACAGATTTACTTGGAACCCTACTTAGAATGTAACAAGCTGACTCAAGCGCATATCTCCATAGGAAGATCGACAAACCAGCAAACTCCATCATGGATCGAAACATGTCCAATAGGATCCGATTTCTCCTTTTAGACACACCATTATATTGTGGTGTTCTAGGAGGGATCCATTAGGAGAGAATTTCGTTCTCCTCAAGATATGTCAGAAACTTATTGAAAAGGTACTCACCCCCTCGGTCAGATCGAAGAGTTTTAATACTCTTCCTAGTTTACTTTTCTATCTCATTTCGAAATAGTTTGAATATTTCAAAAGACTCCAACTTATGTTTTATTAAATAGACATACCCATACCTTGATAGGTCGTCTGTGAAGATTATGAAGTAGAAATATTCATCTCTGGCACTTGAGCTCATGGGTCTACATACATCTGAATGTACTAAACTCAAGAGTTTAGTGGCTCATTCACCTTTTTTAGTAAAAGGTGACTTGGTCATCTTACCAAGAAGATAGAACTCACAGATCAGAAGTGACTCACAATCACTAACCTTAAGAATTTCTTCTTGAGCTAACCTGTTAATTATATTCTTGTTAATATGACCTAGCCTACAGTGCCAAAGGTAGACATCAGATACATCACTAATCTAGGGCATTTACTAAAAGATTGAACTACGTTAACAGGCATAGAAAGTAATAAATTTTATTAGTCAATTGTCCAATCAAAATTATAACACCATTCAAAATGACATTACAAATTTTTTTTTTATTGATATTTCAAATCTATTCATGACTAAAAGGTCTATAGAAATGACATTCAATAAGAAAGTTGAACAATAATGACATTCATTAAGAATAACTTTATTTGAATTGATTACAAGGTTCATGATTTCTAAAGCTAGAATTGAAACTTATCTTCCATCTCCAACGTTCAGGAATCTCTCATCTTGATCAAATCTCCTACTGACCTATAAGCTCTGCATAGAATTACAAATATGATAAGGGCTTCCAGTATCTAATACCCAGGCAGTAGAATCAAATAAAAAAAAATTACAAGGTGTTATCATATAATTATCTTACCCAGCAACCGCTTGCTTCTTCCTCAGTCTGTTCGGATCCAGGAAGATAATGTACAGAGGACAGTTCCTCTTTCAGTGCTCCTGCTTCTTACAGAAGAAGCACTCTGTCTGACTCTGATCGAGATTGTGCTTCTTGATTTGACCCTATACAGTCGTCCCAATATGTGGCCGCACCTTCTTATTTTTCTTCTTCTTATTCTTCTTTCCTTTCTTAAAGGATCGACGATCAGAAGAAGACTCTCCCACTATATTCACCATCTTCTTATGGAGTTGGTGATCCTTCTCAAAGTTTTGTAGCAACCCCAACAAGCCGTGGTAGTTCACTACAGGCTTTATCATTCTAAAATGAGTTAGGAAGGAGAGGAAGAACTTGGGCAAAGAATTAAGGATCGCATCCTTACCGAGTTGCTTATGTAGAAAAAAGCCCAACTTGCTAAGACGCTCAATCATCTCGATCATGTACAATACATGATCGGTGACTGAGGCTCCGTCCCTTATTCAAGTGTTGAAAATGGCACAACTTCTTTTATGCCTTTCAACATCATCCGATGTGCCAAAAGAGTCATTCAATATTTGAAGCATCTTCTATGGCTAGGCATTTTCAAACCTATGGCTGAATTCGTTATTCATTGCTGTCAGCATTATACATCAAATGATGGTGCGGTCATTGAGCCACTTCAGATAAGTGTCTCGGACCACTCTCCGAGCGTTCAGGGCTGACGCCTTAGGTGCTTGATCTGTTACCACATAAAGGATCCACTCATGCTTCAGGATGATTTTTAACTAACAATACCAGCTATCGTAGTTGGATCTCATTAATTTATCATAATCTAACAATGATCGGAGCGATAGATTAGTGGCCATGTCTGCACAAAAATAAAAATCAAACCTAATTAGTATATGAATTATTAATCCTAAAAACTTGGACTTCAGTCTAAAGGTCCTTCCACTATTTTATACGAATTAGTAGCCTCTATCTCCAATTCGAAAAATTACTCTAATTCCTTAGTGGGTACTAGAATTTACATAGACTATACATGAGCCCAATTTTTGTTGGTCAACTCATGTGCACCTATGGGTGGATTCAAAATTAATTATTTCTCTAAACAACTTCTAGTAACATTGATTTTGCCCCATAGACCTAATCAGTAGGCTTTGGCCTCTACTGAAAAAGGTTCGGTTAGGTCCAACCATTAACATCACCATATTTGATCTTATCTAATCAATAAATGATCAGACTTAACTTTGATCGGCCAATCTAACCACCATCAGAAAGACAACCAAATTATCATTTTATGAATGATAATTTCATTAGTCAATAATCACCAGGCCTTTGGATCTCGAATGATTATTATACTAATAAACCCATTATTACTCAACTTAATGGGAGGCTATGATTTAGTTTTCTATATAACTATTTCATTTTTAAGGATCTAATAATTTTAGAGGATTTAGTTAAGTAATTTAAGAAAATTCAGCGAGCCAATTTCGATTCTCCCACTGACTTTACCAAGTCAGAAAAGAATATAATCTAAGCTAGCATTAGGAGCATCTAAATCAGTTAGACTAATTTACCTAATAGACATGGATGAGCCTGAATCACCAAATGATCTAATCAAAATCTAACTCATCAGGATGGTCAGGTAAGCGAGATCAGTGGAAGAAATATGCCATTAACTCATCAAAGACCAAATTAGTGCGAGTAGCTCTCAATTAAAAACCACTGGTCAAACCGCCAAACTTACCTTGGATACCATTCAGTTCATTAGTTTTAATTTGACCAACCTAGTAATTTTAGATTCGATCGCGTAGCCTTGAATCAAGTCCATTTGGCCCTTGTTAAAGGTATGGACTTGACCAACTATAATTATTGTAATTGAATCTATAGAGTCCTTGACCTAATCTAAATTAATATTTAATTAGACTTGATTAATTACTCTAAATTAGTCCACATTTTAACTAACCTTAGGTCTAACCCAATTTATGGACCTAATTCAGCTAACCCAATAAACCAGAAGTTTATGATTAATGACTTAGAGTCTTAATTCATAATTCTAGATACTAAATTATTATACTTAATTTTTAATTAAATTTATGGGCTGTGGGTTAGGGTTCGGTATTTTGAAAATATTTTTAATTTTGAAAGATTCTTTACAACTTACCATTGTTCATCAATTGAGTCGACTTATTTTAAAATTAAATTATCTCAATTTATAAACAACACTAGTTGTAGAATTTAATTTAAAACTATGTACACTATATAATCATAAAATCATGAATCAATCTTTATCTAATTATGCATTCATGATCATAAATCAGATTAAAATCTAATATAATTAAATTATAAAAATATTAGATCAAATCTAATAATTTTATGATTAACGATATAGATCAGCAACGTACCAGGATAATCTTTTCACTGTAGGAGGTAAATCCTACAGCAGGATAACCTACAGTCCATGCAATCTAGATTTTAATTTTTTAGATCTAATTATTTTAATTATTAAATTAATATTTAGATTAAATTTAAATTATTAATCTAAATATATAAGTATATTATGTTTAAAGAATCTTGCTCTGATACTAATTAAAGAAAACAGTGCAGGATTTGCCATGCTACTTTCGAAAAATATTTTAAAAATAGTAATAATATAGTAAAAAATAATTAATTTAATTAATTATCTACTGATCATATCAGATTATTTAATCCTATATATTAGGATCTAAACATAATATGCATGCATACATCAATAGATCTGAAAATAAAACTATGTAATAAACTATTTACTATATCTACGTATTCAGAACATAATATCTTTTTATGGATAGTCGATCACCATAATCTGAGTTTATCAGATAATATTCTGATATCACATCAGAGCTGTACATATGTCCGATCTCTACGGTTGGTCCACACGAAGCTCTTGCTCCCAAGTAGCCCCATAGGAGTGCTAGCTCCTTATCGGGGCCTTTGATGGTTGATCACGATCGATTCGATTGATTATATACTTTTTAATTTTTTAAATATTTTAAAAAATTAGAACATAAATATTGAAGGATGATGAAAATGTGTTTCAAATTTGGTGGCGATCTGATGCTCACAGCACTCGATCTCTCTATCCGAACCTAGATTTCCAAATTTAGGATTTCACTCGATCCAAAAATTCTGACACACTAAAAATCCTATCACACTCTCTCTATATGGACTTTTTTTATGAAATGAGCTTTTATGAAAAGATAACTTTTAGATCTATAATTCTTATTTAGATCATATCTAAAAATAGAATATCCTTAGAGGTGAAAATCATAAGAGAAGAGAGGGATGAGGGAAAAATAAAGTGCTATAGGATCCTGTTCACCTTTACTCCAAGATTTTTTTTTGTCCAAAATTGATGTCCAAACACTTTAAAATTTTTACCACATAATTCTAACCCTTCTCTTACATGTATAAAATTTTTTATAATTTATTGACATGAATACCATGGAAAAATTGCATGAAAAATGATAAGAGTCGAGTGGTTGAGAGGTTTTAACCATTCACTTGATTTTAAAAATTAAATGAGCCTCTTATGCTTATCCAACGCCCTCTCCCTTGTATTTAACATGTAGAAGAACTCTTCTTCTATGTGCATATTTTATTTCTTAAAAAATATTTGACAAACAAAAGGGAGGGTGTGGGAAGTAGAGTGGAAAAGTGAAAAATGGTGGGCGCATTAGAAAATTTGAATTCAAACTTCATTTGACTTGGTCCTAATTGGTTTTAACCAAATCAATTAATTTAGACCCAATTAAACTAAGTTAAATCTAACCAAATTAGGCTTAGCCTAATTTAATAAAATTTTAATCAAATTAAAAATTAATTAGATCTACGTTCTGATCAAATCAGAGTCAAAACTTTCATAGCGATTAGATCATCTCATGACCTGATCGGATCAAATCCAATTGAATCAAATTCAATCAAAATTGATCAAATCCTCATCACTTAATCAAATTAAGCTAATCAGTAATTAAATTACTAATTAATTCTTTAAAAATATCTGAGTCCAAATCGAATAAGTTATCGGGCAATAGAGTCCTATCAACATAAAACTCTTGAAGAATCCTAAATCAGTGGCACTCTTGAACCTAGTATCCTAAATGAATCGAACTCATGATTATAGAGTCTCAAACTAGTGAAACTCTTGATCAGAGAGTTCTAAATGAGTAGAACTCAAAGTTTTAGTCCAGTAGGACTCTTGGTCATAGAGTTTCAGTCCAGTGGAACTCTTGACCACAGAGTCCCAAACCAATGGGACTCTTGATTAGAGAGTCCCAGATAAGTAGGACTCAAAGTTTCAATTCAGTAGAACTCTTGATCATAGAGTTTCAGTCTAGTGGGACTCTTAACCACAGTATCCTAGATTATCAGGAATCAAGATCAGAGAGTTCTAGACAAGTAGAACTCAGAGTCTCAGTCCAGTAGAACTCTTGGTCATAGAGTCTCAGTCTAGTGAAACTCTTGATCATAGAGTTTCAGACCAATGGGACTCTTGATCAGAGTGTCTCAAATAAGTAGGATTCAGAGTCTCAGTCCAATAGGACTCTTAGTCATAGAGTTTCAGTCCAGTGGGACTCTTGACGATGGAATCTTAGACTAATGGAACTCTTGATCAGCCATCAGATCATGTAGGAACTTCTAATGTGTGCAATTCCGTAGGTTTAAACTTAAGTCGGTAGCATAGAAATCAATTTCTATACTAATCAAAGTGACCATCTAGTAATGGTACCCTACATTTGGATAGGTCAAATAATCACAATCGCAACATTCGGAACCTACGTGATAAGTACCATAAATTCACTAATAAAAGTATTAATTTATTAATTAATTCATATTAATTTTTTAATTAATGATCAATTTATATATATTTTTTAAGAAATTCATATTTTTATTAATTAAAAAAAATTAATTATAAAATAATAAAAATAAAAAAATAAAATTTTATAATCAATGGAAAGAGCTCATTTTTTTAATTATAATGAAATAAGTTTGAAGTAAAACGGAGCTAAAATAAAAAAGATATGAATTTTTAAAGAAATAAAATAAAATAATTTAAATGAAAAAATAACATACGGCTCAAACAGCTCAAGCCGCCACGCTGCAGCAGGCGGTGCGTCCAAATAAGTCAAGCCAAGCCGACTATGCCAGCGCGCCAAGCCATCCACGCTAGCCGACTCAAGCCCAAAAGTCATCAATCGGTCTACAACACAGTGTGGACCGCTAGCTCAGCAGACACCGGCAAATCAGAGCTTGCCACATGATGGACCTAGACCCCTAAAGGGTTTATAGAAAATTCATCGTGGCTCACAGGGCATTTGGTCTTTTCATCTATCAATAAAAGGCGCTGATTGATTGCGGTGCATGATGTGGTCGGTTCACGCGGTCCATGAGAGCAGTAAATATGCGATTGTGCGGTGGTGGTTGTTTGCGGTCAAGATCGAATGGTCAAGTTTTTTTTCGATTGCTGATTTCATCCGAATCGCCATCGGATGGCAGCGCTTAATTCTAGCTTCGATCCAATGGTCCAGAAGGCTTCCAACGGTGATCAAACTCTCAAGCGCATGATTAATGACCTAAATTCCTCCATCCAACGCGATCCAATGGTCAGAAATTAATCCGACTTGATCTGGCCATTATACGTCCATTTTTGATATTTTTGGAAGCATCGGATCACCATCTAACGGTTAGAATTAAAAGAACTCAATAGGAACTATTTTAATTCAAATTTTACTCAGATTTCTTTCTATTTTTATGATTAAAATAATCCTTAGTCCCACATTGCCTCCAAAAAAAATATCTAGCCTCCCTAGCTCTATAAAAAGGACCCAGGCCTTCAGAAATGAACATCTCATATCAAGGTGAAGCTTTGGTACAAGATAAAGTCAGGCTATGGGTTAATGGCTGCTTCAAAGCAATTGGTGCCTTAATTTCATATTTTTTATTTTTATTATAATTTAATTTTTTATACTTTAAATTATTGTTTTTTATTTTATTGTAAGTAGATGCTAAGATCTAACTAGTAGATCTTAGTACCAAGTTTAAATTCCTGCATCTTTTAATTTTTGCCTTTTATTTTCTGACTTTATTTTTGATTTCAAACTCTTTTCTTTCTTTTTTTTCAAAAAATCAAAGATTTCAAATATAAAAATACTACCTTTCCTATGGATTCGACCCGACTCACTACTATCTACGCATTTTTAATTATTTTAAGAAGTTAGATTAAACTAATAAATATGGTGTCTTAACGACAATATCGCGTTTCTATCACTACGCGAATATGGTTACCGTATAATTCATCCCTATAACCTCTATATAATAGATGACTCAGCGTTAGACTGTCAACCCTAGAAAATACATTTATGTCGTGTCTCAAAGCAATTAGTCTCGTGACTCCTCACTAAGACTACCCTGGCCAAGGTTTTACTAAATTGAAATATAATTGAACACAGCTTTTGAAATCAGGAGTGGTCAATCCTATCTTGATACACGCACCAACTTCACAAGTATTTGACTGTGCCCAGAAATCTTTCATTACTGAATTAAAAATTCAGATAGTCTTGCACCAAAATACAGTGAGTTGCTTAGAAGTCATCGAGTGATCTCAAGTCGAAGGGATATTTATATCTATATTCCATCGAAGCTAATCTTGATAGAAGAAAAGCTTCGGAGTTGATCATGTTCAATACAGATGTATCTATACATCTTACTTGCATGCCATATCAGTGTCTCAATATTCTTTGGTTATGAAGACAATCAACCTATATGGCACACAATGATCTATACTTGATAAACGTTGTCGTCCTAAGTAACAACGTATTATTTGGTCGTAAACTATTTAAGAACTAAATGATAAATCCTTTTTTATCGAATCTAGATAGTCCTAAGGACTTCATCACAATACAGAAGTTCATTAGAAAATAATAAAATTTATGATAAAAAATATCAAAATATTTTTTATTAATTTATAATTCAAATACAATTATAAATATATGATCCAACCATCAACAGACTGACGATTGGCTTTGGAATACATTTCCAACATTACGGATGCTCACCTTTTCATGGCATCGATCTCTGCCGCTCCGATCTCCACCGCTTCAGTCTTCCTTAGGTGCTCGGAGATGTCAACCACCTCACTGCTCTGCTCGCCGCCACCTTCTACCGATCTCTACCACTGACTTTCCTCCCCATCGTGACCAGCATTGGCCTCCCTTCTAATCTCCCTCAAGTACTTTTCGAAATAAAGAAAGAAATGAAAAGAAAAAAATGGGGAAAATGGAAAAAAAATTCTAATACAAAAACCCACTATCATTTGAGCTTCCCTATTCGTCCGTTCTAAGCCTCCCACACGACTAGGACTCATGAGGATGAAAAAATAGAGAAAAAAATGGAGGAAGGAAAAACCAATGAAAATAAAGGAAGTTTTTTTTTTTTCCTTTTCATTCCATCATCTTTTTCGGCAATGAGAAAGGAGAGCACTTGAAACAGAGGAGTTTGTTGGGTTCTGATTATTATTATTATTATTTTTGCATGAAGTATTTGGGACTTCATCTTGGTAGAAGCATGATATTTTATGGGCTTTAATAATTTTTTATCCAAAAGCTTCTTATTTGACCCAAAAAGTTTCAATTAATGGGACTCTAATATCATGATAATGATGTAGGGGCTAATGGTCGATGGGTGGCATTTGCGGTGGAGGTATGGTAGAGGTGAACAAGCCACTATATATATATTTCTTTAACTATATAGGGAGAGTTTAAAACTCTGAAAAAAAAAGAAATAAATTGATCAATCTATCTGAGAAAATGTCTTGCCTTTTAATTTTTCCATCTTATCTTATTTTTTGTATGTTTTTTCTAATTTTTTCTCTGCTTTTTTCATTCTTAGGAGTCTCAATTGGGCCTTTTTTTTTTGCTTCCAAGCAATGGTAACATTTTTAAGATAAGCTATATGAATATAGGAGAGCAAGAGGATGCAGGATATATGATCTTTTTGATATTTATTCCAACATCATATATTTCATGAATATCTAGGTGAGGTTGCTTTGGGAACATGATTTTGATTTCACATTTTGATTTTACATGTTAATTTTTCTACTGGTGTTTCTAAATAATCTTTCTCTTTTTGATTTTAAGTCAAGATATTTTAGAGAAAGACAGATAGGATAAAAGGAAATGGCTGTGGTGGATGTTGCGGCATTGCTACTATGTCAGAGTTATATTAGATATCTCCAACCACTCCTACAAATATGAGAATCCAATCTATCTCTACGCAACAAAGTTGGCCCCTTTCATAACCAGAGGTGAGCCATAGCTCTCTTTTCTTCTCTTTTTTTTGTCTATCTACAATCATAAAAGTCTCAAATCTCTTATTTATATATAATTCTATAATTATTTGTTGATCATATAAATTTAATATTCCATAAATGGAGAATGAGTATGGTGATAATTTTTATTTATATACTATCTGGATCTTGACATAGCATCTATTATTTATGAATATAATTTCATAAAATAATATGCTTTAATAACTCAAAAATGTTGTATTCTTATTGCTGCCTTTGAATTGACATTATGAAATATGCCATTTGTAATGAAGTGATTTGAGTAACTTCTTTTGAGTGATTTTTCTAATTGCTCTTTTATCAATTAGAAATAGGATTCAGGTTTAGGTTAGGGTTCCAATTTGGATTGGGTATGGATTAGATTGGATTGAGATTTAGGTTAGAGTTTGGGTTTGGGTTGTGTTGGATGAGGTTTGGGTTAGAAATAGATTCCAAATTTAGGTTAAGGTTTGGGTTTGGTTTGAGTTAGATTTGGGTTAGGATTAGTGTTTGTGTTTGGGTTAGGTTAGGATTTAGATTATTGACATTGAAAATTGACTTAGGGTTTGGGTTGTTAGAGTAAATATTTGTATTAAAGTTTAGGTTATTTAGGTTAGAATTTTGATTAAGTTTGAAAGTTACATTCAGAGATTGATTAGGGTTAGGATTAAGTTAGGATTTTTGGATAAGATTAGGATTGTGGAATAGAGTGTAAGGAGGAAGAAGATGAAAAAAAATAGAGAAGGAGGGAGAAAGAGGAACTAGCAGTGGGGTGGGATGAGAAATTACCAACGGGGTGGACTGAGGGAGAAGAGAGATAGAGATAGATGGATTGGGAAAGAGAGGGATGCAAAAAAAAGAAGAAGAAAGAAAACAAATGGTAGAAGACTCAATGGAGAAGAAAAATGAGGAGAAAAATAAAAAAAATAATAAGTGATATATTTTAAAAAAAAGAGAAACTTAGATTGGAGAAGAAAATAGTGAGAATGTATTTTTAGAGAGGAAGGAGATATAAGAAATTTCAGTTTTTTCTTAGGCATCGTGGACTATAGAGGTGTTGTGGTGGTGGTGTAGAGAGAAAAAAAGAGATTTGATATGGAGATGAGGAAGAAAAAAATGTAGATGGGAAGATCTTCCATCATGACATATGAAAAAGAGAGAGGAGGCTAGAGACGGCAAAACACAGCTCGGCCAAGTGAAAAAAGGTGATAGAATTGGATGAGGAACCACCGATGGAGAGGGGAAGGAGCCGACGACAGGATGGAATAAGAAAAAAT
Organism: Cocos nucifera; assembly: GCA_006176705.1. NCBI lineage: Eukaryota > Viridiplantae > Streptophyta > Magnoliopsida > Arecales > Arecaceae > Cocos > Cocos nucifera. The sequence goes on along the minus strand of QRFJ01001823.1, from coordinate 428,709 downwards.
AGATTAGATTTTAAATTAAGCTTAACTGTATAAGAAAAGTATGAATTGAGCTCTCATGAATGATATATATATATATATATATATATATATATATATATATATATATATATATATATATATATATATATATATATATATATATATATATATATATATATATATATATATATATATTGTGGTGTATAATAGAGATATGTGCATAAGCTTTCTATGTGCCACTCAATCCTGTGAAAAAATTAGGAAGATTGTATACAGAAGAATTGATAAACTAGATTTTTTTAGGATAGTATATACTTACTATTTTTTGTAAAAATTATCTAAAAAATTTTTTCTAAAAAAAAGACAATCATAAAGTCTTTTAAAAATATTTTTTTATTTTTTTTAAAAATAAAACATATGTAATTTTAGATTGATTTGTTTTTTATTTTAGAAAAAAATGATTTAAAAGGTTAAGAAAATTTAGAAATTAACAAATTTTTATATGTTCTATGGATTTTTTGTAATAACTTAATTTTTTAATACAAAAATTATAAAGGCTATTGCAACGTCTTTTAAAATTTGATTTTGTTATTTTCTAAAAAAATAAAAATATAATTTTATATGTGCTTTATTTTATCCCATGCAAAAAAATATGGTGTACATAGTAAAAAAAGTAGAAATTAACAATTTTTTTATGTTTGGCTATTTTTATTTTTTTAGAATATTTACAAAGATTAATTTTTTCTTTGCAAAAAAATTATAGAGACAATTGCAGTGTGTTTAAAAATTTATTTTATATAGTTTTTTATAAAAAAAATAAAATATATAACTTAGAATGTGTTTTGTCTTTTACTGTAGCAGAAAAAGAAATTAAGGATGCATGGTTAAAAAAATTAAAAATTAGTAAATTTTTTATATGTTTAGCACATAATACTTTTTTATTTTTATTGAATGGCTGTAATAAATTTTTTTCATAGAAAAATTATGGTCATAATATTGCATTGATTGTGCCGCAACATTTATTAAGTTTAGGTATAAACTAAAATTTTTGCCTATAAATTAATTAATTAATTTATTTTTTTATCTATATTGTGTAAATTTGTTATTATGGTTATTATTGTACTATAAGTTTACCCTTTCAAAAAAATCACTTGGTGGAATTCGATAATAAATCTTAATTTAATATATTTATCATTGTTGGGGATAAATCCCGCTCCTGCCGAAGCTCGGCCCAACGCTCAGCCCAATGTAACCAGTAGCCGCTGAAGAGCTTCAGTGCCAGGCGCCTGGCCGAGCCCCTAACACGGCCGAACTGCCTAGAGGCCGAACTCCCCTGCACCAAGGTCTCGGCCGAACTGCTTAGAGGCCGAACCCCCCTGCACCAAGGTCCGGGCCGAATTGTCTAGAGGACGAACTCCCACCTGCAGCCGAACTCCTTCGGACCGACCCTAGGCGAGTCCATGCAGCCGAACTCCTTCGGACCGACCCCAGGCGAGTCCATGCAGCCGAGCTCCTTCGGACCCCACGGCCGAGCTCCTTCGGACCCCACGGCCGAACTCCTTCGGACTTCCCACGGCCGAACTCCTTCGGACCGACTCCAGGCGAGCCCATGCAGCCGAACTCCTTCGGACCGACCCTAGGCGACCGAACTCCTCAGCGAGCCCTGGCCGAACCAACTAGCAACCGAAGTCCTTCAATTGGCCAGCCGAGCTTCTTCGGGCCTCTCAGCGGCCGAACTCTACAGATGGCCGACCCTTCAGCCAGACGAACTCCCCCAGCTTCCCCTTCGGCCGAACTCTGTTGCAAGTCCGAACTCCGTTGGATGAACCGTCGCCTGCAGCAAGACCGGACGGCGCCTTCCTTTCCGTACCGGACTCCATGCGGCCGACTACTCGCCGGTATGGCTCCCACGACCTACCGGACGACGCCTTCCTCTCCGTACCGGACTCCATGCGGCCCACGGCTCGCCGGTATGGCTCCCACGATCTACCGGACGACGCCTTCCTCTCCGTACCAAACTCCATGCTGCCCGACGACTCTCTGCCAGACGGCACAGCCGTCACCATCAACTAAGCTCCGCTATAAAAGGACCCCTCCCGACATACTAAGGCTAAGCTCTCTGAACTCTCGACTCTCTAAGCTCTCCTCCACATCTCTAAGCTCCGGGACTCATTCCGGGCACTCCATTACTGTTGGTCGGAAACTAACTTGACCGTCGGAGGGTCCTGCCGGAGCCACCACCCCACCGGTTCCGGGCGGGACTTCGTTTTGCAGGTCCCCGGCGGCTTCCAGCGGCCTCGATTGCGGCGACCTCCGGCGGCGACGGATTTCTGCACCAACAGATTGGCGCCGTCTGTGGGAACCGAAGGGACTGAACCTTCGAGGTTCCCTTGTTCTTAAAGGAGTGCTCGGCGACGATTTCCCTCCCCTGCTCCGGATCTCTCTTCTCCCTCTTCAGAATTCCTTCTCTGGAAAGAGGAAATGCCCCCCAGAAGGGCTTCGACGCGGCGCTCGACGGCTTCCGCGGCTCGATCCCCTCCGAGTCCGTCTGTCCCTGCTCCGGCCCCGGTGACTCAGCCCCCGTCAATAACCGCAGTGGATACGGAGCAGTTCAACCAGCTCATCCAGCACGTTCGCGGTCTCACGGAGGCGGTGCAGGCGGTGCTGCACCGACAAGTCCCAGTGCCAGCCCGACCGGCGCGGGACTCCCCGAAGTCGGATGATCCAGTCCAAGAGCGACCGGCTTGGGCAGCCCGACCTCCGATACCCGGATTGGGGAGGCGGAGGAGGGAGAGCCCTCGTTCGGATCATGGATCGACCAAGGGTGAAGCCTCGCGCCCATCTCACCAGAAAGCCTTGGAGATCAGAGACCGTGAGGACCTGCTGGGCCAAAGGCTCTTGGAAATGAACCGGCGAATTGAAGAACTTCGTCCCCCCTCGCGTGGTGATGACGTTTGTGCAGACCCTCCTTTCTCGCAGAAAATCATGCAAGAACCTGTTCCACCGACCTTCGAGCTCCCTCGACTGGAAAGCTACGATGGAACTTCTGATCCGGTTGATCACCTGGGGGCCTTCCGGGCCATGATGCTGCTTCACGGCGCTTCAGATGCCGTGCTGTGCCGAGCCTTCCCGTCTACCTTAAAGGGAGCAGCGAGGAACTGGTACTCGGCGTTGAAGCCCAACACGATCTTCTCGTTCGACCAGATGAGCAGTCGGTTCGCGGCCCACTTCATCAGCAGCCGACGACCGAGCCGAGGTTCGGATTCCCTGATGAGCGTCAAGCAGAAGCAAGGGGAATCCATCCGGGCTTACGTCATTCGATTCAACGCCGCGGCATTGGAAGTCCGGGACCTGGACCAGTCTGTCGCGATGGCCGCACTTAAGGGCGGCCTTCAGAAAAATAACTTGCTGTTCTCTCTGGAAAAAAGGTATCCCAGGGACTTCGCCGACCTGCTGGCTCGAGCCGAGAGATATGCCCGTGCGGAGGAAGCCTTCAAATTGAAAGATGAGGAGCTCGTCAGAACGGGTCGGCTGGGTAAATTCCTCCGGTACCGGCCTGAAGCAGAAAAAGATCGGCTAAGGGCGCTGCCGTAGCCAGACTACAAGAAGGTCGGCCACCTTACGGCGTCATTCACATGGCCCCTGGAAAGATCTCGGTGCGTCAGCGATTCGCCATCTCCCAGCAACAAGAGCTTGCACCAAATTGAGGAGTTCAGCATGAGGAGGTCGTCCACCCCGGAACTTATTGCCAAAGAAATGCGGAGGAATCAGCCTTAGGGAGGAGCCCAATCGCCCCTAAGAGAGAAACGGAGAGCAGAAGTTCCCCCGCTGAAGCGGAATGAAGTTCGGCGCGAGGAAGGCCGAACCCACCTATGAGCCCGTCAGCGAGGAAGCTCCGACAAAGAAGTATGAAGTCCTCCCGCGGAAGCTTCCGCGGGAAAGTGGAACGAAGTTCGGCGCAAGTAAGGCCGAACTCACGCTCCAGAATGTCCCCCAAAGGAACCGCCTACAAAGTGTTCACTGGAGGCGGAATGAAGTTCGGGCGAGAAAAGCCGGGCTCACCCCAAAGCTCGGCATCAAGGATAAAATGAAGCTCGGTGGAAAGCCGAACTCCTCAACTCAACCTCCAAAATAAAGTTCGGCGCCGGCAAGGACGGAACGAAGCCCCCCTCCCAGAAGGTTCCGCAACTACGACCCGCTCCTCTAACTCGAATTCTCGGCAAAGTTAAGAGCCAACCGCCAAGACCTGAAGGACTACGGCCTCTCCAAACATGCGCGATCAAGGAGAAGATCGGCTATAGGCACTGCCGTAACCGGAAAAGACAAGAAGGTTGGCCGTCCCGCGGCGTCATCAACGCCACCCCGGGGAGGAGCTAGGAGCTAGCTACATCGGTGATTGTCATCCCCAGCGACAAAGTCAAGAGAAGCATGGTCCAAATTATGAAGGCCGGCATGAGATAGAGGAGGTCGTCTGGACGGGACTTGCTGCTCGAGGGAAGCTCCGAGGAACAACACCCCGTCAACCCCTCAAACGAGAGCGCGCTGTCCACGATTTCCCTTCGGTAAAATTCTCCCCTCTGCAATAAATATTATTTCTGGATGCGAAAACTATGCGATGACAGGAGAGAAGCAGTCAATAATCGCCGCGTTAGGAACAGGAGGAGAACCTCGTCCTAGCGTGAGCAAAGTCGAAGGCCCCGTCCACAAAGGACGGGATGGGGGGAGAAGCGAGGACGACGGTCCTCATGTGCCCCCACAGCCGGCTAGGAACAGGAGGAGAACCTCGTCCTAGCGTGAGCAAAGTCGAAGGCCCCGTCCACAAAGGACGGGATGGGGGGAGAAGCGAGGACGACGGTCCTCATGTGCCCCCACAGCCGGCTAGGAACAGGAGGAGAACCTCGTCCTAGCGTGAGCAAAGTCGAAGGCCCCGTCCACAAAGGACGGGATGGGGGGAGAAGCGAGGACGACGGTCCTCATGTGCCCCCACAGCCGGCTAGGAACAGGAGGAGAACCTCGTCCTAGCGTGAGCAAAGTCGAAGGCCCCGTCCACAAAGGACGGGATGGGGGGAGAAGCGAGGACGACGGTCCTCATGTGCCCCCACAGCCGGCTAGGAACAGGAGGAGAACCTCGTCCTAGCGTGAGCAAAGTCGAAGGCCCCGTCCACAAAGGACGGGATGGGGGGAGAAGCGAGGACGACGGTCCTCATGTGCCCCCACAGCCGGCTAGGAACAGGAGGAGAACCTCGTCCTAGCGTGAGCAAAGTCGAAGGCCCCGTCCACCAAGGACGGGATGGGGGGAGAGGCGAGGACGACGGTCCCCATGTGCCCCCACAGCCCGTTAGGAACAAGAGGAGAACCTCGTCCTAACGTGAGCAAGGTTCAAGGCCTAGCCACAGAGTCTACGGCAAGCTTCACTACAGAAGACGAGGTCTCCTTCGGACCTCAGCTTCAACTTCGGTGTCAGCATCAGCGGGAGACGGGATCTCCCCCAAGCGATCATAACCTTGACTGCAAAAGAGGAGGTCTCCCCCGAATCGACTTCGGTTGATGAAGGCGATGTCAACTCCGACCCTGACCACGGGGGGCGACATTGACTCCGGCCTCAACGTCGACTTCACCAATTTTGGCTGGAAACGAGTCCCACTTCAACTCCAAACATCGACTGGGGATGAAACCTCCCCCAAGCCTCAGCTTCAACTTCAGCGTCAATATTGGCTGGAGATGAGACCTCCCCCGAGCTTCAGCTGCAACCAATGCGGAGCCTGGAAGAAGACTTCGGCAGTCGCCTGTTTTGGTACTCCCTTCCTTCAATTCTTGAACTCGGGAGTGGGGGGGCTACTGTTGGGGATAAATCCCGCTCCTGCCGAAGCCCGGCCCAACGCTCAGCCCAATGTAACCAGTAGCCGCTGAAGAGCTTCAGCGCCAGGCGCCAGGCCGAGCCCCTAACACGGCCGAACTGCCTAGAGGCCGAACTCCCCTGCACCAAGGTCTCGGCCGAACTGCTTAGAGGCCGAACCCCCCTGCACCAAGGTCCGGGCCGAATTGTCTAGAGGACGAACTCCCACCTGCAGCCGAACTCCTTCGGACCGACCCTAGGCGAGTCCATGCAGCCGAACTCCTTCGGACCGACCCCAGGCGAGTCCATGCAGCCGAGCTCCTTCGGACCCCACGGCCGAACTCCTTCGGACCCCACGGCCGAACTCCTTCGGACCCCACGGCCGAACTCCTTCGGACCCCACGGCCGAACTCCTTCGGACCCCACGGCCGAACTCCTTCGGACTTCCCACGGCCGAACTCCTTCGGACCGACTCCAGGCGAGCCCATGCAGCCGAACTCCTTCGGACCGACCCTAGGCGACCGAACTCCTCAGCGAGCCCTGGCCGAACCAACTAGCAACCGAAGTCCTTCAATTGGCCAGCCGAGCTTCTTCGGGCCTCTCAGCGGCCGAACTCTACAGATGGCCGACCCTTCAGCCAGACGAACTCCCCCAGCTTCCCCTTCGGCCGAACTCTGTTGCAAGTCCGAACTCCGTTGGATGAACCGTCGCCTGCAGCAAGACCGGACGGCGCCTTCCTTTCCGTACCGGACTCCATGCGGCCGACTACTCGCCGGTATGGCTCCCACGACCTACCGGACGACGCCTTCCTCTCCGTACCGGACTCCATGCGGCCCACGGCTCGCCGGTATGGCTCCCACGATCTACCGGACGACGCCTTCCTCTCCGTACCAAACTCCATGCTGCCTGACGACTCTCTGCCAGACGGCACAGCCGTCACCATCAACTAAGCTCCGCTATAAAAGGACCCCTCCCGACATACTAAGGCTAAGCTCTCTGAACTCTCGACTCTCTAAGCTCTCCTCCACATCTCTAAGCTCCGGGACTCATTCCGGGCACTCCATTACTGTTGGTCGGAAACTAACTTGACCGTCGGAGGGTCCTGCCGGAGCCACCACCCCACCGGTTCCGGGCGGGACTTCGTTTTGCAGGTCCCCGGCGGCTTCCAGCGGCCTCGATTGCGGCGACCTCCGGCGGCGACGGATTTCTGCACCAACAATCATTTACTTATATTTTTTAAGAAAATTAATTTATTCTATGTGTACAAAGCAATGCCAAAATAATCGTTGGAAAAGGATCTTGATAATTTGAAATTTATGATTTTTTTATTTATATTATGATAATAACATTTATTTATTGAAATTTAATATCGATTGAATAATATATTGATATTTTTTTTATTTTTTAATACAAGTGAAGAGAAAAGTTGTGACGGAAATTGAAATTCATGTAAGTTTTCAAAAACAAAACTACATGGTGTATAGACTTTTTTCAATAATAATATATTAAAAATTATTATAATTATTTTTTAAATTTCTATGTATTGTATGTTAACATAATTTTTTTAGAGAAATTTTAAAAATTATTGTATAAATATGTAAAATATCTTGATTTATTATATGTGGATGGAAAAATATTAGAAAATTAAAAAAAATAAAATGGATTATATTAATTAGATGATTCTAATTCATTAGAAAAAAGTTTTTTTTTGAGGAGGGGTTAAGATTAAATTTAGGATTCTACATTAAAAGATATAGAAATATTTAAATTTATCATATATAGTCTGAAAAAATTCAAAGATCGACATAAATAAAGTTGATCATTTTAGCTGTATGAAATTAAAATATGAATATACATATTTAATATAAAAATAATAATTAAAAAAATTTAAAATTATGAATTATATTTGTTGATCGATTTTAAGATTTATATTTATTTAAATTTAAGATTTTATTATTCAAATCAGGTTTAATATGAAAGAATAGTTAAATTTTCAATCTTGAAAGGTATAGAGCTGCATGAATTTAAACCTTGGCATTTAGACGAATCAACATGCAAAACTACATTCATTTAATTTTAAATTTTGCTATTTCAATTAGATTTATTATTGGCTATTTTAGATATTTTTTTATTACCATAATGCATGTTGATGATTTAAATTTATAGAGAATTTTAGAGAGTGGAAACACTTAAAAGAGGAAGATAAAATTTGAAAAAATTAGATGTATCCAAAGTACTTTATTCGATCATGTTTTATATGGAGTAACTAGAATTACTGAGTTTTATTTTAGATATTCTATGATATATCTTCTTTAAATTGACTATTAAAATTATTATCATGCACAACTGAGTACTTTATTATCAGTTAAGGAAATGAATATTAATCATAATCCAAAATAAGTCCTCTCCAAGGATATTGCATGTTTTATAGAAGGAAGCTATATATATACGCTTCTTTATTTTTTTCTATTTTTAGGATGAGATATCTTGATATATTACTATTCATTTTATTTTTTTAAAATATTATTAAATCTTGATTGAATGTGTTGCTATGAGATTATTTCAAAATAATATGGTAAGCACTTCCTCTGAATTAATTTACTCCTATTTTTTTATTCAATCTTTGGAAGAAGATTTTGATGACGTCAACTATCCATTTGCATGTGTTTCATTTTGCAAGAAAAATCTTAAGAAATGATGAGTTCTCTTTCATCTTTTAATATCAGTGGACATAGTTTCTTGATATTGATTTGTTTATTTTTTTATGTTGAGAAAATTTTGTCCATACTTCTTTCTTTTTTCTGATGTTAAATATTTTTTATTAACTTACAAGATTTTTTTTTTTATTGCAAAGATATAGCTTTATTTTGTTTGTTGGATATGTTCTTTAATCGAATTCCTACAGATGATAGGTATGTTTTATTTGTATGTTTGTTTTCTTTATTTTGAATGATTGTTTAATATTGGTGATGGTGGGATTTCGTGATATATGTTAGATGTTTGATTTATAAAAATCAAATTTTGTTCATTGTGAGTGCTTTAGTTTGAATTTTCTATATGTGTAGTTATTTATTTTACAGGGATTTAGAGAATATTCTATCCTTCATCGCGAAGGAAAGGGAAAAATGAAGGGACCACTTGCCATAATTCATTTTAGAGAAGGAATCGCAAGTGTAGGATTTGGTTGTTTAGATTTAAAATGTTTTTGTAGGACTTGCTTCTTCTAATAGAAATTCGTTTTAGTCTCTAATTTTATTATTGCTAATGATGAAGAAAATTTTTTTGCTTTATCTAAAACTTTTCTATTTTAAAGAAATTTTATACCTCTCAACTCAATATTTAATGACTACATGATTCAAATTGATATACTTTTTTATGCTTCTTGAAACAAAAAAAGAATGATGTAATTCTGTAATTATTTGCTGATCATACATATTGAGTATTTAATAAATAGTACTAATTTTTATTTATATGCCATTTACGATCATCGAATCACAGTGAAGATCTATTCACGTAAGATAAAGATCAGCATGCTATCGGATTTTAATTTTAATCTTGCATGCTACTGAATTTTTTTTACTATATTTTAATTTTAATCTTGCATGCTACCAGATTTTCTTCAGCTTGTGCTGTCAGCACTGTGTTGTTATTCTTTTTGAAGCACCAAGTAAGTTTATATCATCATTATATTGTTAGTTTAGGAGTAACGTCTTCACTTCTTGTTCATGAATAAAGATGTGCTATTGAATTTTGGAAGGAATAAATGAAACTCTTACTACTTAAAGTGAAATTATATAAAAGAACTATAGTTGATAGCTGCAAATTAAATCACAAATCAGCTTTATTTATGTTGTTTGACGGCATCTCTTCTTTTTTTGAAGTACAGTGATTCTTCCACATCTTAAATCTATCGAGTATTGTTTTGGAGGATCGAATACACAGTATATTTTTTTTCTTATAAAGATTCTATTGTTTCTTTTTAATCAGACTTTCTAGCTAGCATGTAACCGTAATGAGTTGATCTTCTGCTCTTTTTATGGTGGTATCGTACGTTTTACACAATGTGCTGCTTTATATTTCCTCAGAGAAAAACCAAGTTTGGTGAAGCCATGGGAAGGCTAGACTTGGCATCAAAACCTTGATTGTTGGCGTGGTTTTTTTTTTTCTGAAAGGAAGAAGGAAGGCAACGGAGAGCCATCCCCTAATTTATTTCATAACAAGAAATGGATACTGATGACATAATATATACAAGAGGGTACTGATGAAGAAAGAAAAGGTCAGATTCTGCAAGACAATACCAAACTTTCAGGTATCTTCTAAGGGCTCTGTAACTGGATGGTATATCTTCTACGTTTAATTACAAAACATATATTTAACTGGATGGCACGTTTTCCTTTAATCCTCTATATCAAGTTTAGAAATTATCGGCTCTGGAATGATCGATAAGGTGCTGGCCATCAAAGAAACCAACAAAAACGAACATGGAGAAAGAAGCAAGCAAGAAATGCCAGGAGTGTAGGCGAGGACCGAAGGTTACGAGTTTGACCCATATACCCATATACCCATGTATAATTATATAAGGTTACGAGTGTTTCCGGTCGGTAGTGCAACCTGGCATGTCCCGATGCTCCAATTAATTTCCAGGGACTCAAATTTTCACCCGCCGGACAAAACAATCAATCTTAATTTGTTAGTAGATCGAAAAGGTTCGGCATAACTGCGATAATGTCGTAGAAAACCACGTGGGTGGTCAAGCTTAACAAGTTGTTTGATGGATTAGTTATACTGTCGCTTTAGACATTAATTGTCCGGTAAGGGACGGAGATGGCCTCTTGAAGAAATTAAATTAAGGTCTGCGTGATCGGCAAGATTTTTTTGTGGGAACAACAACATATATTCATGCGTTATATATATATATGTGTGTGTGTGTGTGTATGAAAGGTTTGTACGTCTATGAGACTCCGAAGATTTTTCTCCGGTATGACTTGAGAGAATAATATTAAGCTAGCTGCCGATCGATCCTTTAGCCACCATTTATTGTTGTTATCTTTCTTTAGGGGTAGTCAAACTTACCGATATATCACCCCTGCAATTCCATGGACAAATTAATTGGATAGAGAAAAGAAAGAAAGACCAGCACGAGTAAATGATACTCCACCATATATATATATATATATATATATATATATATATATATATATATATAACTACTCACTTGGTTTCTCCGTTGGATCTGTGGCTATACCTATATATGGTGGATGAGACTTTAGAGATTAGGTGACAGGAATATTCCATCACAGTGAGACGCATGGTGATTCTAAGCAAACAAATCGATCACGCAACGGTTATTACAGCCACGGCTCAATAATGGCAAGAGAAAAACTAAGTGGACAGGAGAAATGAAGAGAAGAAGAGATTAAGAGTGCGGAATTTCAGAAAGGAAAGAAAGGAAGGCCTTATCTCCGATCTGTTATTTTCTTGTATGGTCTCAAATATCCAGTTTCTTCTCCTTCTTTTCTATCCTCCGAAAAGATGCATCCAAAAAAAAATATAGGAGTAAAATTCAAGATCTTCTCTTCTTTTCTTTTATTTATATATTATTTTTGGTAAATTTTCTTTTCTTTACTTCGTTTCTCTTCTTTCTTACCCCTTAACGGCCTGTTTATTAGTCGCAAAACTGCACGCACATTCTTCTTAAGCATTGGCGGAAGCTTGGCAAGTTTCCTTTATAAGATTGGAGCTCAATCTAAGCCTCTAAATATCTCTATCTTTATTTTATATTTTTAGTTAAAATTAATTATATGATTATTATTGGTGCAGAATATGATTGACGCCGGATCGAACTGGAGTTGAAAAAGAAGAGGTCGCCAGCAGTGATCTGCAAAATAAAATTCTATTCGAAGTCGATGGTGATGGCTCCGACAGGATCCTCCAACGATCAAGTTAGCTCTTCTGGCTAACAAAAATGAAGTGCTCAAAAAAGAGTTCAGCAAAGATTTGAGAAGAAGAAGAGAGCTTAGAGAAAACGTATTTGGAGGGTCCCTTTTTATAAACGGAGTCTGTAGCAGATTGATAGTGATAGCCGTACCGCTCGAGGTCTGATGGAGTCTGTCACGGAGGAAGGCGTCACTTGTAGCAAATCGATGGCGACAGCCGTAGCTATTTGGTACTGAGCCACTCGGGACCATGTGGAGTTCGATACGGAGAGGGAGAGGTATCGTCAGATTGATAATGACCGTTCGTTGAGATTCAATAATCGAAGTTCGAAGGAAGCAGGTGTTGGTCGGTGAAGAGCTACGACATATATCAATTTCAGAGAAGTTCGAACTTCTAAAGAGGATACGGCTAGAGGGGATCACCCTTGAGGAGTGCTAGCTGAAATTTGGAAGCAATCCGCTGGAGGAATCCGACTAAAGAAAAAGTCTAGAAGGAGTTTAGCTCCTAAAGAAATCCGACTAAAGAAGAAATTCAGAAAGAGTTCGACTCCTAGAGAAATCCGACTGAAGAAGAAATTTGGAAGGAGTTCGGCTCCTGAAGAAATTCGACTGAAGGAGGAATATGAAAGAAGTTCGACTTCTGGAGGAGTCCAACTGAAGAAAAAATTCGGAAGGAGTTTGGCTCATGGAGAAACTTGACTGAAGGAGAAATCCGAAGGAGTTCGACTTCTGGAGGAGTCCAACTGAAGAAGAAATCTGGGAGGAGTTCAGCACCTGGAGGAGTCCAACTGAAGGAGGAGTCCAAAAGAAGTTCGGCTCCTAGAGAAGTTCGACTGAAGAAGGAGTCAAGAAGGAGTTTGGCTCATAGCGGGACTTGATTGAAGGAGAAATCAAAAAGAAGTTCGGTTTCTGGAGGAATCTGACTGAAGAAGAAATTCAGAAGGAGTTTGGCTCTTGGAGGAGTCCGACTACTGGAGGAGTTTGGCTGGGACTCGGCCGCTGAGAAGTTCAACTGACTGAAGGAGTTCAGCTAGGGTCTGATCGCTGGAGGAGTTTGGCTGGAGTCCGATCACTGAGAAGTTCGGTCGGCTGAAGAAGTTTGATTAAGGTTTGGCCATTGGAGAAGTTCGACTGGGATCCGATCATTGGAGGAGAATTTTCGATCGAAGCTCTTTCATAATTATCGGTTGCATTAGACTAAGTATCAGACTGAACTTCGATGAAAATGAGATTTATCCCTAATAATAATTATCATTTTCTTTTTAGAAAAAAATTTATGTCCATTAAAGGATTGCACAATACAAGCGAAGGGCAGGATCAGCATGCTAGCCTACTTTGAAGGCTTTGTTTAACTCTTTGTTCCTTGTTGGTGCAGAAATCCGTCGCCGCCGGGGGTCGCCGCAATCGAGGCCGCTGGGCGCCGCCGGGGACCTGCAGAACAGAGTCCCGTCCGGAGCCGGTGGGGTGGTGGCTCCGGCAGGACCCTCCGACGGTCAAGTTAGTTTCCGACCAACAGTAATGGAGTGCTCGGAATGAGTTCCCGAGCTTGGAGATGTGGAGGAGAGCTTAGAGAGTTAAGAGTCCAGAGAGCTTAGCCTTAGCGTGTCGGGAGGGTCCTTTATATAGTGGAGCTTGATGGTGACAACTGCAGCCGCGTGCTGGCGGACCGCTCGAGGTTCGGCGGAGTCAGTCCCACTGGTGCCGTGTGCGGCGGATTGAGGGAGACAGCCATCGCCGCCTGGCAGTGGGTCGCTATCGCCCGCGGCGGACCGACCGATGGTACGGCGGACTGACTGATAGTGATGGTTGCAGAGCTTGCCGAATGAAGGGTTGAAGGCCTTCGTCGTGTGCCCATTTCGTGGGAGTTCGGGCTCCTGAAGAGGAAGATGGGAGGGAGTTCGGCTCCCATAGGCGTCTGGTAAGAGGTATGCAGCTAAGGCTCGTCCGCAGAAGAGTTCGGCTGCTGAGAAGTCGAAGCTCGGCCGTCTGGGGTTCGGCCGGCTGTTGGGGCTTGGGCTGAGGCTTGGACACTCGAGAGTTCGGTAGGAGCTCGGTCGGCCGAAGTTTGATGAGGGCGACCGCTGAGGAGTTCGGCCCAGTGACGACTGCTGAGGAGTTCGGCCGCTGAGAGGACTTCATTGAAGCTCGGCCGCTTGGAGTCGGTCCGAAGGAGTTCGGCCGTGGGAGGACTTCATTGAAGCTCGGTCGCTTGGAGTCGGTCCGAAGGAGTTCGGCCGTGGGAAGTCCGAAGGAGTTCGGCCGCGTGGAGTCGGTCCGAAGGAGTTCGGCCGCTGAGAGGACTTCATTGAAGCTCGGTCGCTTGGAGTCGGTCCGAAGGAGTTCGGCCGCTGAGAGGACTTCATTGAAGCTCGGTCGCTTGGAGTCGGTCCGAAGGAGTTCGGCCGTGGAAAGGGCTCGGCCTGGCGCCTGGTGCTGAAGCTCTTCAGCGGCTACTGGTTACATTGGGCTGAGCGTCGGGCCGGGCTTCGGCAAGAGCGGAATTTATCCCCAACAGTAGCCCCCCCCACTCCCGAGTTCAAAAATTGAAGGAAGGGAGTACCAAAACAGGCGACTGCCGAAGTCTTCTTCCAGGCTCCGCATTTGTTGCATCCGAAGCTCGGGGGAGGTCTCATCTCCAGCCAAGATTGACGCTGAAGTTGAGGCTGAGGCTTGGGGGAGACCTCATCTTCAGTCGATGTTTGGAGTTGAAATGGAACTCGTTTCCGGCTAAAGTCGATGAAGCTGATGTTGAAGCCGAAGTAAGACTCGCCTCCTTCGGTCGAGGTCGGATTTGAGCTCCTCGGGGGCGACATTATCTTCGTCAGTTCGAAGTCGACTCGAGGGAGACCTCCTATCTTGCAGCCGAGGTTGAAGTGCGCGCTCGGGGGAGATCTTATCTCCTACGGCCGAGCTTCCCTCGGGGGAGATCTTATCTCCTGCAGCCGAAGTGAAGTGCGCGCTCGGGGGAGATCTTATCTCCTGCAGCCGAAGTGAAGTGCGCGCTCGGGGGAGATCTTATCTCCTGCAGCCGAAGTGAAGTGCGCGCTCGGGGGAGATCTTATCTCCTGCAGCCGAAGTGAAGTGCGCGCTCGGGGGAGATCTTATCTCCTGCAGCCGAGCTTCCCTCGGGGGAGATCTTATCTCCTGCGGCCGAGGTTGGTGCTTGTGTTAGGACGGGGTTCTCCTCCTGTTCCTAACCGAGGTTGTTCACGGTCGCTCGGGAGAGATCTTATCTCTAGCCGAGGTTGGTGCTCGTGTTAGGACGAGGTTCTCCTCCTGTTCCTAACCGAGGCTGTTCCGGTCGCTCGGGAGAGATCTTATCTCTAGCCGAGGTTGAAGTGCGCGCTCGGGGGAGATCTTATCTCCTATGGCCGAGCTTCCCTCGGGGGAGATCTTATCTCCTGCAGCCGAAGTGAAGTGCGCGCTCGGGGGAGATCTTATCTCCTATGGCCGAGCTTCCCTCGGGGGAGATCTTATCTCCTGCAGTCGAAGTGAGGTGCGCGCTCGGGGGAGATCTTATCTCCTGCAGCCGAGCTTCCCTCGGGGGAGATCTTATCTCCTGCGGCCGAGGTTGGTGCTTGTGTTAGGACGAGGTTCTCCTCCTGTTCCTAACCGAGGTTGTTCACGGTCGCTCGGGAGAGATCTTATCTCTAGCCGAGGTTGGTGCTCGTGTTAGGACGAGGTTCTCCTCCTGTTCCTAACCGAGGCTGTTCCGGTCGCTCGGGAGAGATCTTATCTCTAGCCGAGGTTGAAGTGCTCGGGAGAGATCTTATCTCTAGCCGAGGTGCGCGCTCGGGGGAGATCTTATCTCCTGCAGCCGAGCTTCCCTCGGGGAGATCTTATCTCCTGCGGCCGAGGTTGGTGCTCGTGTTAGGACGAGGTTCTCCTCCTGTTCCTAACCGAGGCTGTTTCGGTCGCTCGGGAGAGATCTTATCTCTAGCCGAGGTTGTCAACGGTCGCTCGGGAGAGATCTTATCTCTAGCCGAGGTTGTCAACGATCGCTCGGGAGAGATCTTATCTCTAGCCGAGGTTGGTGCTCGTGTTAGGATGAGGTTCACCTCCTGTTCCTAACCGAGGTTGTTCACGGTCGCTCGGGAGAGATCTTATCTCTAGCCGAGGTTGTCAACGGTCGCTCGGGAGAGATCTTATCTCTAGCCGAGGTTGTCAACGATCGCTCGGGAGAGATCTTATCTCTAGCCGAGGTTGGTGCTCGTGTTAGGACGAGGTTCACCTCCTGTTCCTAACCGAGGTTGTTCACGGTCGCTCGGGAGAGATCTTATCTCTAGCCGAGGTTGTCAACGGTCGCTCGGGAGAGATCTTATCTCTAGCCGAGGTTGTCAACGATCGCTCGGGAGAGATCTTATCTCTAGCCGAGGTTGGTGCTCGTGTTAGGACGAGGTTCACCTCCTGTTCCTAACCGAGGTTGTTCACGATCGCTCGGGAGAGATCTTATCTCTAGCCGAGGTTGTCAACGGTCGCTCGGGAGAGATCTTATCTCTAGCCGAGGTTGGTGCTCGTGTTAGGACGAGGTTCACCTCCTGTTCCTAACCGAGGTTGTTCACGGTCGCTCGGGAGAGATCTTATCTCTAGCCGAGGTTGTCAACGGTCGCTCGGGAGAGATCTTATCTCTAGCCGAGGTTGTCAACGATCGCTCGGGAGAGATCTTATCTCTAGCCGAGGTTGGTGCTCGTGTTAGGACGAGGTTCACCTCCTGTTCCTAACCGAGGTTGTTCACGGTCGCTCGGGAGAGATCTTATCTCTAGCCGAGGTTGTCAACGGTCGCTCGGGAGAGATCTTATCTCTAGCCGAGGTTGGTGCTCGTGTTAGGACGAGGTTCACCTCCTGTTCCTAACCGAGATTGTTCACGGTCGCTCGGGAGAGATCTTATCTCTAGCCAAGGTTGTCAACGGTCGCTCGGAGAGATCTTATCTCTAGCCGAGGTTGTCAACGATCGCTCGGGAGAGATCTTATCTCTAGCCGAGGTTGGTGCTCGTGTTAGGACGAGGTTCACCTCCTGTTCCTAACCGAGGTTGTTCACGGTCGCTCGGGAGAGATCTTATCTCTAGCCGAGGTTGTCGACGGTCGCTCGGGAGAGATCTTATCTCTAGCCGAGGTTGATGTGCGCGCTCGGGGGAGATCTTATCTCCTACGGTCGAGGTTGAAGTGCGCGCTCGGGGGAGATCTTATCTCCTACAGCCGAGCTTCCCTCGGGGGAGATCTTATCTCCTGCAGACCGAAGGTGCGCGCTCGGGGGAGATCTTATCTCCTGCAGCCGAGCTTGTTGCTCGCGTTAGGACGAGGTTCTCCTCCTGTTCCTAACGCGGCGATTATTGACTGCTGCTTCTCCTGTCATCGCATAGTTTTCGCATCCAGAAAGTAATATTATTGCAGAGGGGAGAATTTTACCGAAGGGAAATCGGACAGCAGCGCATTCTCGTTTGAGGGGTCGACGGGGTGTTGTTCCTCGGAGCTCCCTCGGAGCAGCAAGTCCCGTCCGGACGACCTCCTCTATCTCCTGCCAGCCTTCATAATTTGGACCATGCTTCTCTTGACTTTGTCGCTGGGGATGACAATCACCGATGTAGCTAGCTCCTAGCTCCTCCCCGGGGTGGCGTTGATGACGCCGCGGGACGGCCAACCTTCTTGTCTTTTCCAGTTACGGCAGTGCCTATAGCCGATCTTTTCCTTGATCGCACATGTTTGGAGAGGCCGTAGTCCTTCATGTCTTGGCGGTTGGCTCTTAACTTTGCCGAGAATTCGAGTTAGAGGAGCGGGTCGTAGTTGCGGAACCTTCTCGGAGGGGGCTTCGTTCCGTCCTTGCCGGCGCCGAACTTTATTTCGGAGGTTGAGTTGAGGAGTTCGGCTTTCCACCGAGCTTCATTTTACCTTGATGCCGGGCTTTGGGGTGAGCCCGGCTTTTCTCGCCCGAACTTCATTCCGCCTCCAGTGAACATTTTGTAGGCGGTTCCTTTGGGGGACTTTCTGGAGCGTGGGTTCGGCCTTACTTGCGCCGAACTTCGTTCCACTTTCCCGCGGAAGCTTCCACGGGAGGACTTCATACTTCTTTGTCGGAGCTTCCTCGCTGACGGGCTCATAGGTGGGTTCGGCCTTCCTCGCGCCGAACTTCGTTCGGCTTCAGCGGGGGAACTTCTGCTCTCCGTTTCTCTCTTAGGGGCGATCGGGCTCCTCCCTAAGGCTGATTCCTCCGCATTTCTTCGGCAATAAGTTCCGGGGTGGACGACCTCCTCATGCTGAGCTCCTCAATTTGGTGCAAGCTCTTGTTGCTGGGAGATGGCGAATCGCTAATGCACCGAGATCTTTCCAGGGGCCATGTGAATGACGCCGTAAGGTGGCCGACCTTCTTGTAGTCTGGCTACGGCAGCGCCCTTAGCCGATCTTTTTCTGCTTCAGGCCGGTACCGGAGGAATTTACCCAGCCGACCCGTTCTGATGAGCTTCTCAATTCCGTCTCGGAGCTGGATGCATCCCTCCGTGTCGTGGCCGTGGTCGTGATGGTAGAGGCAGTACTTATTTCGATCGCGCTTGTTTGGGGGAGATCGTAATCCTTCCGGTCTTGGCAGCTGGTGTTTTACTTCGGTGAGAATCTGGGTTCGAGGAGCGTTGAGGGGGGCATAGCGGCGGAACCTTCCGGGAAGTGGACTCCTTCGCGCCTCCTTATCAGGGCGAGTTCGAGGAGTTCGGGCCCGCCTGCTTTCATAGGGGGTCTGCGAGTGCAGCCGAGCTTCACCCAGCTCTTCCTCGTCTGCCAGCCGGTCCTTTCTGACGAGCTCCTCATCTTTCAATTTGAAGGCTTCTTCCGCACGGGCATATCTCTCGGCTCGAGCCAGCAGGTCGGCGAAGTCCCTGGGATACCTTTTTTCCAGAGAGAACAGCAAGCTATTTTTCTGAAGGCCGCCCTTAAGTGCGGCCATCGCGACAGACTGGTCCAGGTCCCGGACTTCCAATGCCGCGGCGTTGAATCGAGTGACGTAAGTCCGGATGGATTTCCCTTGCTTCTGCTTGACGCTCATCAGGGAATCTGAACCTCGGCTCGGTCGTCGGCTGCTGATGAAGTGGGCCGCGAACCGACTGCTCATCTGGTCGAAAGAGAAGATCGTGTTGGGCTTCAACGCCGAGTACCAGTTCCTCGCTGCTCCCTTTAAGGTAGACGGGAAGGCTCGGCACAGCACGGCATCTGAAGCGCCGTGAAAGCAGCATCATGGCCCGGAAGGCCCCCAGGTGATCAACCGGATCAGAAGTTCCATCGTAGCTTTCCAGTTGAGGGAGCTCGAAGGTCGGTGGAACAGGTTCTTGCATGATTTTCTGCGAGAAAGGAGGGTCTGCACAAACGTCGTCACCACGCGAGGGGGGACGAAGTTCTTCAATTCGCCGGTTCATTTCCGAGAGCCTTTGGCCCAGCAGGTCCTCCCGGTCTCTGATCTCTAAGGCTTTCTGGTGAGATGGGCGCGAGGCTTCACCCTTGGTCGATCCATGATCCGAACAAGGGCTCTCCCTCCTCCGCCTCTCCAATCCGGGTATCGGAGGTCGGGCTGCCCAGGCCGGTCGCTCTTAGACTGGATCATCCGACTTCGGAGAGTCCCGCGCCGGTCGGGCTGGCACTGGGACTTGTCGGTGCAGCACCGCCTGCACCGCCTCCGTGAGACCGCGAACGTGCCGGATGAGCTGGTTGAACTGCTCCGTATCCACTGCGGTTATTGACGGGGGCTGAGTCACCGGGGCCGGAGCAGGGACAGACGGACTCGGAGGGGATCGAGCCGCGGAAGCCGTCGAGCGCCGCGTCGAAGCCCTTCTAGGGGGCATTTCCTCTTTCCGGAGAAGGAATTCTGGAGAGGGAGAAGAGAGATCTGGAGCAGGGGCGGGAAATCGTCGCCGAGCACTCCTTTAAGAACAAGGGAACCTCGAAGGTTCAAGCCCTTCGGTTCCCACAGACGGCGCCAATCTGTTGGTGCAGAAATCCGTCTTTGCCACCGGAGGTCGCCGGCAATCGAGGCCGCTGAGGTCGCCGCCGGGGACCTACAAAATGAAGTCCCGTCCGGAAGCCGGTGGGGTGGTGGCTCCGGCAGGACCCTCCGACGGTCAAGTTAGTTTTCCGACCAACAGTAATGGAGTGCTCGGAATGAGTTCCGGAGCTTAGAGATGTGGAGGAGAGCTTAGAGAGTTTAGAGAGTCAGAGAGCTTAGCCTTAGCGTGTCGGGAGGGTCCTTTATATAGTGGAGCTTGATGGTGACAACTGCAGCCGCGTGCTGGCGGGACCGCTCGAGGTTCGGCGGAGTCAGTCTCACTGGTGCCGTGTGCGGCGGATTGAGGGTGACAGCCATCGCCGCCTGACAGTGGGTCGCTATCGCCCGCGGCGGACAGACCGATGGTACGGCGGACTGACTGATGGTGATGGTTGCAGAGCTTGCCGAATGAAGGGTTGAAGGCCTTCGTCGTGTGCCCATTTCGGAGGAGTTCGGGCTCCTGAAGAGGAAGATAGGAGGGAGTTCGGCTCCCATAGGCGTCTGGTAAGAGGTATGCAGCTAAGGCTCGTCCGCAGAAGAGTTCGGCTGCTGAGAAGTCGAAGCTCGGCCGTTCTGGGGTTCGGCCGGCTGTTGGGGCTTGGGCTGAGGCTTGGACACTTCGAGAGTTCGGTAGGAGCTCGGTCGGCCGAAGTTTGATGAGGGCGACCGCTGAGGAGTTCGGCCTGAGTGACGAGTGACGACTGCTGAGGAGTTCGGCCGCTGAGAGGACTTCATTGAAGCTCGGCCGCTTGGAGTCGGTCCGAAGGAGTTCGGCCGTGGGAGGACTTCATTGAAGCTCGGTCGCTTGGAGTCGGTCCGAAGGAGTTCGGCCGTGGGAAGTCCGAAGGAGTTCGGCCGCGTGGAGTCGGTCCGAAGGAGTTCGGCCGCTGAGAGGACTTCATTGAAGCTCGGTCGCTTGGAGTCGGTCCGAAGGAGTTCGGCCGCTGAGAGGACTTCATTGAAGCTCGGTCGCTTGGAGTCGGTCCGAAGGAGTTCGGCCGTGGAAAGGGCTCGGCCTGGCGCCTGGTGCTGAAGCTCTTCAGCGGCTACTGGTTACATTGGGCTGAGCGTCGGGCCGGGCTTCGGCAGGAGCGGGATTTATCCCCAACATTCCTCATACGTGCATTTCCTAGGTACACAAGGAGAGGATTTTGAACGGCTAGAATTCCAGATGGAGAAGCATTGAAAAGAAAATTGCGCATTTCGCTAATTTCTCGAGATAGAAAGAGAGACCAGTATATCGAAGAAGTGACTCTCAAAAGACAATATTAGCGATAAACACCTACTCTTCAATCTCTACACCATATTTTTTGATTCCATGCCAACCAAATCTCAAGACCATTCCGCCAGCACCACCAAAGAGTAGTTGCCCCTTGCTTGATGCCAAAATTGCTTTATTCTAGGTATAAATCACCATCAACTTTTCCCGCCTCAAAAATAATTTTTTAATCAATATTTTTCTTTGTTTATTTGTCACACTAGGTTGGAGGGCTTACCTTCCTCCACTTGGTTTGCGTGCTAGAGTAATGCGAGAATGACGCATGATCCATGGATTGACAAAGATTTTGTATTATACAGCTCATAATATTAGCTTCCTCGGTAGAAGAAAATCATGACAACCTAATATCCTACTCACATTAAACCCACTCCAATATATGTTTAATTAGAAAAACCACAAAAAGTATGGTGCTACTCAAATGAAACCCTCCCCAACATGCTTAAACTTAAATCATTTAAAAACTCTAAGGCGAAAGGTATGCTAAAGAATGGTTGCCAGCGCACGTAAATATATATACTCAAATGAAACCCTCCCCAACATGTTTAAACTTAAATTATTTAAAAACTCTAAGGTGAAAGGTATGCTAATAGGAAGTCTATTCAAGAATGATCAAAAAAACCAGCAAAAAAGGTAGATCTATTCATGTAACTGAATGTTCCAAGATCTGACTAATTGAATGTTCAATAAAAGCCACAAATCCATCAGCCTTAGAAATCCAATTAACTTGCTAGAAAGTCTAATTTAATGTAAAAAAGGTGAAAATATTGTTTTACTTGGTTGACTCATCTCAAGGTGGCTTTTAAAGGCTCTTTATCCTAGTTGTTGTGCTAATATATCTCCCTAGTTCAACAGTACCATTTCAATTTGGGAATATACTTGACCTTTAATCAAGGTAAATTGTTTTACCAAAAAAAAAAAAAAAAAATCAAGGTAAATTAACCAACATTTTCACCCTCATTCTCCAGAAGGAAATAATTTATTTATTGTTAAATGAAGGAAAGTGGGATTTTTATGATAGAGGAAAGGGAGGATTAATAAAACATGTTTACCGGCCCGTAGTAATTGATTTGAACAATCTTTTGTCTCGTTCGCACTTGTCTTATTAAAACCATTAAACTTTCAAACTTTCCGGCAGACTATAGCGTGGACATGATGTAAACACAGGTCAAAATTTTAAAGGGAACAAAGAGAGAATTTTTCAGTTTATTTCATTTTTTCTTTCTTTTTTTTATAAAAAAGATTTTTTTGCATCTCATGGTGATGGTGAGACAGAAAGATGCGGGAATACCTCCCAACAAGTATATATTTGAATTCTCCTCTAACCTACGGATTCGGGTCAGGTCTATATTTGATGTTCTTTAATTTGCTAGACATAAAATAAATTACTTTAAGATCTGCATAACAGAATACATAAAAGCAAATGTAGCCACAAGATTTTATAAAGTTAGGCCAGGCTGCACTCACGTGGGTCTCTACTCATTTCCTATCAAGCTTAGATTGGATGATAGGTAAGCGAGGTATGCACCCAAAGATTCGGACAAAAATCATGTAGAGTGGGCGCTAAAGGAAGAAATATAGAATGGACTTCTAGAGTTTTACTATATCTTCTCTTGCATTCATCTTAAAAAAAGAATCTAAAAGTCAGATAGTCCCCGTACTAATGAAGTCACCAGTCCCGTAATTAAAAAATTCATGATATCTAAAAAGGAAGTCCAAAGCATAGAACCCATCCTACTAACTGTTACGATATTTTATTTATTAATTTTTATAAATATTTTTATTCTAGATTGATTTAATAAATTCATTTTTATCCAAAAAAAAAATAAAAAGAAGCATGCCATTTTTTTCTCCCCATTTTTGGAACACATTTTTTATTGATACATATTACATGATTAGGTAATACGCACTACACAAATTAATTATCCAGCAAGTTAATATACATATCTAATTAATTATTTTATAAGTTAATATATATTTTTAAATAAATTAATGTATGCATTATATTCATCGGTATACATTATATAGGCCGATGAAATTGTGTATAGAGTGAGTCTATATTTTAGTAAAAAGCATATTTTTAAAATGATGCATCGATTTAACTGAAGATGTATATTGAATCATTATTAGGTATGTATTAAAAAGGTTTATAGTATGTATTGAAAAGTTAATTAATGTATATAATTCAGTCATGTAATATATATCGGTGAATATGATGTTTCAGAAACTATGTACTAATTTGCTCGAAGATGTGTATTGAATTAATAGATAACTAATTTATTAAGTATACATTATCTAGTTATATACTATATATATCGATAAATATTATGTTCTAAAAATTATATATTAATTTATTTAGCTGTATTTTTTTAACTTATTTGATAATTAATTTATTTGATGTACATCACATGATCATATAATATATATCGATAAAACATATATTTTAAAAAATTTAAAAAATATTTTATTTTTTAATTATGTGACTAATAATTTTATTAATAATAAAAATTTGATTTTTATTTTTTAAAGGTAGGTACTATTGAAAATACAATAAAATTGAAGGCCCGTCCTATATATCCCGTTATGATTTTTGTTCAAAAGATTTGACACAAACTCTTCATATATAACTTTTTTAATTAATAATTAATTATAAATTAGTGATTATGCCCTTAGAACGAAAGAAGGTAAAATCATCGATGATTGGATTACCCATCATATAGCTCTTAAAGCACCCTAAATTCCATCATCTACCTGCACAACTTTCGAAGTCACTATGTGACATCATGCAAAGGAAGGTAGATCCCTAAGAACCTGCTCTTTCGGTGGGAAAAAACTTATCCCAGTATACGTGATAAGTATTTTCTAAACAATATTTAGACATAAAATAATTTATTTATATTTTTATATATATTAAAAAATAATTTAAAAATTTATTATTTATTTTTTATATTACTAATTTTTTTTGAATAAATTGTCAAGATCTATCCATATTTCTTATAATATTTTTTATTATATAAATATCATTATATATAATATAATATATTTTATATATAATATAATATATATTTTTATAAATATATAGATTATAATATGATATGTAATATTAATATTAATATATTATTACATTATATTATATTTATTATAATAATATAAGATTTTAATATTATATTATAATAATAAAATAATATATTATACTGTAATATTATATTATATCATGATATTATATTATTATAATAATATATTATAATAAAATAATAAAATATTATTATTTGATAATATTATAATATTATGGATACGATTTTTTTTATTTTATGGATAAATATTATTTAAAAAAATAATTTATTTATATAAAAATATAAAAAAATAAATTAGTTAATAAAAAATAATTAATTTTTTTATGATATTTTTTCAACGAGTCCTGGATGGTAATAATAATTTTTTTTTGAGGTCGATCATTCCATCACATCACCTGCTGGCTTCTCTCCGTTTTACCTTACAAAAACCCTTCCCCGGTTGGGAGCGCCGGCCGGCTAGCTACAATGAGTAACAACGCTAGCGTTTATATTTGTTTATAGAAAGAGAGAGCGAAAGAAACGCGGTCTCCTTTCTTGCTTGGCTGGCAAACGAGATATCGCATTTTAGTACTTTTCTCTCTCTTTTCCCTTCCCGGAGTGGTGTAGAGATAGAGAGAGAGAGGAAGAGGAGGAGGCTCTGGAGGAAGATGGGCGGTTCCTCGCAGTCGCAGTCGCAGTCGGAGGCCGAAGGGGGAAGGATGGAAGGGTGGCTTTACCTCATCCGGTCCAATCGCCTCGGGCTGCAGTCTTCCAGACGCCGCTACTTCGTTCTCCAAGGCAACTCCCTCCATTGCTACAAGACCAACCCGACGTCGACAAGAGAGGTCTCCTTGTCCCTTCGATTCTCCGGATTCTGTTTCTTTTATTGCTTTTTTATCTTTCTCGGTGGGTTCTCAAGGGCGTGCTAATTTTTCTGGGTTCCAAGAGCAAAAAAAGGAGATTCAGGTTTTCCTCTCGATCGGGAATTGAGGGTTCTTGGTTTGGGGCTGACGCGATCGAGCAGATGTTCGCCTTTTTCCTCTGTTCTTTTTTCCAGTGCTTATATGGATTTCCCACAATCTGCCCGTCATTTTTGATTTTATCTGAATTCTAGTTGAAATGACATGGTTCCAAGTGGCGACTTCCCCAGATTTGGACAATCCTTTTAT
Organism: Cocos nucifera; assembly: GCA_006176705.1. NCBI lineage: Eukaryota > Viridiplantae > Streptophyta > Magnoliopsida > Arecales > Arecaceae > Cocos > Cocos nucifera. Next base: position 403,440 of record QRFJ01001823.1, on the reverse strand, counting down.
CTACTTACCTTATATCTTGGGTGATGGTATTTCTTCTTTCATGTTTGTCGTTCGGCAGTTGAATAAGGGATTAATGAACTTATGGTGTCAAGTTAAACACTGCAGAACCATTAACTTCGTGATTTCTTTGATTGATCGGAGAGGATGGAAGACCCTTTCAAGAAGTTTTCCACACGCACACACACAAATATATATATATATATATATATATATATATATATATATATATATATATATATATATATATATATATATATATATATATATATAATATTATATTATCAGGATACCGCATAAAAATGAGTTCGTATATATCAGATACGATTTGTGATTTTAATTACGACAACTCGGATTTTCCTTTATGGGCCGAGGTCACCCCCGTTATTACATTTACAAGGAATGAGCATATTATGGTTGTGTGACTTCTTATCGTACTCTTAATACAGGTCTTTAATGCGACCGTTGAATAGGATTTCTTTGCTTTTGTTGCATGAGTAATCTATTATCTGGGTGAAATCGGACCTCAAAATTGCCATGTATACATTGTTTTTGTCAGGTTCCTATACGAAGTGCGCTAATTGATTCCTGCATACGTGTCACTGATAATGGGAGAGAGAGCATCCACAGGAATGTAAGAATACCCTGACTATATGACGAACTATCTATTAGTAGACATTTAACTTCTACCATTATTTGTGCCACTAAATTTTCAACTTTGGTACCATCCTGCAGGTTTTCTTTATTTTTACGCTATACAATGCTTCTAACCACAATGACCAACTCAAGGTGCACAGAATATACAATCTTAATGTCACAATGACCTCTTCACTAATTGTTCCTCTTTTCTTCAGTCTCACCTTATATCAGTAATGTATAATAGTCAAGTGTCACACTTTGATGCTGCAGTTGGGAGCTAGAAGTCCAGAGGAAGCAGCTAGGTGGATACGGTCCTTAATGGAAGCAGCGTTAAAGGTTTTCTTTCTCTCATCGAAGTTCATTTGTTTTATTTGAACCATTTGATTTTCATTGTCTTCTCAATTTCAGGAGTGCCCAATCAAAAGAGAGAATGTGGTGGCTTGTTCCAGAAGAAGATGGCCATCTTTAAGGCAATGCATAAGCCTGCCTTTCTATTACACTGACTTATTCACCAGTCATTCATTAATTTTGTTTCTGTTTCTTCCTTACAGACACAAGATAGGCAGCATTTTCTTTGAGATGGTTTCATGTATTATAATTTGGAAGCAGAAATATACTTATGCATATTATTAAGCCATCTGTATCAACGTGCATGATTATAGTGCTTGTAGGAGCCATATAGAGGAGAATTTGATGAGTTAAGATAGTCTACACATGTACTTAAATTCTATTAGATCATTATCTCACATTACAGACTAAATAAATCTATTAGATCATATCTAGAGTTATTTAGGTTGAGATGGGCATTCTGATGGATGTAAACCTTAAAAGATAACTATGAATAAGCTTTGCAGGGCAATCATTTCATCTGCTTCTCACAGTTACAACAATAAATTAGATCATGTTACTAAATATGTTGTAGAACTGCTTGTATGATGCACAAGTGTATGCACTTATGCGCAAACTCACATATGTGTGCACATACACCATGCATACACGCAACTAGGAATACATATGTATGCACGCACATATGGAAACTCCCAATCTTGATTTCAGTTTAATCCAAATTGAATTGTATGTTAATCACTTATCTGTAAATGCAATAAACCAAAAATTACTTAAATATGTTGGAACTAGTGGCCTGGTGAAATGTTGGATTTGTTTTAATCAAAATTGCATTTTATTCGATGATTTTTCCATAGATTAAAAGGTTCAGAAACTAAAACTTCTTCAGGACACATATAATTATCCCAAGAACTATCACAGCTTTTTGACGTATTTGTGAATTGCATGTCTATCTTCTTTGTCGATGCAATTTACTCATGTTCATCATGGGGTGTTTCTGTAAATGCTCCCTCTTCTATACATACTCCCTCATTTTTGTTCTTAACATGGTTATTATACAATTATTTGTAGGTCATGATAGAAAACAATGCTTTTATATAATTCTCTTAGGCTGTAACTTATGCTAAGGGTAATAGCAATATGCCTCAATTAACTTAACATTATATAGGGTAATGCACCAGGGTCAGAGTCTTCTTAGAATCAAAAACCTGCATCCACTTCCTAAGCACTTCTTTAAAAAAAGTATCTCTAAAGTATCCACTTTCCTACACCCGCACCCACCTCCACTCACACACCTGCTCCTGATTTTGGCATGGGTAGATTTTCGGCAAGATTTTTAAATGCCAATATCTCAGCTATATCAGTGAGTGATTGGTACTAAGATGAACCAAGATATCATTTTATGTTGGTAAAGATGTGAAGTTGGAAAATTATTTAATATGTCTTGCCTAATTGTTTAGAAAATCTCAGCCTAGGTACTAACATTCTGGAAATAATGAATGAAACACACCATCACCTCCTCTTCCCCCCAATCTGCAGTAACAACCCTTCCTCCCTGTCCACCCGCCCTGCCACCGTTGTCCCTCTGCCTTGCTGCTGCTGCTCTTCCAACCTGCTGCCACAAGAAAAAGTAAGAAACCCCAGCCAGTATTTGATATCATATCAACTAATATCTCTCAATTTGTTGGTTTACAACTGTCTGGTTAATAAGGGCCCATATTTTAATAATATTGTATTGGTGAGTGCCTGGTATCAATAAGAACAAATACCACAGCCAAGATGAGACTCTCAATTTGCAAAGAACATGATCTTGGCTTGGCATCACCACCTATCTGCAGTATTTTTATCAATGTTGTGCTACTACTTGAGGAGCATTATGACTTCCGAAGACATAGTTCATTGGTGTTGATCACGTGTTGGTTGTTACTGTATTTGATCCTTTATATCAATATTTGAAAAAAATTTCTGCGACAGCATATAACTTGTTGAGCTTCTCATTTTTCTGTGTATTGATTTGATAGGTTGAGCCAGAGCAAGGGAAGGATTCGTATGCACTCCGTAGGTAAGCATGCTGTGTTTTCCATTCTATTCAGAGTGGTTTATGTTTTTTTTTTGCCTTTCAAAGTTCTGCACATGATTGTTTGTGAAGAAATAGTAAGTCTCTTAATCCGTTTGTTTTGAATTCCTATTCCTTGTTGCTAATAATACAAAACCATCTTTGCAAAAATGTCAAATACAAAAGATTCACATTTTAGCCCTCTATCTGGTTATTTGGTATCCTGATAATTATCATCATTCTGAGTGATGTTGCGCATCGAATGAAACATTTACATGTTATTTTTTGCTAGATTGGACTGTTTTTTCATCCATACACACAGATCCAATGACATCTGATGTTATTGCACCTTCTCCATGGACGATATTTGGCTGCAAAAATGGTAATCATTTCTTGTTTCTCATATTTTACTCCACCTAGCCTTCCACAATTAATTGTTCCACTTCAATGTAGGCTTACGGCTATTTAAAGAAGCAAAGGATGGTGATTTACATCGGAAGGTATCCATAAATTTGATCAATAGACAGTCAGTTCATCATTTTTTTGAATTGCTATATTGAATATGCTCCTTTCCTCAGTGTTGGGATGACCATCCAGCTATAATGGCAGTAGGTGTGGTTGATGCAACTCCTGAGGCCATTTTCCGGACAGTTATGTCTCTTGGTCCATCAAGATCAGAGTAAGACTACCTTTGATGTTGTGTTTAGAGCTTTCAACTGATGTCATCTTGTTTAAAAGCCACATGGCATTTAGACTTACATGTGTTTCGTACATTAAAGAAAGGGGGCCCATGTATCAATGCTTCATTGCCACAATCTAAACTTCTAAATGGAATTCCATGACATCAATTTTTTATCATCATAAAGACATCTAAAAGACATCTCAATAGCAATGGGATGACAGTGAAATAATACAAGAAATGAATTTTATAGTAGCAACTATCAAACGAAAACTATGACCATAACCATCCAGCAATGCCCTGACCTCTTGGGATTGGCTTTATGGATCATCATTTTCCAGTGGTTCCTATTCAGCGTAAAGTTTTTCTATATTCTATTGCACAACTTCCTTCTATGTTATCTTTGGTCTTACCCTCTTTTTCCTATATCCTTTATTACAGATTAACATGCCCTACCTTACTGTGGCGTCCTAAATCTTCATTGTACATGCCTATACTATCTTGATCATAATGTACATGTAGAAGTTAGTAAAAAAAGTGTATCCTGGTCGCTGTGGTTACTGGTTAAGATAAACTTTCTTGCAGATGGGACTTCTGTTTTGCTCACGGCAGTGTGATTGAACATCTGGATGGTCATACTGATATTATTCACAAGAAATTGTATAGTGATTGGTTGCCTTGGTCAGACTCCAAACTTATAAAGCTTTTTAATTGACTGACATCTTCAATAAAACATGTCCTTTAATTTGTCTAAATTCTTACTAGATCTTAATGGCATTAAATTTTGCTTAGGGGAATGAAACGGAGAGATTTATCATTGAGGCGTTATTGGAGAAGGGAAGATGATGGAACGTATGGTAATGCCTGTAAATTTTCTTCTTTCTGTCAGGTTATTTGGCTTTATCATGAGCTAATACACTCACTCATTGCAGTAATTCTGTACCACTCTGTGTTCCACCAAAATTGTAGACCTGAGAGAGGCTATATTCGTGCCTGCCTTAAAAGTAATGTATGCTTAGTATTCGGAATGGAATTGCCTAGATCATGCTGCAGTATGCTTGCTAACTCATCTCACAGATGTAAGATAACTGCATAATAATTCAATTCATGCACTGTTGTAGGTGGAGGATATGTAATATCTCCTGCAAACCAAGGAAATGTATCAATTGTTAAGCACATGCTTGCCATTGATTGGAAATTCTGGAAATCTTATTTATTTGCCTCATCTGCAATATACATAACAATCCGGATGCTGGGGAGGGTTGCAGGTAACACATGCCCTTGAGAATATGACCTGTTTTTTGATTGCTTGTTCTGTCATTTGACAAACAATTTCTTGACCATAGTGCTGATGTATGCACTTCAAATTTACTTTTTGCAGCGCTAAGAGAATTGTTTCGAGTAAAGCTGGGGAGCTATCCACACACTGATTTTTCATCAGGTGACACGGAACTGGAAGTGCAATTGCCTGGTGAAAATAGTAAGAGTGAGGAATTTATAGAAGGATCAGAAAAGTCTCCTGCCAAATCTGCAAAAACAAGTGGTTCATTCCTCCAATTGAACGATGCAGCTGATGAATTTTTTGATGTTTTAGATGAATCGGAATATGAACAAACAGAGGCCATGTGGCCTTCAGATGCGGGCATGCAGTCTCAGGTAACTTTTCTGCCATTAGCTTCAGAGTATGTTCAGTAGTTTTCAGAGGGATAAGTCTTTCTCCTGGTCAAAATTCCATAGGCTCATAATCACTACACCAACCTGGCAGCGTGACCCAAATGCTGTGGCAACCTGCTGCACATGTAGGGCTTGGTCCTACAAGCATGCAAGGTAGCAACCTGTCAAACAGTAGTCATAAACCAATTCTATCTCTAATAACTCGATATGGCCATATGCTATGCAAAACAACCATAATTAACAAATCCACAAAATACTGCAAGGTTTGACTGGTTTTATGAAATGATATATGCTATGCAAAACAACCATAATTAACAAATCCACAAAATACTGCAAGGTTTGACTGGTTTTATGAAATGATATATGTGTGTGTGTATATATATATAATAGAAGGTTTCTAAAAGCAAAATCTAGAACAACGAGGTAGGGTCCACATTAGGTATAGGGCCCTTCTCTAAGTTCACATCCCAAGCTCTAACTACCACCTCCTAAGCCTTGGGCTCAAAAAAGAGAGAGAGAGAGAGAGAGAAACAGTGAGCTCAAAACCCAGAAACAAAAAACCATGATTGGAGGGATCAAGTACAACAAAAGAAAGCTTTCAACAAATTATGGGTGTGTAAAATAAAATAATTCTTTTGACAATGATAGAATTTTTACAATTAGTATTTTATATATAATTCCAAAATCAATATTCCACATATGATTCCAAAGAGCAATGTATAAATAATTTTTCAAAATAAATATTTCACATATAATTCTAGTGAACAACTTACAAGTCATTTAAAAACAATTTTCAACTCATCAGGCAACATGCCTATGGCTATATTATCCTTGTGATAGGATGCAAAGTACTGAATTTTACCCCATAGGATAGGTCCAATGAATTGTATTGAACACCTACAGTGTAGGTATAACAAGCTAGAATCTTACTTAAAATGACTAGCCGTAAGATATTATTTGGGTTTTTTAGTCTTGTATAAGTATTAAAGATTTACTTGGTGCATGGCCGATGTGGGACTAAACATGCCTACACTGGTCCTCACATATTTCCCCCCATTTAAGTTGTGGCATCCTTAGCAAACTAAAGGTCCAAATCTAGTCAAATATAATCACAAGCACCATAATTAGCTTGTGGTCAGCCCTAATGGATCCATACCGTAGTGTCTCCCAGTCCACATAGGCTATTAGCAGGGTTTGTTCTGATATTATTTGTAACAACCTAGGATCTCATCCGAAAAAATTATCTGAAGGTATTATTTAGGTCAAGATTTTTAGTTTCGATATCGGTAGCCGTTTCAGCTGACCGGCGGCACGGTCCGGTATGGTTCCATACCGGATCGGATCGATAAACAAGAAAATGAAGGAAATCGGGAGGAGAAAAAGAGAGAGAAGAGAAATAGAGAGAGAGGGAGGAGGAAAGAAAAGGAGGGAAGGGAAGGAGTCGGAGGGTCCGTCGGATGGCCTCCCGCTGGCCATCGTGTCCGCTGGACAGCGCAGTCCACGTGCATGGTGCCGCGGGCGTGAAACAGAGGTGATGCCCCTGTTTCACAGATTTTTTTAAAAAATAAAAACTTAAGTGAAGTCGACAATCACCGCCTTCCCTGTTTAATAGGTTTTTTAAAAAAAATTCAAAAAATGAAGCCGGCAATCCGATTGCCGGCTTCATTGATTTTAATTTAAAAAAAATCTTTTAAATAGTGAAGCCGGCAAATGGTTTGCCAGCCTCATCGTTAATCTTCATTTTTAAAAAGGAGCCACGTGTGAACAGGAGCGACAGCCCCTGTTTTGCGAAGGTGATGCCGTCCGCGCCACTTCCGCTGTCCGATGGCCACGGCAGCTACTCAGAGTCCTCCGGTGGCCTCTCCGCCGTCCCATCCTCCCATCTTCGGTGGTCTCCTCCTCTCTCTTTCTTGCTCGTTGCGGCAGCCCTGTCAGGCGAATCAAGCCGCGGTGGCTTCCACCACCCTCCGGCGGCTACAGAGGGCTATCGCCGGCTTCTGACGGCATCCTCCTCTCTTTCCTTCTCATCTTTTTCTCTCTATCTCTGTTTTCCTCTCTTTCTTCCCCGGTACCGGCATGTGCCGTTTTCTACTTCGGAACCATCCTAGTTCCTCACCGGTCTAGTTCGACACGCCGCGAATCGCTCGGTTCGGGATGGTTATGAGGATGTTGATCTGGGTTCCTTACTCCTATATAAGTATCCAAGATCTACTCAGTGTATGGCTAATGTGGGACTAAACACGTCCACATGGATCTCATAGTAGGTCCAGTATATCACATGTAACCCTTGCAAAGTAGGCCTGGTGAACCTATTTAGGTGTTGAGTAGTAGGTCCAAAATGATGCAAGTTCTAGAACAATCTAAGTGCAGATGTATATGGCCCCCATTGGTAAGATCAAAAAAAAAAAAAAAAAAGCCAAGCTGAGATTCCAAAGTAAATATAGAATTTCAAATATTTGCAAATTTAGTTTCATTTCATTTTTCAAATCACAAACATGGCTAAGGGATTTACCAAATTTAGAACTTTACGAAACCTGCATGGTTATAAGAGAAATCCCAACCACATCCAATAGTATATATGGTTTCAAAAGTTCCAAGCAAAGACACTCAACATTTCAAGTATTTTCTTAGAACACTCAACAATCTATAATTTAGAAAAACATGACTTTTCAAAGAAGCCCAAGAGTTCCAATGTCACAAATCTTCAATTGCTTGATCCAAATTACATTTACATAGCACAACACTTTAGCAAGAGTCAAAAATTGAAATTTGATTTTCAGTTTCCATGCTAATAGCTAGCTATTATACTATCCTATTGTATTGAACATGATATGTGCTAAGAAGAGAACATCAGCATGGATATTTGCTAGCTGTGGCACGTCCCATGCCAACCAGTGCTTTGTGCCTACTTCATACCGGCTTGGTGTGATACAGATCAGCACATTCCAAAACTGTTAGTATTATGTAGAATTACGTGCATTTATCTGAAGAAGTTGTTTCTTAATTTATAATCCACAATCCTCATGGTATTTTTGCAAAATAATTGACATAAGTATATTTCAATGAAAACTAATGCAAGTAATCTTAAAAAAGGGGTATTTCAAGAGTTCTTAAATTCATGAAACATGGCCAATTATCTAACATGGGTATTTTATGAGAAAACAAGGTAGAACTTTTTAGAGAATAAAGTGTCACAAACATTCAACAATTATTCTGTTTCAAATATTTTATATAATGATTAGCATAAACATGTTTTAGATAATATGGACTTGCAACTCTAGTTAGGTAGAAGGTTACTTGCAAAACATGTTTAGTCCAACAAAGAGTTTCTCCACTCAACCACAAATCCTCTCTAACACTAGAAATCACAAACAACCTAGACATCATAGTAGAGCCCTAGAATAGCCATAAGCACCTTGTGATAACCCACATAATTCAATAAAAATAAACCCCAAGATTTCATGCAAGATGCAAAAATTATAATGTACAAAGTAAAATTTCAAAAATTAGGAAACTTAATTAAAAATATTTTAGAAATAAATTATGGTTAGCTTTGTCAAATCAAGCGAGTCTGATGGACAGCATCGACTTTAGGCCTTTCCTATAGCATAGTTCAAAATTATCAAAATATATACCCAAAGATTACAATATGGGTCTTTTTGGAATTCCTGGAACATGAGCATTCCAAATGTATTGGTTGTGTCACTGAAAACTTGCCGGAGGTAGCCGAGGGCATGAACCTTTCCCTAGGTTTACGTCAAATCCACTCCAAAATCTATGATAGTCAATCAAACTAATGGGAATTGGGTTAGGGTTTTCCTTAATCATGCCTAGGGCCTCGAGTTCGATCTCTCGTTCAATAGGTCTATCACCTCTATCTGCACAAGGAAGCATACATTAGGGTTGGATTGAGGGAAATAAAAACTACAATAGAGTGGGAGAGAAAGAGGTTAGAGGTCTTACCAAATAGGTGAGAAATGGTAGAAAATGGGATAAAGGAGAAAGAGGGGGGCAGATTAGGAGAGGAAAGAAAAGAGGAGATGGGGCGAGTGAGGAAGAGAGAGAGAGGGAGGATGACGGAATGGCTGGTAGATGGTGGCAAATTGGGAGGTAGATGGTGGTGGTGATGCTCGAATGAAGAAGAGGTCTTAGTGGGAGGTGGATGGTGGTGGTGGTGGTCCCCTCAAGAGGAAGAGGGGTAGAGTTGGCTTGGGTTTGGGTTCAAGCCAGTTGAGTCCAGGGTATACAGTTACATACTTTGGAATGTTGAGGAGAGCTTCCCGCTTCTGATATTGTTGTTAAAGGATGACCTGATAAATTTTTATTAAAAGAAAATAGTTAATTTGGTAGTCCAAATCTTATGGTTACAATGATGGATATTGAAAACAAAGAAATTGGGTGAATTTAACCTGTTAAAAGTAAGGATCTTCTTATTGGTTAAAGATGGAACATGTTTAAGGGATCCAATTAATGTAGTGTAAGTAGTAGAACCAAAAGATCCTTCAAAAAGAAATTAGGCCTCAAAACTTTCAAACTCAGTGGAATAAAGAGCAAAGGAAGTGAATGTCAAAATCAAGTACTAAAAGGACTTAATTAGCTTCATACATGATCAAGAGGAGATGCAGAAGCTAGCAAGACAAACACATGGATGAAAGGAAATGGGAAGAAAGGCCTGGTGGCTTAGAAAATATATTAACAAAAGTGTTACATGCTTAGAAAAGATATCCAAGGGGCAGAAGGACTGCACTTGGTAGACTATTGTTATTACCGTAGTCCTCTCACTAAAACAGAGGTTCAAGCTTTCACTTTGTCCTCTATTTGGAAATATATCTTTTCCAAAGTTTTTACGGAATCAGCAATCTATTTCAGTTGCAAAAGTCAAATGTTGTAAATGGTGAGATTGTACATAGCATGTCTTTATACGCCCATCCATATCAATCAATGAATAGATTGCGTCCAACTCTCCCAGTCATATTGCATTTGGGTAATTGGTTTATACCTTGAATTAGATGGTTCCTGGCTTTTGTTGTCTGTAAACAGGCTGGCATAAAAGATTGTTATGATACCATATCCAACTTACTCTTCTGTTCACATTTCATTCCTCTTACAATGTTTCCAAGAGCTGCTTTAAAAAAGAAAAAGATAAAGAAAGAGTAGCATTTTGCTTGCACAAACATTTACAGTGAAACAAGCAGATGATTAAGTTTTCATTAAACTCTCTTTCAAGCATATGCTTGTGCTAGCATTAAATAGTACTCGTACATATAGTTTTGCTTCATTGAAAGTTGTATTTAGGGCACTTGCCTATCTCTTTGTTGCATTGATTGGGCAGGACCAGCAACAGCCTAAGCGGTCAACCGCTGCAGTATTCGTGAGAAGATTGCATGATCTTGCAGGTAGTATGAGAAAGTTTCTTTCTGATTTTTTTTTTTTCTAAAAAAGAAATAAAATGGTGCAAGATGTATTCAGTCCCAATGATAGTGTTCCTGGATGCCTGTCCGATTGTGTGTTCCTACTGTTTTATGCAGTTCAGAAGAGGGGTTATGTGGATCTACAGGAGGCCTCAATGGAAGATTCAATGCCATGTTGCTATGGAGCCACACTTCAAAAGGACTCGAGCTTTACTATTGCTTGTAGTTGGGCTTCTGCAGATCCTTCAACATTTTTGATTCGTAACAAAACTTACTTACAAGACCGTCAAAAGGTATTATTTTCTAATTTATACACTACTACCTTAGTCATCCTCCTATCTTAGAAAAAGGGAATATCCTTGTTATTGTTTTGTGAAAAGTAATGAGGCTGTAGCTGCAGTAGTTTAAATACCGAGAAGTTAGGTGTAAGTAGGTTGTTGTTGCTAATAAAAATGACACTTGAAGGGCATTGACAGAGAAATGTTGAAGTGCTTTTTCTTTTCTTTTTCAGTGGCAGAAATATTTATTTTCTGGGTTCTTTGTGCATGCGATTTTCTGCCATCCTTAAGGAAATAAGGACAATAAGTGACAAGAATGACCATACATGCAAATGTCAGTTTGCTATGACATCTGAGTCCCGTTTGTTCATATCAATATATGTTGCTAAGGAAAGGTGGTGTATCTAGATAAACCATCCAAATGCAAGCTTATTGGTGTTGGAGAGGATTATCTTAAGTTTCCTGTGAAATTATTAATTTAAGCCAGGTTACTGATGTCCCAGGTGATTGTAATATTGGTGCCAACCCCTTTCTTAATTGAGGATGTTGACTTCACTTGATACAGCTGTGGATGTTACTACACCCATGTCATCCTGTTTGGATTTCTGGAAGTTGTCATGCTTACCAATCATAATCCATGTCAACCATGGGATAGGTTTCTCTGAAAGTTTGTTCATGTTTTGAGCTTTGTTCTAATATTACCATGATAAGTATCTTATGCAGGAAGTCCATGCAGGTCTTTTTGTCCATATTTCAGCTTATCAGCCATGTATTCCATTATTGTCTAATGGGGTTCAGCAACATTTAGATATCTTTATAATCTCTTCCTTGTGCTAATGAAAATGATGCAGGACAGCCTTAGAGGGAACTCTATATGCTCACTAATATAAGGACAATGCAGACAAGCAATCAATAGAATTAAATTTGAATGCTGAACTAAAGAAAATAAGCTGAACCTAGACAACCAGCTTAATTTAATATGAGATGGAAACAACTTAAACAAAACAAAAATAAAAATAAAGTAGAAAATAGTAATCCACTAAGCTAATCCTAGAGTGATCCAAAATTAAGGAACAACGATATGGCAATCTGCTGAGATCCAATGGGATCCTATCTCTTGCAAATCAAGCTACAAGCTATGCATCATTCAACCAGTTTTCAAGAGTTCAAGATGATTACGGTGCCCGGTTGCATTCAGTTCCCTTAAGATTCTTTGGCTGCAATTTGCATCTGCAAACCAATCCAGCAGGCCCAACAAGCTTATGCAGAATTCTCAGCGATCAGCCTTAATCTTCTTCAAGCTGTAGGAGCACCAATAGGCTTTAGGCTTGATGGAATGATGATGGGAGGTGGTCTTAGGGCTTGAGTCGCACCTGAACAGCCAGCTTTTCCAGGGCATCATAAAAATGGGTCTTTCTAACGGTTTGCAGGTCTAGATTCAAGGAAGAAAATAAATTGAGATGGGTAATAGGAGATTTGTTTCTGCAATGCCCTGATCAGCAGGGGCTGTTCAAGCCTGTAGGGATCAGAGTTTGCAGGGATCAAAAAACAGTCATGATGGAGGCTTGTTAGTGCTTGCTGCAGTAGCAGAACAGGATTTGCTGTAACAGCAGACTGATCTAATCTGTAACTAGGCTATGACCGGCTGCTGATAGCCTCAAAAAGATGGCTGGTGGTTGAACGGTGGAAGGGGAACAGCTACCTGTGTTGCTTTGGCAGAAGTAGATGACAGCAAAAAGAAGAGGGGAGGGAAAAATAGCTACTGGCCTCTTTCTGGCAGAAGCCTCACACCCTGGCTACATTGAAACTCAGGAAGAAAAAGAGAAAGAAACATAACTTTTGTTTCAGCATACATATCATCATTAAAACAAACCCTAGGGGGTAGCCGCTATGTATAGATTTAAGTGGCAACATTGCTAGAAATCCCCTACTTACAAAATTTTTTATATAAAATCCCCTATAAAATTTAAAACAAGTCCAAACCCTCACAAATGCGAACACAAGATACTAACAAATGATAACTAAAGACTTGAATGACACCAGAAGCTACTTGTCTCCCATCCAGAGGCTTGTGATTCCTTGTCAGAGCCTTTGGCAAGTCTTGAATGCTTTATGATCTCCATCAGAAAGTAGGCATCCATGCATGAATGAACACAGTGATAGTATATTTGGAATTATGAACACGCATGCAATTGTTTGTATATCTATGACTTTACATATGTTCTTGATGAAAATTGAAGTGCAGCAGTATAGGGATTTAATGGATTTAGTTGTCATCTTATAACTGAGGGCAGCTCTGGTCTCTCTCAGATGACCGTAAAAGTTAATTACTATTAGCTAATGCAAATTCTTGTTTACAATTACCATGTACGTGTATACGTGTGTTTGCATAAACTTGCTTAATCTTTCTTATGCAGAAGCCCTTTTTGTCTTTTTTGGTTATGTGATTGCTTCTTTGAACAGATTAAAGCCAATGGTACTTTGATGCAAATGGTAGCTGCCGATTGGCTAAAATCCAGTAAGCGTGAAGATGATCTTGGCGGTCGTGCTGGAGGCATTGTTCAGGTATATGTATGATGCAACTACAGATACCCTGAAAGAAAATTGTTCCTTTAATTTTTATAAGAAGAGGAATTTTTTATGTTGCAGAAATATGCTGCACAAGGTGGCAGGGAGTTCTTCTTCATCGTAAACATACAGGTGAATGAGTATCCAATCAATCATTCCTATAACTCAGAGATACACCTAGTTTCTCTAATGAACATCAATTCACAGTTTCTTATCCCTATTCTGGAATTAGGTACCAGGTTCAACCACATATAGTCTTGCTTTGTATTATATGATGGATACCCCAGTGGAAGATGTTCCTCTACTAGAAAGCTTCATCAGAGAAGATGATGCTTATAGGAATTCAAGGTTTAAGCTCATCCCATATATTTCTAAGGTAAGCACATGTTGCATGCATTTTCATTTTGCTAAACCAGCCGTTTGCACAGGTCTCAACATACACATTACTTTTACTGTATTTTTCTTGAATTTGGTGTTTCTTATTTGGTTACTCTTGTATAGGGATCATGGATAGTGAAGCAGAGTGTGGGCAAGAAAGCATGCTTGGTGGGTCAAGCATTAGAAATAAATTATTTTCGTGGTGCAAACTATTTGGAGGTAAATCAGATATTCTTGACAATAACATCTATTCATTGAAGAAAGTGAATGGAATTTGTCCACATCTGGCTTGTCTTTGCTAGAAATGTGGTTAAAATAATAGCGTTGGCTATTCTGCATGAGATAAATGCACAATTAGGGTTACATACTTGTGGTCTGTATGACGGGACATGGTTGCATTAGACAGTAGGTTAAACTTTGTTTTCTAAAATGATATCGATGAGGCCTGATAAGTACAAATATTGGCTGCAAACCTGGAATAGAATAACAATTTTCAGAACCAAAATTGGTAATTTTGAACCCATCCAGGGTCTTTGGAGGGGGAAACTAGGCATAGACCTAACCTTTGGCACTTTTTTGCACAAGATGGCTTCCACAGGACTCGAATCCATGCCATTGCACCTGTCGGCCAAGCATTTACCATTGCACCAAGTAATGGCCACTTCCATGATGCAACATTGTGTGCATATACTTTGCCAGCTCAAGACTACCTGTTTTTGTTTTGATATCTAACAGCAGCCCTCTTCTTTTGGTGCATTCTTTCTTTTCGAGGCACTTTGTGGGCTGGAAAAAATAAAGCAGCACTAGCAGTGGGCTTTTCCTGCCCCTTTTCACTTTCACTTTCCATAATCCTTGCAGTTTCTCTTTACTTCCATTTCTTGCTATGTCATTTTGCAACTCCTCTAAGATTGTGGACCTCATTTCAGATACATGACTTTTTATATTATACTATATTTATTCTGATTTACCCAATTATTACAATATATTCTAATTCCGACTTCCCATATGAAAAGATAAAATTGTACTTCAAATAGCATTTCCTGCACCCATGTTGGACAGAAAAGCATATCTTGTTAACAAAATAAGGATGATCCGCCTGATGAGTCAGATGTTCTGGATGATGACCCCCATGCATGATTTGTTTGATGGCCCTTTTCATGTATCATTAGCAATAAGAATTATTTACCCCCTTGCAGGATATTTTTTTTGACCTTTTCATATATCATCAACAACAAAAATTTAACTGATATACACCTGGACTGTTATAACTTTGAATTTTCAGCTTGGCATAGATATCGGATCATCAACAGTTGCTAGGGGTGTTGTCAGCCTTGTCCTTGGTTACCTGAATAATCTGGTGATAGAAATGGCTTTTCTAATACAGGTAAGGAGACCGGTGATACTTTATTTGCAGGGTCAGCTTCACTTAAATGACATGATTGTGCTCAATTTCTGTGCTGAATACAAATCAAAACCTCCTTAATAGAGCTGAACTCCATCCAGGGAAATGCAGAAGAAGAGCTTCCAGAATTCCTCCTTGGAACCTGTCGATTGAACCATCTTGATGCCTCTAGGGCAGTCTCAATATCACAATGGTAGTATAAGGTGAGTTGCCAGCCTTCGTTTCCCGATGTAGCTTTTTGAATGCCTGAGATGCGCGTTTGACCTATCCTTTTGCTGCAGATTACCCACCCAATTCTTTCATTTTGTCAAATTTCCAAATGGCATTTTAGCAAATTTCCAAATGGCTGGAAACAATGTAAATGATCTTCTTAAATCCCAGTACCACACAGAAAGTGCGGCACTTTTATTGTACATATACTGCCTTCCGAGTGGATTGGATTATCTTTAATCTATTGGCACGGTCCGTAGGCCATCTTCCAAGGTCCGCATGGTCTCCTGAGTTGAACCA
Source organism: Cocos nucifera (assembly GCA_006176705.1). Classification (NCBI taxonomy): domain Eukaryota; kingdom Viridiplantae; phylum Streptophyta; class Magnoliopsida; order Arecales; family Arecaceae; genus Cocos; species Cocos nucifera. The sequence continues at coordinate 387,503 of QRFJ01001823.1, read as the reverse complement.
TGCCGATCGTCAAGCAAGCAATTGCCGAGTGGTAAATGATAGCAGGCTCACGTTGGCCTGCCAGTTTTGTAGGTCGGACTCCTAAGGTAATTGGGAGATAAAGTGGGCTTGCTGAACTCATAAAACAGTTGACGCCAGACAACATTAGCCAGTGTGGCAATGAGCGCTGTTATGGCCGTGCACAGCCGTTCACACGCTTGCAATAGCTGTTCACGGTCATGTTAAAGCAGGGATTTCGTGCAGGATTCCGGGATGGTAAGTGCCATGGGTTCAGTTCGAAAGTTTAGAATGTTATGAGGACCGGCACCTCTTTTATAAGTTAATATGGATTACGACAATCTCTTCCATCCAATCTCCTAACATTCTTGTTACGGTTGATTCCTGCTCAGGATGGGGAGTGTTGCCGATGGTTTGCATCTTACTTGACCTTTAATGAGAGATCAACATGATGAATGATAAAGGTTGTGGCATATCACAGGCTCTGACATCATTTTTCATGGACTTATGCTTCAAATGCTTAAGCTGTTGAGAAGAGGACTAGCTTAGGCTAATAAATTCATATGACATTTTTTTTAATTAATTTGATGTGGAATTATGACGAAAGGTTATCTTTAGCCCTTCCAATTTTTATGCAGTTTGAGATTTGTGTTAAAATTGTGTGGGCTGGATGGAGGTATGATATATCAAGGGAATTTTCCTTCATGTAGCTGCTGCTAAGAACGGGTCAAAATGATATCCTAGAGTGTTTAGGTGTCCAGGTTTGTTATGTCTATGAGGCATGCGCCGGTGGAAAAGGGTGAATTAGAATCAAATTATAAAATCTAGTCGGCGTCCAGGGGGAGCTATATGGAATCCATTATCCCTAAATTAGAGGGATAATAACCTTTTAGGTAAATTATAAAAATAATAAATTTTTAGGTAAATTATAAAAAAAAATTTAATTAAAATTATATTTATACTCAGTAGTTTTAAAAATCGACATCTAGTCCTTTCACAAAAAAAAATTTATAAAATGATCGGAATAGTCTTCAATAGAAATTTATATTGTATTACGGAACGAAAGGGAAATTCATATGAAATGATCCCTCATGCCCTCCCCATGCTGGCTATGCTTTTTTATGATAAGTATAATAATTACAATGTTAAAAATATTAAATTATAAAATAATTTATTTTATTTTTTAAAAATTAATATTTTTAGTTTTTTTTTTTTTGTAGAAAGATAGTCGTCAATAAAAAAGAGCTTAATTTTGTAATTTAAAAAAAATAAAGCAAATCGAATTTTGATTGATCTTGGAATCAAGATTTAAAATAAATAAATAAATAAATAAATAAAAATCTAGCCACCTCAGTAAAATTGGCTCAGCAAAATTGGATTAGAATAGGCTCGACTATAGATCATGCACACCCGAAGATCTTAGAAAATCATGCAGCTCATCATGGACTTGAGCATCATGCGGCTCATCATGGGGACTTGAGCATCGCATGGCTTAAGAGTATTTTTGTATTTTGCTTGGCATAGCAGGCTGTGATTCGGCAAGGAGCTCAGAAACCCGGTCTACAAGTGGTGCATTGGCTGGCAATACACAATTCAATGGCTGATGTTCTTTCCCATTGAGATCGGACGACCAGGGTGGTTTCTAGGTTGATTTAAACAAACTCAAGCTCATGTGCATGATCGTGTGATTCAGGAGGCTGTCGATCATGATCTAATGGTTGTGGTAGCTTCCAGCTTTGATTAAATATCTCAGGCTCCCCCTTAGTGCTATCTGACGGCCTAGAATCGATCATCAGATTGATCCGACGGTCCATATGGATGTTGGTTTGATCTAAGAGTTTAAAACATGGTTATTAAAGAATTTTTAACCATTTGATACCCATCTGATGGCCAATAAGATCCAAGTTTTTGTATCATCAACAGACGGCCTCTATTTGACTAATTTCAGATGTTTTAATCCAGATCTCATCAAGATTTCTCACCAAGGTCTACTTTTCAGCTTATTTAAAGCCTATAGTTGAATAAATAAAGAGGGGAATAGAAACAAAGGTTGTGAACAGTCTGGTGATCAAAGAGAGGGATCAGAGAGAGGAGTTTGTGTGATCTGACTGAGAGAAGCCCCTTTCTTCCTTCTTTCTCCTCTATTCATTTTTCACGTCCAGCACATCCAGCAGCTCTCTTCTATCAAAATTCTTCACGCCAAGAGCAATGATTAACGACAAAATTTAGTAATAAGTAGTCATTTATTTAAAATTTATTATATTTTTTATTTTATTTATTATTTTTATTTTTTTCATCATGAACTAGTTTTATTTTATTAAGACTAAAGTGTAGCCACTCTTTTGATGCAATATTCAGTATGATTGGATTTTAAAATTAATTTTATTCATGAATATATAAATTTGTTCTTAATGCTTTTAGATTACTGGCCATCTTCTAATTATTTTAATAGACATAGATGATACGGACCAAGTGCTTCTATGTCAATGCTTCTTGATTTATATATCTTATATTTGAATCGAATTAAGGTTTTTTGATATGCGGTAATTTTAGTATGCTTTGGACGCAACATAGTTTAATCTTAGGAGATTCTACTGTCATATGAAACAAAATTGATCTAATTTGCATGATTACTTGAATATTGTATTGATTGAGTTGGTGAACTGATTGCTTTAGTATTCTACTGCTCTTGATTTTAATCCTAAAAATTACATCCTTTCTATTTTCTTGCAGTTTCTTAATTATTTTTTTTATTTTTTTATAAATTAATTTTTTAAATAAAGTTTAGGAGAGTGTTTTTCAGTATTTATTTTCTAATCCTCAAGGGACGATACTCTACTCATATACTGTATTACTTGATCAACTGGTGCACTTACTATAGCGATAAATTTATATGCATCAAGTTTTTAGTATTGTTGCCGAGGATTGTATCTAAAATAATATTAAAATTATGATCCTTGCTTTACTTTAGAATTTTATTTTTAAACTTTTATTCTTATTTTATTTATAAGAGGGCGTTCAGTGCATGATACGTGCTGGACATAATGACTTAGTGCCATTTGATCCAGAAATAGAGAGGACAATCCAAAGATTAAATCACGCTCAAGAAAGAAACATGATAATCGAAGATCCTAATGACGTCAATCTAGAAATATATATGGCAATAGAGGGATGGCAAGAAGTTATTCGAGCAACACATCATCCATTAAACGATTATATCACACCATTGATAGCTAACACAGCTTTGAGCATTAGAAGACTACCTGTGCGAGTAAATAATTTTGAGATAAAACTAGCAATGATCCAGATGATTCAATCAACTATTCAATTTAGTGGACATGTTCAGGATGATTCGAATGCCCATATTTCTATTTTTTTTGAACTCTATGTGATGTTTTTAAAATTAATGGGGTATTGGATGATGCCATTAGATTAAAACTATTTTTTTCTTTACATGTCAAGGCTAAAAATTGGCTTCATTCTCTTCTTGTAGGTTTTATCACGACTTGGGATGTCCTAGCCTAGAAATTTTTGGTCAAGTATTTTCTACTTTCGAAGACTGCAAAAATGCGTAATGATATTACCTCTTTTGTGCAAATGGAGATAAAGTCACTGTATGAGACTTAGGAGCATTTTACTGAGCTGCTAAGAAGATGTCTATATCATCAATTATCCGTTTGGCTTTAGGTACAAATCTTTTAGAATAATCTATTTTCTACTAATCGTTCTATGATTGATGCAGTAGTAGAAGATACCATTAATTGCAAAATGAAGGAGGAAGCCTTTGATATGATTGATAAAATGACATCAAATAGTTATCAGTGACAAATAGATCGCATGATGCTAAGAAGTCCAGCAACTGTACATGGAGTAGACAGCATCCCAGCCTTATCAACTAAGATTATAGCTCTTCGAGCCGAAATCAACAATATGAAGGAAGTAGCTATGCATGTACAGAGCATCACTTATAAGCTGTGTGGAGGAGGACGTGATACAAGCAACTGCTAGACAGGTAATCCCTTTGCTAAAGCCTCTAATATAGCTAACTATATTGGTAATTTTTTTTGGCCACTACGAAATAATCCCTATTCCAGTATATATAATCAAGGGTGAAGGCAGCATTTAAACTTTTCATGCAGCAATAAAAATATAGCACAACAACCATCCTTGGGATTCCAAGTACCTGAGAAAAAGCTCAACATGGAGATGCTGATGGTCAAATTCATGCAGAACCAAGAAATAGCCGTGCAAAATATGGAGACTAAATTCATGCAAAATCAAGAAGCGGCCATACGAAACATGGAAACCAAGCTTAGGTCGGACCAAGTAGCAGCCATTCGGAACTTGGAGATGCAAGTAGGTTAATTGGCCAAGATAATCTCTAGAAGACCATAGGAATCCTTACCAGCAACATGGAGACCAATCCTAGAGAGCAAATCAATGCTATCATCTTAAAAAATGGTAAAGAGCTGAAGGGGCCACATCAAAAGGAAGAGACTGAAGAGAAAATTATAAATAAGGAACAACCAACTAAAGTTCGTCAGTCACCTAAACAACCAGCAGATGGAGGATTCCTGGGTATAAAATTTGCCGATCCAAATGTGAAGCCCTATGAGCCGCCACTAACATTTCCTAAGAGACAAATATAGCATCTAGATAAAAAATTTTAAATTTTTTTAATATTTTAAAAAATTTATATATTAATATAGTTTTTGTAGATGCTATCATTCAGATGCCTAGGTATGCTAAGTTTTTCAAAACAAAATTGACCAATAAAAAGAAGCTGAAGGAGTATGAGACAGTCAATTTGAATGAAGAATATCAGCAATACTTCAAAATAAATTATCATAAAAATTAAAAGATTCAGAAAATTTTACTATCTCTTGTATTATTAGTGATTATAGTTTTAATAAAGTTCTATATGATTTAGGAGCAAATATCAATCTCATGCTTTTTTCTATTTTTAGGAAGCTGGATCTTGGAGAACTAAAGCCTACCACTATAACTCTTCAGCTAGCCGACAGATCCATCAAGTATTTAGGAGGTATAGTGAAGGATGTCTTGATAAAGATAAATAAATTTATTTTTTTATTATTTTTATTATTCTTGATATGGAAGAAGATTATGAAGTATCTCTTATCTTAGAAAGATCCTTTTTAGCTATTGGAGGAGCTTTAATAGATGTTCAGTAAAAAAAATTAATTCTTAGAGTTCAAGAGAAATAAGTTACCTTTAATGTATTTAAGGCTATTAAACATTCCAATGATAATCAAATTTATTTTTGAATTGATGTTATGGATAAATTAGTTTATAAGTATTTCTTAGAAAACATGTTTGAAGATCTTATTAAGGCATGCATTGTCTAATCAAAAGAGGATTCGATTGAAAATGAAAGTGCACCTATTGAAGTGGCATCGGATTGATCTAACTTGAAAGTCAAGCTGACAATTATAAATCAGAACTATTAGATGTATTATTTTTTTTCTTTATTTTTTTTATTTCAATTCTTTTCTTTTATTTTTTTATAATTTCTTATTATTTTTTTATTGCTTTGATGTATTTTCATCTTTGCAGAGAAAAATGAATGAGAGCTCAAGCCAGTTTCCAAAGCTTTAAAAGCCCATGCTAGACTAATAATATTTTGAGTCAGGTGTATTCTTTTCTATTCTTTTATTGCATCTTTTATTTTTCTTTATCCATTGAGACAATATTGATTAAGTTGAAGGATAGAAAATTTTTTTATTAAAAAATATTTTAAAATTTTTAAAAACTAAATCTAAATATTTTAAAATTTTAAAAATTTTAATAAATCATATATCAAGAAAGAAAATCTTGAGTAAGATAGACTAGAAAAAGTAATAAAATTAGAAAATATTTGCTAATGACTGTAGTGAGTCAAGAAGTAGACTAGTTGATTAGACTTTTAGCAGCCTACCTAAGTCATCTAAAGACTATTAGCACTTCTAATTGCACATGCACACTAACAAGGCAAAGTAGATTTAATTATCACTTAAAATATGATTAATATATATTCTAATTAAAAAAAATTGAATTAAAGAAAAGAGCTACCTACCTTAAATAAAAAGTATAAAATACAGAGTATATGTAGATTGCTCGAAGCTTAGTAACTGGATCTCTGCATCTAAGTTAAGTATGGAGATTCATATCAAACGGTGAAGAAAAGATCAGGATGGTTAGCAAAAAAAAAAAGAAAAAAGTAGTGTGAAACCTACCTTAGTTTATGAACTTAACTTAGGAGTGTATAGAAAATTAACTAAAATAGATGATAAGAGAAGATACATTGATCCTTTAAATTAGCATTAAATGCAAAGTTAGTCATCACAAATATAAGTGCTTTAGATCTTTAGATGTACTCTAAGAAAGTTTTTGATTATACTGACTACAAAATTTACTTCTGAAACTCAATACTTCGTTAGTGATGCTTGCTAAATTTTTTAACTTCAATTCTGGATCTATTTTTATGAAAGAGGATCTTAATAAAATATGATGATTAATTAATATTAAATAATGTATTGCTAAGAAACTAGCAATGAGTAAGTTGGAGGGATGTGATAAGTATAATAATTACACTAATAAAAGAATTAAATTATAAAATAATTTATTTTATTTTTAGAAAATCAATATTTTTAGTTATTTTTTATAGGAAAGATGGTCGCCAATAAGAAGAACTTGACTTTCTGGTTCAAAAAAAAATTAAAGCAAATCGGACTTCAATTGGCCTTGGAATCAAGATTCAAAAGAAAAGAAAAGAAAAAATAAATAAACAAAAATCCAGTCACCTCAGCAAAATTGGCTCAAAATAGGCTTGATCTGACTGCAAACCATCTGCACTCGAACCGGCCCAGCTTGACATCACCATGATGTCAGGAAACCATGCAGCTCTCCATGGACTTGGGCATCGTGCGACTCAGGGGTAATTTTGTAATTTTGCATGGCATAGCGGGCTATGATTCAATGGGGAGTTCAGGAAACTCGATCTATGGGTGGTGCACCAGTTGACAGTGTGCGATCCAATGGCTGACGTTCTTTTTGACTAAGATCGGACGATCAGGGTGGTTTCTAGGTTGTTTTAAACAAGCTTAGGTCCATGTACATGATCTTGCGGTTCAAGAGGCTGCCAATCATGATCCAACAATTGCAGTAGATTTTAGCTTTGATTAAATGTCTTAGGCTCCCCTTAGCACTATCTGATGGCCTAGAATCGATCATCAAGTTGATCTGATGTTCCATATGGATGCATATTTGATTTGAGAGTTTAAAACATGGGTTTTAAAGGATTTTTGATCGTTTGATGCCCATCCGATGGCCAATAAGATCCAAGTTTTTGTATTAGTAATAGACGGCCTCTATTCGACTAATTTTAGGAGTTTTCATCTAGATCTCATCAGGATTCCTCACCAAGGTCTACTTTTCAGTCTATTTAAAGCCTACAGGTGAATAAACAAGGAGGGGAACAGAAACGGAGGTTGTGAATAGAGAGGTCTGATGATCAAAGAGAGGGATCAGAGAGAGGAGTTTGTGATCTGATAGAGAGAAGCTCCCTTCTTCCTTCTTCTCTATTCATCTTCCACATCCAGCACATCTAGTAGCTCTTTTCTATCAAAGTTCTTCATGCCAAGAGCAACGATCAATGGCAAAATTCAGCAACAAGCAGTCCTCTATTTGAAATTTATCATGTTTTCTATTTTATTTGCTATTTTTATTTTTTTCATCATGAACTAATTTTATTTTACTAAGGCTAAATTTAGCCATTCTTTTGATGCAATATTCAGTATAATTAAATTTTAGAATTAATTTTTATTCATAAGAAGTATATAAATCTATTCTTGATGTTTTTAAATTACCGACCATCTTCTAATTATTTTGATGAACATAGATGATGCGGGCCAAGTACTTTTATGTCAATGCCTTTTGATTTATATATCATGTATTTGAATCAGATTAAGATTTTTATGCATGTAGTAATTTTAGTGCACTTTGGACGTAGCATATTTTAATTAGAGAGTTTCATAAAAATTAATGCATCAATATTTATTTAAATTATACATGGATCAAAGAGTAGTTAATAAATATTAATAGTTTTGCATACTTGGATCAAAGGATAGTAAATATCTTAGGAGACTCCACCATCACATGAAACAGAATTGATCTAGTTTGTATGATTACTTGAATATTGTATTGATCGAGTTAGTGAACCGATTGTCTTAGTATTTAACTGCTCTTAATTTTAACTCTAAAAATTATATTCTTTCTATTTTCTTATAATTTTTTAATTATTATTTTTATTTTTTTTATAAATTAATTTTCTAAATAAAGTTTAGGAGAGTATTTTTCAGTACTTATTTTTTAATCCTCAAAAGATGATACTCTACTCATATACTATATTATTTGATCGACTGATGTACTTGCCATAGCGATAGATTTGCATGCATCAATCTACCCCCGCTTGGCCCATGATAGCCTTCGAGTGCAGTAGCATGGTCCACTTCTTATAGTTTGGGGTTTGTGGCCCGAGTTGAGCCCATGAGTCGAGAAAGTCAAGGCCCCAATAGGAGTTGTGAATGAGGAACATGCCGGCATTGTGGTCAATCTAGTTCCTCTGCTTGTAGACCATGTAGGGATACCTAGGATTGATGAGGTTGTAAGCACTGTAGTGGTCGAAAGGCGATTGGAACTCGATGTCAGTGAAGGTGGTGTCCTCATTGATCCATTAGATCTACTCAACCTTCGAGTGGGCCACAATGGTTGCTCGGACTAATAGGAGTTTGACCTAGCATCTGGGCGTGGAGGAGTAGAGAAGGGCCATGTTGTAGAAGAGGTTGAAGCTATGGATCTAGTAGTAGTTGCCTTTGTTTCTGTAGAACCAGAGGAGGAGGTGTTGCTAGTATGGTTGGAGCACTATTGGACTTGGAGCCGGTGACCATAAGGATGTAGTCCAGGGTGTCAGAGAACTAGGGGTGGAGGTGAAGCTAGTGATGGTGCTCAGCATCCCAATTGGAGATGGAGTGGTTGGGGGTATGGAAGAGGTCGGCATCGTCATAAAAGGTGGAGTGAAGGAACTGCCATAGGATCGGCCTGATCGGATTAGATTGTATAGCAAAAATTTAAAAAATTTTAGACTACCGATCTGATCAGATCTGAGAGTTCTTAGATCTGATTAGATTGATCTAAAATAAAATATAAAATTATAATATCAAATATCATTTGATTTGGGTGAACAGTTCACTCGCAATGATGATTCGAATGCTGACGAAAGTTCTGATTATAGCTACGCACGTGCCCAACCTCTACCAACATCCACTCGAGTCAGATCTAGAAGTCTTCTCCTTTTGAATCAGATCTCAGATGAAACTTTTGGGCGTGCCTTCGATCCAATTTTTGATGGTGAAATAATCGTCACATGATCTAGAACTCCTGATACGATCTTTGCAGTAGTAGCACTTTGACTCTCTAAGTGCTGATCTGCCCAACCCTTGGGCATGGAGAAGAGAGAGAGGAGGGAGAGGAGGTGTGGAGGAGGAGAGATAGTGCCTAGGTGTGGGCTATGGGGATTGATAGCCAAACCCTTTGGCTAGGCATCTATTTATAGACAAACCTTAACCCTAGAGTCTTAGGGCTTTAAGCAATCAATTTGCTTAAAGCAGAAGGACTCCTCCCAAGCTTCCCATGTCAACATCTGATTTCCTCCATATTTTATCGCATAAAATAGAGAAAAAATTGGTGCCACCTTATCTGATAAGGTGGAGTTGGTGTAGGGATTTTGTCTCCAAGAGTTTGAATTTTTCAAACAGTTGGACCCATTCAAATTCTTTTGAATGGATAACCTCCTAACCGCTCATCTTTATCGACTAGGGGTGCATGCCAGGAAGGGTTGTGCACCCTCTTTTCTCCACATAAATCATCTGGAGCATGCACCCCAAGATAAAATCTAGGGGGCGCACACCTCCTCTCTTCTTTCCTGCAAAGACTGAGTTAAAAGACTCTTTGTCCTGATACCTATTGTATGAGATCAGAACAAACCCTGATCTGATCAGGACAAGTCTTGATCTGACCAAAACAAGATCCAGTTAGACCAGAATAAATCCATACAAGATTTTTGGATGAGTCAAATTAAATTTGATTGAGTCCAGACCAACCAAGAAGTCCATAGAAGGAGAAAGTTAGGTTCAATCGTGTGCTAGCATGATTTTCTTAAACTTAATTAGATCTAATCTAAATCAATTGGACCATATTAGCTTAATTAATATCATTTAGATCTAAACTCTTGTTTGTGTGATCTAGTTAGGTTCAATTCTGTATGGTAATAGAATATGTCATGATCTCTATCTTCGATATCATCGAAACACCTTTCGATGGATAAGAACTCTTTCTGATTTATCCAATTAAAATCATCGATCATCAAGATAATTCTAATTAGTCCCAAAATCTATCAATGATATCTAGCAATATATGATGGCAATCCATTAGAACTGAATGCGAACCTCTCAATATAGCCAACTATGTGATTGGGTTCTTCTATCATGAGTTTCGATAAGATCTAGGTCAAGGTGAACTCGTTAGACCCAACATCTGTCATATGAATAAATCATTCGATTCAAGTTTGATGTAAAATTCTAATAGAAACTTCTTTCTATTATTTCATACTGCTATGGCCATAGACTTTAGGACTCGATCTCATGATCATTATAGGACTACTTCTCTACTGAGATTGAGTGCGATCTAATTTCTATAATAAACATGCTATAACCAACATATACCTCATGATTTCAAATGGTTAGAAGATCGAGTTATGGTGTAGTCAAACTATAATATCCTCAAGATGAATTATCGATGCATCTTAGGTTAAAGAACTAGACATACAAATATAGCATCGAGCTAGTCATCGACGAAAAGGTAGACTCCTTTATGATTGCTCGAGGTGATCACACTCAGTATCTTTATTTTGAATAAGTACCTATACTCTCGCTTCAGTATCTTCACACTGTAGACTCAAGACTCATCTATTTTAAGAAAATGATTGTACACCAATCTTATGGATCGATCATCATTCTTATAATGATCCTATAATTGAAAATAGTTTATGAGTTAATTACGATAACACATGTCTTAAATTCTCAACTTTTGAGAATATGTGTTATCATATCCATTAACCTAATGAATATATCATAGATAATTTAATATTCAAATATGATAGAAAAAATAATTTTTTATTAATTCTAAATTAAAATTATAAAAGTATCTCTAAAAATTATTTATAAATATCGATTAATCTAGTTTTAAGACACATATCTAACAAACTTTTACTTGAGCTAAAGCCAATTGGCTATAAATCTAAGTTCCATCTTCTTAAGATGGGTTTTGATCTTCTGTTGGCTTAAAGACTTCTTAGTGGGTCAGCCATATTGTTCACGGTGTCGACTCTTGTTAGAATTTGATGCCTCAAATTTGACTCATAGCAAGAAGAGAATTAGTATCAGCAAGTAGTCGGGCTGGCTCAGATATGGAATCGAGCTAGCTCAGGTTGAGATTGAGCCAACTCAAACCACAATCGAGCCGGTCCTCTCAGACAGACAGAAAGTAGGTATTCAGATGAGATGCAGTCGAGACAGCTCGACCTCTGACAGAGTTGGCTCGATGGAGGTGAAAAGAATAGAATAGAATTTTCTATTTGATCTTGGATTATGATTAATTCAAGGGGTCTACAAGAGCTGCATGTAGACCATAGGATCCAGCAGCCACGAAGGATCGCGATCATAATCTGAAGGTTGAAAAATATTTCAAGACTCCATCAAGATTCTGTTTGACTCATGTTAGGAGAAAGAGCCCTATTAGGACTCCTGTGAACTACTGAGAAGAGGATTCTCATCCTATTTAAAGGCTTGAGATGCTGTGAAGCATGAGAGATAGCGCGTGTGGCATGAGAGATATGTAAAGAGGCTCAATCAGCCACTAAGAGAAGTTTGGCACAGCGTTGAGTACGTGCAGCCTGCAAGAGAGAGAAGCAATAAGTGCATAGCATCCGATGTGGAGGCTATGAGAGCAAGCATCTTATAGCTTTTATGAGTCGCCTTGAAAATTCTGAGAGAGCTTTTATGAGGATAGCTTCTAGTTGAGAGAGATTTATGTACACTAAGTAGAGAGTGGGTGTTCTCCTCTTATACCTTTTTTTTCTTTCATAGTAAAATTTTGCATGCCTCATGGAGGTGAGCCTTTACGCTAATCCACGTACTTGATTATTTTTTTATTTTATTTTATTTTTTCTACCTATCATAATAATCTGGTACTAGATTCTCAACAAGTGATATCATAGAAGTTGATATCACCAACAATTGATATCAAAGCCAAGTTGGTATCGGAGCATAGATTGCAGCAGTGGTGTTAAAGATTGAAGAATATGAAGAAGACAAGCGCAATCAAGATGGAGATCAAGTTTGATGAGAAGGGCAATTTCTTCTTATGGCAAGCAAGGATAAAGGATGTCCTCATCCAATAGGATTTGATCAGTGTTCTCTTATACAAGGAGATGCCAACCACCATGGAAGTGAAGAATTAGAAGTGGATCTAGATGCAGATGGTGAGCACGATCTGCTTGTACCTAACGGATGATGTTGTGATTCATGTACTTAGTGAGATTTTTTTGATAGCACTGCGGTCGAAGCTCGAGGAGTTGTACATGATAAAATCATTCACCAACATACTATTCCTTTGGAGGTAGTTCTATGAGCTATGAATGGATGAAGGTCAGAGCATGCAGGAGTATCTATCCAACTTTCAGAAGATCCTCATCGACCTTCTCAGTATTCATAAAAAAGTTGAGGAGAAGACTAAGACATTGGTCTTGCTAGCATCGCTTTTTCTATCGTATGAGTTTTTGGTGACTATTCTTTTAGTGAAAAAGAGCACTATCAAGATGGATGAAGTTACTACAGTGATTCTCTAGAACGAGGTTCTAAGGAGGAAGAACCCAGCTTCGAGCTCAGATGGTAGTAGCTCAGCTTTGATAGTTTCTTGAGGAGCAGTAGGTAATAGATGGAGCATCAAAGAATTACGAGAAGGACGATCCATATCTAAGATGAGGGATCATAATAAGATCAGATGCTACTAGTGCGATGACTTGGGACATCGAGTCAATGATTGTCCATAACTCAAAGATTAGATGAGGGCAACTATGAAGAAGGCTAGTAGCGATATAGAAGACAGTGATGATATTTTTTTGATCATTGATGAAGTATCTACTTCTTTCTCCTACTGGATTATGGATTCTGCTTGTTTTCATCATGTATGTAGTAAAGAGATGTTTGACTCCCTGAAGATTAGTGAGGGCACTGTATTCTTATCAGATGGATCGAGCTATGAGATCAAGGGTAGCGAGATGGTCAGCATGAAGCTCCATGATGGAACAGTGAAGAAATTGGGTAAGGTCCGATATATATCAGTTTTAAGAAGAATCTAATCTCATTGAGCAGATTGAATTCGATCGACTTTAGATGAAAAGTTGATGGAGGAACCTAAAGGTCATGCGCGGCAATAGGATGGTGTTAAGAGGAAAAAAGTATGGAGAACATTATCTCATGGCAGGAAGTCCAGTGCGAGGTAGAGCTCAAGGAGGAGATAGATTGGGCACGAGATGAGAGACTCGGAAGAACGACATGCAACGTCACAAGGTAAAGCTCCTATTACCGTAGGAGGCTATCCCGAGCAGGTCTCAAGTTAGGAGGATCACAGCCATTGATAGAGATGGGATCAAGCAGCTTGGCCCGACTCTCACGTTTGCCCATCCATGATCCGCAAGCGATTGCCCTAGGACATGGGGATGAGAAGATGCAAAAGTTCTCAAAGATAGATAGAGACCAAATGTCGAGTTAAGGTAGAGATTGTTAGAATTTGATGCCTCAAATTCGATCCACAGTAAGAGAAGAATCAGTATCAGCAAGCAGCCGAACTGGCTTGGATCTCTCAGATAGATAGAAAGTAAGTATTCGGACGAGACATAGTCAAGCCAGCTCGACCTCTGACAGAATTGACTTGACGAAGGCGAATAGAAAAGGACGAGATTTTCTGTTTGGACTCGAATTATGATTAATCTAAGGAGTCTACTAGAGTTGCACATAGACCATAGGATCTAGCAGCCACGGAGGGCTGCAATCATGATCTAAAGGTTGGAAAATATTTCAAGACTGCATCAAAATCCTATTCGACTTATGTTAGGAGGAAAAGCCATGTTAGGACTCCTGTGAACTGCTAAGAAGAAGATTCTCATCTTATTTAAAGTCTTGAGGTGCTATGGAGCATGAGAGATGGTGTGTGTAGCATGAGAGGCACGTAGAAAGACTCAGGTAACTGCTAAGAGGAGCTTGGTAGAGCACCGAGTACGTGCGGCCCGCAAGAGAGAAAAGCAATAGATGTATAGCATCCGACATGGAGGCTGTAAGGGTAGAGCATCTTGTAGCTTTTATAGGTTTTTTTTGAAAATTCTGAGGGAGCTTTTGTGAGGATAGTTTTTAGTTGAGAGAGATTTGTGTACATTGAGTAGAGAGTACGTGTTCTCCTCTTGTACTTATTTTTTTCTTTCATAATAGAACTTTACATGCCCCATGGAGACGAGTCTTTAGGTTGATCCACGTACTTGATTATTTTTTTGTTATATATTTTTTTCTTTCTATCTGCTACAATAATCTAGTACTAGATCCTTAACAAATGGTATCATAGGAGTTAATATCATCAACAACTTTCTTGACCTCGATGTATCCCTTCTTGGGGTAATCGTGAATGAGGCGGAACCACTGCTCGATGTGCTTGAACTTCTAGTGAGACTTTGGCTCCTTAGCTAGAGCTATGGTACTATTATTATCGCAGTACAGAGGGATAACATCACATGTCATTACTCCGAGCTCTGCAACGAACTTCTTAAATCAGAATGCTTTCTTTGTAGGAGATGGTGATATACTCTACTTTCTTGGTGGAGTCTGCTATCACTGTCTGCTCGAAATTCTTTCAGCTTATAGCACCATCATTATACAAGAACAGACTTTCAGATGTCAACTTTTGATCATCTATATCAGACATAAAGTTTGAGTTTTTATAGCCCTATACTTGGAGCTCTCTATTTTCAAAGATCAGAAACATATTCTTAGTTCTTCTCAAGTACTTAAGGATATATTTCACAGAAGTCCAATGCTCCTCGTCTAGATTTAACTGATATTTGTTAATGACACTCACAGCATAGGCGATATCAGATCGTGTACATAGCATAGCATATATGAGGCTCCCTATTGTTGAAGCATAAAGGATCTTGCTCATGCATTCAATCTCCTCTGGTGTGTTGGAGCACATCTTCTTGAAAAGAATAATATCATATTTGAAGGGTACAAGTCCCCTCATGAAGTTCTTCATGCTGAACCTCTTCAACATCTCCTCTATGTATATCTTCTATGAGAGATCCAGCATTCTCTTCGGTCTATCCCTATAGACCTTAATCCCCAAAATAAAAGATGCCTCTCCTAAGTCTTTCATAGAAAACTTTTTAGATAACCATACTTTGATCATGGTCAATATGGAAATATCATTTTTAATAAGAAAAATGTCATCTACATACAATATAAGGAAGACAACAACGCTCCTACTGAAATCAAATAATTTAATCACATTATTAAAATGAGCATTCTAGCTCTGAGATACTTGCTTAAGTCCATAAATGGATTTTTGTAGCTTGCAGATATTATGATCATGATCACTGAAAGTGAAACCAAGCGGCTGTTCTATATAGATATCTTTCTTAGAATATCTATTTAGAAACGTTATTTTCACGTTCATCTATCATATTTTATAATCAAAATACATTGCAATAGTAAGTAATATGCAGATGAATTTTAGCATGGCCATTGGTAAGAAGGTATCCTGATAGTCAATGCCTTCGTGCTGATTATACTTTTTCATCACTAACCTAGCCTTGAATGTCTCCATATTTTCATTTGCATCAATTTTTCTCTTGAATATCTATTTACATCCAATAGGTACTGTACCTTTAGGTAGATTTACCAAGGTCTAGATTTGATTCGAGCACATCGAGTCAATTTTTAACCTCATTGCCTCTCGCCATTTTTCGAAGTCGATATATGATATCGCCTCGTCATAGATTTTAGGATCATCTCCATGAATCCAATTTTGCATGAGGAATTCTCTCTACATCCTCTGAAATAATACCTAAGTACCTCTCAGGAGAACGAAAAATCCTATTTGACCTATGCGATGAAGAAGGTAGTATGTGGATCGACTTAGACTGACCAGGTTCCTCAGGTTTCTTGGCTCGTTGCTCTTCGAAGATTTTTTTCTCGAGCTTAATCTATCTTTCGATGCCACCATCTTAAATAAACTATTTCTCAAGAAATATGATACGTCAACTCACAATCATATTATGATTTTCTAGAAGATAAAAATAATATCTTAAAGACTTCTTAGGATATCCAACGAATCAAGCTCTAAGGGACCTAGATTCTAACTTGTTCGTCTGCTATTTCTTGATATGGACCGAACAATCCCAAATTTTGAGATGACTTAGACTTGGCTTCTTACCACATCATATCTTATACGGTATGGTAGGAACGATTTTAGAAGAAATCCTATTCAGTAGATAAATAGCTGTTAGCAAACTATATCCCCAAAAAAATTTAGGAAAATCTGTAAAGCTCATTGATAAGTACCAAAAATTCATCAATAAAAATATTAATTTATTAATTAATTTATATTAATTTTTAAAAATTAATGATTAACTTATATATAATTTTTAAAAAATTTATATTTTTATTAATTAAAAAATTAATTAAAAAATAATAAAAATTAAAAAATAAAATTTTATAATCAATAGAAAGAGCTCATTTTTTTGATCATAACAAAATAAGTTTAAAGTAAAACAGAGCTAAAATAAAAAAGATATGAATTTCTAAAGAAATAAAATAAAAAATTTAAATGAAAAATAACATATGGCTTAAACGGCTCAAGCCGCCATGCTGCAGCAGTCGGTGCATCCAAACGCACTGAGCCAAGCCGACCAAGCCGGCGCGCCAAGCCATCCATGCTAGTCGACTCAAGCCCAGAAGCTATCAGTCGGTCTACAGCATCCAGGCGTGGACCGCCAGCTCAGCAGACATTCCGGACGAATCAGAGATTGCCACGTGGTGGACCTAGACCCTTAAAGGGCTTACAGAAAAATTCATCGCGGCTCACAGGGCAATTTTGGTCTTTTCATCTATCAACAGAAGGTGCTGATTGGTTGCGGTGTGCATGATGCGGCCGGTCCATGCGGTCCTATGGGAAGCAGTAAATGCGCGATCATGCAGTGGTGCGGTTGTTTGCGGTCAAGATCGGACGGCGGTCAAGGTTTTTTTCGATTGCTTGATTCAAATTACTCGGATTAAGCCATCTGGCACGATCCAACGTGCCTTGATTTCAAGCTTTGAAGATCCGACGGTCCAGAATGCTCCCAATGGCGGTGATCAAGACTCCTCGAAGGCGCATGATTCAATGGCATAGATTTCCTCGATCAAGCGCGATCCAACGGCCAGAATTTAATCCGACCTTGATCTGGGCCATTATCTGCATCCGATTTTTGATGATTTTTGGAAGCGTTCAGATCACCTGTCTGAATGGCCAAAATTTAAAAGAACTCATATCAGGGGGTATTTTGATTCCAAATTTTCACTCCAAGATTTCTTTCCTATTTTTCACGATTAAAACAGGCTATTAGTCCCATATTGCCTTTAGAAAAAATATCCTAGCCTCTCCTAGCTCTATAAAAAGGACCCCAGGCCTTCAAGAAATCAATATCTCCGATCAAGGTGAAGCTTTGGATACAGGGCGAAGCCAGGCTATGGGTTAAATGGCTGCTTCGAAGCAACGGGTGCCGAGAAGAAGAGCCTAGGCTTCTACACCATCTTTCTGCATCAATGCCGATCCAAGATCAGAGATCAGGCTATTTTATTTTATTTTTTTTTAAAATTTTATGTATTTAAATTCTAAAACCTTTTAATGCAATAATTTATTTTTATATTTTAATTTCTTGCTTTTTATTTTTATTATAATTTAATTTCTATACTTTAAATTATTATTTTTTATTTTATTGCAAGTAGATGCTAAGATCTAACTAGTAGATCTTAGTACCAAGTTTAAATTCCTACACTTTTTAATTTTTGCTTTTTATTTTTCGACTTCACTTTTGATTTCAAAATTTTTTTCTTTTCTTTTTTTTTTTTTAAAATTCAAAGATTTTAAATCTAAAAATACTATCTTTTCTATGGATTCGACCTGACTCACTACTATCTACGCATTTTTATTTATTTTAAGAAGTCGGATTAAACTGATAAACACGGTGTCTTAACGACAACATCGCATTCCTATCAAGTTTTTGGTACCATTATCGAAGATTATTTTTGATTTTTGATTTTGATTTCTTTTAAATAAATTAAAAATAATTTTGGCATTCCTATCAAGTTTTTGGCGTCGTTGCCGGAGAAGGCACGAACATTAAATTTTTGATCTCTTTCATTCTTTTGTAAATAAATTCTAAATAAAATTTTTATGTTCTTATAAATATTGCTTGCTAATTTTTTTTATTATTTTATAGAAAAAGTGGTTAAAGAATCAAAAGAATCAGGGCAAGGGAACAAATCATTCAGTTTTGCTTGGTGAGATCAATCCTAACCCTAGTTCTTTTATTTATTTATTTATTTTATCTTTAAATTAATTCTTTTTAAAAAATATCCACTTAAATTTTAAAAAAAATTCATGATAAGATTAAAAATTCTAACTATTTAGAGCATGCATTATATTATTTTTATTTTTATTTTTATTTTTTTGGTGATTGCTGGAGGCAAGGTAAGCCTTTCAGAATTCAATTAGTTGCATGCAATCTAGTTTAAATTACATAGAACCCTTTGATTGAAAATTTTTTATGTATATTCATATTAAACCAAATTAAGAGCACAATCCAATTAAACAAGATAAGATGGAGATTTGATCATCCTTTCTTGGCCCATAAATAATCAATCAGCATCCTGCATTGACCTAAGTCTTTAATTTTAAAATCAATTAGACATCAGTCCTAGGAACTCGAGGTCAATAGGACAAGGAACCCTAAGAGTTGAACCAAGTTAGG
Organism: Cocos nucifera; assembly: GCA_006176705.1. Lineage (NCBI taxonomy): Eukaryota > Viridiplantae > Streptophyta > Magnoliopsida > Arecales > Arecaceae > Cocos > Cocos nucifera. Next base: position 368,335 of record QRFJ01001823.1, on the reverse strand, counting down.
GTTAGTCAATTTGATTGATGTCTAGGAAAGTAATTCAGGGACGACTGGGCCCGAAAGAAGGTGGTTTCTAATTGATTCCATTCGCTTACCTGGCAAGCATAATTGGTATCTAAGACAAGCAATGGGGAGACTCCTACCAACCTTGTACTTACCTGACTAGTTGATTGACTGATCCTACACTTGGAGGGCTTGAAGGTGACCTTGACAGTTAAGAGCTATCTAGATCTAGGATAATTTTTAGTCAGGATTGATTGACCAACTTAATTGCTAATCAATATCAAACTTAATTAAACTTAATTCTTCTCTCTCTTCTTAGTTCTAGGACTCCTTAGGACCTGTTCTTTAGAACTCCTCTTTCTTTCTTCTCCTTTCTTCTTTAAAAATAAAATAAAATAAAAATTAAATTAAACTAACTAAAAAAATATTAAAAATAATAATTAAATTAAATTAAATTAAATTAAAATTAATAAATAAAATAATTTTAAAAAATTAATTTTTAATATAATAAAATAAAATAATATATATATATATAATTCTAAAATATTCTAAAAATTTTTTGAACCATACATTAGGATTACACTAATACATGCACGGTAGGAAATCGCTTTTTCTGATTTAGTTGAACTTAATTGAATGATTGATTCACATTAAACCTAATAATCAAATGGCTAATCTGAACCTAATAGTCCAAAAATTAGATAAAGTTGATCTTCTTGCTCAGAAATTAGATCAACTCCTAATCCTAGGTCAATAATCTCCTGCATAATTCACATCATCTTCTAATTATCAGAAGATTTGTTCAATCTGTGCTAGTCTAACCCATCATGTGAGTGAATGTCCTATGACTGCACAGTTTCCACCTTTTATCCAAGAACAAGTCCAAGCTGCTAAGGACTACTCCAAATTGGTTTATGATCCATTTTCAAATTCATATAACTTTGACTGAAGAAACCATCTTAATCTTTCTTGAAAACCACAATAGACTCAGACTCAGACCCGAACTCTATCAGTGCAAAATTATCAGAATAGGCCTCAATATCAAAACTATGCCTATAATAATGATTAGTCTAGTCAGTTTATCCAGCCATCATATAACAACCAACTATCATACCCATCTTTTTAACAGACCAATCTAGCCAATGATAGATTTAACCAACTTCAACAATTGATTCTGACTCAATAGCAATCTATTGCCAGACTAGAAGCTCAAATTGGACAATTAGTTGAGTCTAACACGAGGAGAGAACTAGATCAACTACCGAACCTACTAATTTTAAATAATCTATCTAATGTCCACCAACCATCTGGACCAAGTTATCAATTTAATGTCTTACTTAAAAATCTCTAATCTAAGAATACCAAAGTAATTCCTGAATTTAAAAGCTATAGAATTCTTATGGATCCATACCAAGATCAGGTGAGAGAGGCTAGTACTGATGCTAACCAAAATAAAAATTTAGAGAAATAGATTAGTTATGAGACTAACCACATAGAAGAACTCGAGCTAGAAACTAGTACTGATGTTGGTTCTAGTTTAAATGAGATAGAAATAGGGAGAAAAAGAATAGATGATTTATCTAAGACTTATAAATCTAATGTCCTATTTTCTTCAACCCTAGAAGTCGGTTCTTCTTACAAAAATCAAGAGGCGTGTAATGAAATATCAATGGAGTTGTTTAAGCATGATCGCATTAATTTACCTCCAGAATTAAAGCCATCTTTAATCACCATTTCAGCACCCATTGAACCAAACGTAACTCCTAAAACTCCATTCATGAGTATTTTAGAAGAATAAATAGGAGAAATTCTTAATAAATATGGATCTAAGAATAGGATCACAAATTATGTCCCTAAAATTAACAGTGAATATATCAATAATGAAATTATAAATCAACTTTCTGAGATTGGCAATCCAAAACCATTGAAATTTATCAATCCAATATTCAACACAGGATAGTGAGCTGCATTGTGTCTGGCTGAAGATGGTAAACTTAGCGCTTGTTGGGAGGCAACCCAATATTTAGTTTTTATCTAATTTATCTTTTTAATTTATTTTTTTTTTAGGATAATTTGAATAAGTTGGAGGGAGAGCCTCAAATTTTCAAAGGCATGTGCTGGACCAAAAATATAGTCTGAGTTAGGTGTATTCTTCCATGTTCTTTATTACACCCTTTGTTTTTTCTTCTCCATTGAGGACAATGTTGATTAAGTTGGAAGAGGAGAAAAATAAAAATTTTAAAATTTTAAATCCTCAAAAAAGTTAGTATTTAGTATTTAGACACCTGATTATGCTTAAGAATCAAATTAAACTAAGCATTTTTAAAAGAAAATTGATACACAGATCAGAGAACTTATGAGATATTGAGGAATCAAGTATTAAAAAAAATTAATAAAAAGTTAAGTCTAGAATATAAAAAGTTTTTTTTTGAAGCATTTTTAATTATTTCTACTAGCATAAAAAAAAGTCTACTTTTTATAGACTTGTGTAGGATAATTATACGTTTCTTCATATAATAAATTTATTTTAATAAAATAGTTTTCAAGTACTTCTCACTAAGTAACCGGGTCTCTTTGCCTAAGCAAGCATTGAGTTTCGCATCAAAAGATAGAAAGGACAAAGAAGCTCGTTATAAAGTTAGTCTTAACTCGTAGCCTATTTGATTCGAGCTAGTAAGTCCGAGGGGTATTCTATACCTAGTGCCCTAAAGTCAACTGGTTTGGGAGTCATTAGCCTAAGACTCACTACATGGATCAAATAGAAAGCTTAAGAGGTTAAGACACTCAATATTGGTACAATGCTAAAAAAAAGAAAATACACACACACATTGATTTTCCACCAAGTAATCGGGTCCCATTGCCTAAGTAAGCAATGATATTCACATCAAAAAATGGATAATATAAAAATAAAAAATAATAAATGAAGGATGGAAGTAGCAATACACTTGTCTATATGAAAGTTTAGACAAATCAAAGATAAAGATGGGATAATTTAGAAAAAATTCAGAAAAATTTAATGCTCTTTACTTAATTTTTCTATTGATAAGTATTAATATCCTAATGATATGTCTCACTTAAGCTCTACTGAATATCAATAGCCATTTTGAAAACTGCTTAGGTAAAATTCAAAACTCTAAAGTTAAAAGATATTTAAAACTGAATTCTTTCTTTACTTGAGGATGAGCAAAGCTTAAGTTGGAGGGTGTGATAAGTACCATAAATTTATCAATAAAAATATTAATTTATTAATTAATTTATATTAATTTTTAAAAATTAATAATTAATTTATATATAATTTTTAAAAAATTCATATTTTTATTAATTAAAAAAATTAATTAAAAAATAATAAAAATTAAAAAATAAAATTTTATAATTAATGAAAAGAGCTCATTTTTTTGATCATAACGAAATAAGTTTGAAGCAAAATAGAGCTAAAACAAAAAAAATATGAATTTCTAAAGAAATAAAATAAAAAATTTAAATGAAAAATAACATACGGCTTCAACGGCTCAAGCCGCCACACCGCAGCAGTCGATGCATCCAAACGCACCGAGCCAAGCTGATCAAGCCAGCGCACCAAGCCATCTATACTAGCCGACTCAATCTCAGAAGTCATCAGCCGATCTACAGTACAGTGTGGACCGCCAGCTCAGCAGACATCGACGTATCAGAGCTTGCCACGTGGTGGACCTAGACCCCTAAAGGGTTTACAAAAAATTCATCATAGCTCATAGGTTATTTTGGTCTTTTCATCTATCAATAAAAGGTGCTGATTGGTTGTGGTGCACGATGTGGTCGGTTCATGCGGTCCATGGGAGCAGTAAATGCGCGATCGTACGGTGGTGGTTGTTTGCGATCAAGATCGGATGGTCAAGATTTTTTTTTGATTGCTGATTTCACTTGGATCACCATCGAATGGCAGCGCTTGATTCCAGCTTTGATCGGACGGTCCAGAAGGCTCCCGACGGTGATCAAACTCTCAGACGCGTGATCAATGACCTAAATTCCTCCATCAAGCGCGATCCAACGGTCAGAAATTAATCCAACTTGATCTGGACCATTACACGTCCATTTTTGGTATTTTTGGAAGTATCGGATCACCATCTAACGGCCAGAATTAAAAGAACTCAACAGGGGGTATTTTAATCCAAATTTCACTCAGATTTCTTCCTATTTTCACGATTAAAATAACCCTTAGTCCCACATTGCCTCTAAAAAAAATATCTAGCCTCCCTAGCTCTATAAAAAGGATCCAGGCCTTCAGAAATCAACATCTCCGATTAAGATGAAGCTTTGATAAAGGGTGAAGCCAGGCTATGGGTCAATGACTGCTTTGAAGCAACGGGTGCCGAGAAGAAGAGCTAGGCTTCTACACTATCTTTCCATCAATGCCGATCCAAGATCAAAGATCAGCCTATTTTATTTTATTTTTTATTTTATGTATTTAAATTATGAACTTTTTAATGCAATATTTATTTTTATGCTCTTTAATTTCATGCTTTTTATTTTTATTGCAATTTAATTTCTGTACTTTAAATTATTGCTTTTTATTTTATTGCAAGTAGATGCTAAGATCTAACTAGAAGATCTTAGTACCAAGTTTAAATTCCTGCACTTTTTAATTTTTACTTTTTATTTTCTAACTTCACTTTTGATTTCAATTTTTTTTTTCAAAAATCAAAGATTTCAAATCTAAAAATACTATCTTTTCTATGGATTCGATCCGACTCACTACTATCTATATATTTTTAATTATTTTAAGAAGTCGAATTAAACTGATAAATATGGTGTCTTAACGACAACATCGTGTTCCTATCACTCATCATGGATTGGACCATACCTAATAGGACTGGTTTCTCCATTCTGAAATCTTGTTGAGTTGAGGCATTTTAGGTGGAGTCCATTATGAGATTATATCATTCTCCTTAAGATAGTCTAGAAATTTTCGACTAAGGTATTCACCTTCTCGATTTGATCAAAAAATCTTAATGGGCTTTCTGATTTATTTTTTTACTTCATGTCTGAAGTTCTTAAACTTTTCAAAGGCTTCCAACTTGTGTCACATCAGATACACATATCCATATTGAGATAAATCATCGATAAAGACAATGAAGTAGATAAAACCACCTCTGACTGGCACATCAAATGGATCGTAGACATCTATATGTATCAGGACACGTAGCTCTGTGGTCCTTTCCTCATGTCTTACAAAGGATAGCTTGGTCATTTTGCCTTAAAGGCATGACTTATAAATTGGATATGACTCGAAAGTCAACGGACCCATTAGTCTGAATTTTTCTAATTTGTTAATCCTGTCTTCGGCTATATGACCTAGCCTAAGGTGCCATAAGTACTTTTCATTTAGACTATCTCTAGATCATTTTGATCCTATGACATTCACACTATGCTCGACATTATTAACAGATACATCTACATATAACTAGTAGAGATCGTTTATTAAGAAATCACTTATAATTTTATTTCTTTCAAAAAAAATAGTACAGTGGTCCTTAAAGAAACTAATTACATAGTTTTTTTTATGCCAGATAGAAGATAGAAATCAAATTTCTGCTTGTAGTAGGTATGTAAAAACAATCTCTTAACACTGATAGTCGTAGAGAATAGGTTTCTATGGCCATAGTAGCAACTTTTGCTCTATTTTTGATGCACAGAATTATCTTACCATCCCTCAGCCTTCTGCTATCCTCAAGACCCTACAAGAAAGTGCATAAATGAGCACTAGATCTAGAGTCAAGCATCCAATTGGATGTAAAATAAATCGTTAGGTTTGTCTCAATGACTAGCATACCTTCAGAAGGTCTACCTTTCCGCTTGTTCTTCAGGTTGGCTAGGTATACAGGATAGTTCCGCTTCTGATGGCCATTGGAGTTGTAGTGAGAATATTTTTTCTTCTTCATGGCCTACTTTTTTGGATCATCCTTCTTATCCTTCTTATTTCTTTCAATCTTCTTTTTCTTTGCAAACTTCTTCTTCTTCCTAGAGAACTTTTTCTTGAAAGAAGTCCGCTCTACAACAAGCACTGATCTCCTTAAACTCTTCAAGGTTTCCTCAGTAGTCACCAGCAAATTATTAACTTGGTCAGGGTGCACTGAATCTTATTCATATGAAAGTTCATAATAAACTATCCATACGAATCAGTCAAGGACTACAGAATCAAATCAATTTGCATATCTTTGTCCATCAACATTCCGAGCTTTTCAAGCTCTTCTAAATTCTTGATCATTGACAAGCAATGATCATGGACCGACTACCCATCATGCATTTGCACCTTAAAGAGCCTCTTCAATACTTCATAACATGCATCTGCCCAAAACAAAGGGCCAGGCTGGGCTGGCACGGCCCATCGGGCCAAGCACGGCATGACATGGCACGCGCCCTGGCTCGATACAGCCCGCGTGCCAGCCCATATAGGCCGTGCCATGGCATGGCCTATTTGGCATGCTATAGCTTTTTTAAAATTTTTATTTTAAAAAATAATTTTTATAAAATAAATTAAGTTGGTAGATAAATAAAAAATATAAGATATTAAAATATTTTTTATAAAAATAAAAAATATCTTGTAATGGTGGAGGGTTTGGCGTGGACTCTTACCAATTTATAAATATAAATTAAAATTATACAAAAGATGGAGGAGGGCTAGGCCTAACCTTCAGAATACAAAGAGAGAGAATTGATAAGAAAATAGAGGTGACTCACCTCAACAAATAAAAAATAAAAATATATAATTTTTAAAAATTAAAAATTAAAAATAAATCTTACTAATTATCTATTATATTTATGTCGTCCTTATCATCAGATCCAGTATCATGTCCTCTTGTGTCCTGAAGTCTCACCTTCGCATCCAGCCAATTTTTGAAGCAGAGCAGCATTTCAACTGTCTTGCCCATCATCCTACTTCTCTTTTCATCCAAAATGCGCTGACCTACACTGAAAGCTGATTTCGATGCTACTGTGGATATCGACACAGCTAAAATATCACATGCAATTATAGACATAATAGGATATTGATTTTTTACATTCTTCTATCAGGCCAACACATCAAAATTTTTTATTTAATTTTTATCTAATGCAGAAGATATATCATTTTATAAATAAAATTCTAATTCATTACTTAAAGATGAAGAAGATGCAGATGAAGAAGATGCATGTGAATATCTCCTATATGCAAGAAATGAAAAAACAGATGATGAATGAGAGGTACTAGAAGTTGATTATGAAGATGATGTGGACTGTCTAGATCCATGAAATTTTTTATCATATAATATAAAAATATCATGAAGTAGCTGAGTTACCTCAGCTTTAGATTCTTCACAATCATGATTCATATATCTACCATTTTCATCAAGTAAAATATGTATGCTACTTAATTTGATCCGTGGATCAAATACAGTAGCTAAGTTATGCATGAAACATACCATATCCCAATACTGATTCTATTTTCTTTTTATTTTATAAATAATAGGCATTAAAATATCATCAAATCTATATTAGGCAAATTGATCATAAATTATATATGCTTGTTGTAAAAATGCACAAGAGGTTGGAAAATAAACACCAGAAAGAGTATTTATAGCATTATAAAAACTAACTAAAAAATCTTCTAAATTTTTTTTTTCAATCATTTTCAGTCAAAATAAATCCTAATCCACGATCATTTATATATATGCATTTAATAAATTTTTATATGGATATGCATCATGAATCATCTTATATGTAGAGTTTCAATGGGTAACTATATCAAGTTTAAATTTTTTAAAATATTTACCATAGTCTAAACATAATTATTTAAATTCTTGCAATCGTGCTCTTGAAGCATGAATAAAAGATACCATATTTTTAATTTTTATAATTATATCTTGAATTATGCCCATTCCAGCTTGAATAGAAAGATTCAAAATATGACATGCACATCTAATATGAAATAATTTTTTATTAACAATAGGATGAAAAGAGTCTTTCAATAATTGAATAGCTACATTATTATTAGATGTATTATCAAATGTAACAGACATAATTTTATTACTAATACCATATGCAGCTGCAGTTTGATGAATAACATTAAAAATTTATTGGCCAGAATGAAAATAATCAAAATGAAAAGCAAGAATACGCTTATTTAATTATCAATCATTATCTATGTAATGAGTAGTAACAGAAATAAAATACATACTACTTACAGATGCAGTCCATATATCAGAAGTTAATGATACTTTTACATTTAAAGTAGAAAGAGTATCAATTAAATCATGCTTCATTGCTAAATAATTTATCATAGCTACTCTTCTAAATGTACGTTTACTAGTTCTTCTATAAGCAGATTGTAAAGCTAATTGAACATATTCTTCAAAATTGAAAGATTCATAAAAGCTAAAGGATAATTCATCTCTAACTATCTACTATACAAGTGCCTTTCTTTGATTTTCATAATTATAGACAAAAGTTCCAACAAGAGCACTCCCTTATGTATTAAGAGTGCTTTGAAGATGAGAATCACTTATCCTATGAGACTCTTGATGTCTCTTTAAATGGCCAGTTTCTCCAATATTGATATAACTATATAATTTGACATATTTTTTATATTTTATCTTATAGACTCTATCTATCAAAATTCTATCGAAATTATTCTATACAGTGCTAATCCTCTTATGGAAAGAGGATCCAATTTCCTCAGAAGGAGCAGGAAGAGTTTCTTCCTTCTCTGAAATAAGAAGAGAAATATCGGCATGCCCAGTGGCGCTGGCTATACTCTCATCATCATAACTTGCCATCTAAACTAAATAAATATAAAAAAATAAAAATTAACTAATAACCAGCAAAAAAAAAATAAATTATAAAGCTAAAAAGGAAGAAGATGTGGAGCTGAGATTGAAGAATTAGAAAGCCAGAAGAGGAGGGTCGGGCCATCGAAGGTCGGATAGCCAGAGAGCTAGATTTGTGAAGCTATCCTTGAACTACGACCTCCAAAAGAGAGATACTTCCTCCTCTTATATGACTTTTAAATTGCTAAACTATAATTGCTACATACTAAATATTTAATGAAAGAGGAGAATTGCTAGAAGAGAGAACAAATAGAAGTAGGAAGATTAAAGAGAGAAAGAATTAATTTGATGAATTGATGTGGTGAGAATGAAAGAGGAAGGCTCTATTTATAGAAGTCTCAAATTTTTATTTTCTCAAAATATCCCTCAATCTAGCCATATTTTAGCTATTGAAGGACTTAAAATGGTAAAAATAAGAAAACTAGCCATTTTAACTCTTAAAAAATAAAAAAAATTTGATTTTAGTCGTTATGGATCAGCCTGGCTCATTTCAGGTCTTTATGGGCCAGGCAAGGCATAGCCCATTTAGGGCCATTATGGGTCGTGCCAGGCACGGCCCGTTTCATATCGTTGCGGGCCGTGTAAGGCTAAAAAGAAAAAAAAATGGGCCTGATGGGCCAACGAGTTGTGCCAGACCCGGCCTGCCAATTTTCGAGCCTAGGGCCGTGCTGGGCGGAGGTTTTATGCTTGCCGTGCCGTGCTGGCACAGTCCATTTATGGGATGTACCATGATTGGCACGACCCGTTATAGTACCAAGCCCATTGGGCTTAGGCCGAGCCGGGGCAGGCATGGCCCGATGCCCATGTCTAATTCTGACTAGGAGGTTGGACGCAGATATTTTTCTATAGAGAGTCAAAGTTTTTAATTAGACTTAAAATTAATTTAATTAATTTATTTAAAATTTTATTTTTAAATAAATTTTGGGCTTTTACTATTTTTTCAGATCCCTACACTTCCTTAGTAGAGATATGAAAGTCTTTATGATAATAGACTTTTAGTGGATGGTGCGGTCCCACTGATTAACTTACCATCTCGCCTAACAATTATTGATGATGAGTCAGTCAATAAGTAGATAACTCTTTATCTAATATTTTTCTAAATATATTGCACCTAACTCGATCTCTAATTCATGAAGTTTATCGTGCCTAAAATATTGCTTCACTCGTTAGTTAAGTCAGATCTACCATTTGCACAAACTAAATTTGTGATGGGGACCCTCACTATATTCAAAAATATTTAGCCCAATCCATCCTCCAATCTATAGCATCGTATGCCTAATAGCTGTGATTGCATCTTTTCGGTGCAATTGAACCACTGTATCTAGTCGAGAACAATCAACCCCAGGAAGAGCCCGCACAACTACAATGGTGGAAGACCAATTGACTTAATATTTTCTTAAAAAGATTTTAATTTAGATCTCTTTAATCTTTAATTAGTCATAATGGTTATGACTAACCTAATAGCATGGGTTAGCTTGAATCGTTAGCAATCTTAATACAGAACTAAGTTGATCCAATTAGCCAGGTAAGTCAGATCGGTGGAAGAGATATGCCATTACTTGCTATAGATGCATCCAGGTCAAGTAGCTCCTAATTAAAAACTATCGGTCGTATCTGTCTGACTTATCTTAGACATCAATTTATTAGACCAGAACTAATTGGATTATAATCCAGGCTTAAACCACGAAGCCAGATTAGGTCTTAAGGTGATCAACCACATGTGACTATTAGTCGATCTTGACCAAACTTATAACTATTAGACTGATCAATTTTAAGCACACCTGATCCCACCTAACCAACTCTTGATTCAGTTTGATCAACCGCTCAAGCTAGACCTAATCAAGCTACCCATATCCTGAACCCATGTTTTATGAAGGTGTCTTAAATCTAAAAATTTTTAATTTTTAGATCTAATTAGTTTTATAACTTAATTCTTAATTAAGTATAAACATGGTTAAAAAATTAAACATGTATTTAGATCCTAGGGTTTTGGATTTAGAGTTTTGTAGAAAAGTAAGTTTTATTTTTCTGATTGAGAACAGACACGTAGCACCCCTATACGCCATAAAAGCACCCATCGAATGAAAAGCGAGGGCTGTTAAATCCTTCTTACTCTTATGACCGGACGGCCAAGAGGAATGCCCCGATCAGAAAAATAAACTATGCTACAAAACTAGATCTAGCACATATATTACATATATAATGATAGATCTATTCTACACATGCTTTGCATACATCTCATATATCAAAATTTAAAATGCATCTCATGCATCAGATCTAATTATATCTCATATAAAATCAAAAAATTAAATGATCACATCAAATAAAATTAGATTTAATCTAATCAAGATCTAGAACCAGAACTGTAGCTCTAATATCATTTGAAGGAACTACCGCAAGATCGGGCTGATCGGATCAGGTCATGCAGTAAAAATTTTAAAAATTTTAGACCATTGATCCAATTAGATCTGAGAGTTCTCAAATTTGATTAGATTATTCTAAAATAAAATACAAAATCATGATATCAAATATCACCTGATTTAGATGAACTGTTCACCCATAGTGATGATCCGAATGTCGATAGAGATTTTGATTGTAGCCGCACACATGCCCAGCCTCTACTAACGTCCACTTGGGTCAGATCTAGAAGTTTTTTTTTCTGGATTAGATCTCTAATGATCTAAATCTAAAACTTTTGGGCATGCCCTCAATCCAATCTTTGATAACGAAATGATCGTCACATAATCTAGAACTCTTGACGCGATCTTTATAGCAGCAGCACTTCGACTCTCTAAGTGCTGATCCGTACAACCTTGGGCGTGGAGAAGAGGGAGAGGAGGCATGAAGGAGGAGAGCTATGGGGATTGATAGCCAAACCCTTTGACTAGGCGTCTATTTATAAACAAATCTTAACCCTAGAGTCCTACGGCTTTAAGCAATCAATTTGCTTAAAGTAGAAGGACTCCTCCCAAGCTATCCATGCCAACATCTGATTTTTCTCCTTATTTTATCACACAAAATAGAGAAAAAATTGGTGCCACCTTATTTGATAAGGTGGAGTTGGCACAAGGGTTCTCTCTCCAAGAGTTTGAACTTTTCAAATAGTTGGATCCATTCAAATTCCTTTGAATGGATAACCTTCTAACCTTGTCATCTTTATCCACTAGGGGTGCATGCCAAGGAGGGGCATGCACCCTCTTTTCTCCATGCAAATCATCTGGAGCGCATGCCCCAAGATAAACTCCAGGGGGTGCATGCCTCCTCTCTTCTTTGCTGCAAAGACTGTTGCCGTCCACAACATTCCAAGCATCACCTAGCTCTGATACCTAATTATAGACCCATGATATTGCTCGAACACCAATCATCCTTGACATCACAAGCACCGATAGCATGTTGTGGAAGCCCCTGATCTTTAGCATGAACCTGAAGAAAACTGTGACGTTATCTATGGACAGCAAACCATAGATCCAACATCTAGATCTATGCTGGAGCACCTCCCTCCTTGGGCTTGAGGAAGGTGCCTCCTCTTTCTAGGGCTTCTTCAAGAACCTAGGGCAACTACACTAGAGAGAAGAGAAGAAGAGAGAATTGAGGGAGAAAAGGTCTGTATTCCATAGCATAATGAAATCCTAATACAGCCTATGTATTTATACATAGCCATTAGGTTCGACTAAAAAACTTTTCGACTAACCCAATACATGAAAGCACTCACCGAGCTCATGTACACCCATGTCTCCCATGCTCTCATCCTCTGGATCTAGATCCGACCCATATATGAATTAGCCATCTTAAGACATCTCAAACCATGCCTTAAGACCCCTAAGATCAACCCAGATCCTAATCCAAAATAGATCCTCGCATAACTCTGCTCGCGCATTGAGCTGGCTCAGTCTCAACACTAAGTCGGTTAAGTTCCACCTCCGAATGCGCAGCTCTCTATTTTGCCTATGCTCTAAGACTTAGCCGACCCAATTTTGGACTGAGCCAGCTAACCTGCAAAAAATTTTCTTTTTGCAGTCTTGATTCTCCGACTTTGGTTTCTTGCTTTACCTTAAATTTTAGATCTCTAAAGCACCAACCAAGCCCCTGAAATCCCTGAAGCCAACCCTCTAACTCCTTCCGTGGCCTTTCAAGGCTTGGGAGCATCATAAATCCTCACAATCTCTACCTTGGTGTTCCCAAGCCTTGGCAAACCCCTTGACAATGACCTCCTGCACGATCCTGTTATTTCTGTGCACTCGACAGCCCCTTATGCAATCATTGCCTCCACCAATCCTTTTCAGCTATTGTTCATCCATGAGGCCTTTGGGATAATCACCTCCATCGTTGAAGACCTTAGCTTGCACCTCTGCACCATCCTAAAATTGTAAGATCTCTTCTGTTTAGCAGTTGCATCACTTTTTTCAGACTTCCCTGGAGTACCCACAATGTTTCTATACTGACACTTACTGCAAATCCTGACATGATCTCCTCAGAACTATGTCTGTCCTCCTGTACATGCTGCTCCATCAAGAACTGTGCATCACCGATATTGGTGCTAAGATATTGATTCTTCCGCACCTCTTTGCTCTGAACTCATGTCAAATTTCTCTCCAATTATGAAGCCACCTCTCCGGAGCTCCACCTATATCCAAAGTCCATCTGATGCCACAGAAGCTGACTCTGTCATCGAGTCTCTCGAGGCCAATCACTCAATACTGCACTGCTGAGCTTACCGCTGCACCTCGAATACCGTCGTTGCTCCTTCGAACTCTTCACACTTCGCGGACCCCTTCGAAGCTATCTCGGATACCTCCACAATCCACAGGCACCTCTGAAATCCAAGAGCTCATCCAACTCTTCTGAATCCACTGACTGAATCCTAGAAAATTTCATCCTACACCTTTTTTTTGCCCCTACACCAACCATCACTTCAGTTGCGCCAGGAAAATCATACTCCACCTGAACCGTGACTCTTTCTGGTGCTTCTACAGAAGAAATCTAATCCATGATATTTTTGACTGCTAGATGCCTCTGGTGCTCCTTGAGACCCTGGCTCTTTTTGAGACCTACATCCGGTCTCTCTGAGAAATCACTAACACTCTCTGCTGAGATACACTCCTCGACTGTTGCACCATCGAGCCTCTCTCAGCTCTGTGCTTTCAGAAAAGTGCTACTGCAATACTCCAGCGCTCCTTGACTCATTTCTACGCCACTCTACAGCCATCCAGCCCTGACCTGCTGGACGTCCATGGATCATCCATCTTCATCACTCCCAAGGCTCCGCAAATCCATGCTCTGATCGAACCGTTGAATACATCTCTGACTGCTTTTTTATCTTTTTGACTTCGAAGGACGTATAGTCACTTCTTCAGCCTTCTTTCAATCATTATTTCTTGAAAAATCTCTCTTCAATAGTCCTACACTGTCCATCTTTCTAAAGAATTTTGATGCTTTCTGCTGAGATACCTTCCTCGACTGCTGCATCATCGAGTCTCTCTCAGTTCTGCATCTCTAGGAAAGTGCTACTACACCACTCAGCGCTCTCTGTCTATTACATAACCATCATACATCCTGACCTTTCCACCAAGATCGATTAATAAATCATACACCAAATCCTTCCACCCTAAAAAAATCTCTTTTCGTTAATCCTCACAATCTCCACCTTCAACCCGTTGCTCTTGGTTGGCCAAACTACAGCAACAACAAGATAGATTTGAGACATACCATAGAATTCTTGTGCAGATTTTTGATTCACCTTGTATGACTTCTTCTTTTCTTCCATGCACCATCAGGCTCTAAAACCTGGCTCTGATACCATGTTGCCGTCCACAATATTTTAGGCATCATCTAGCTCTGATACCAAATTATAGACCCATGATATCGCTCGAACGTCAATCATCCTTGACATCACAAGCACCGATACCATGTTGCAAAAGTCCCTAATCTTTAGGACGAACCTGAAGAAACCTATGATATTCTCTATGGGAAGCAAACCATAGATCCAATATCTAGATCTATGCTGGGGCACCTTCCTCCTTGGGCTTGAGGGATATGCCCCCTCTCTCTAGGGCTTCTTCAAGAATCTAGGGCAACTACACTAGAGAGAAGAGAAGAAAAGAGAATTGAGAAGGAAAAGGTCTATATTCCATAACATAATAAAATCCTAATACAACCTATGTATTTATACATAGCCATTAGGCCCAACCAAAAAACTTTTTGGCTAACCCAATACATGAAAGCACTCACCGAGCCCATGAACACCCATGTCTTCCATGTTCTCATCCTCTGGATCTAGACCCAACCCATACATGAATTAGTCCCCTTAAGACCTCTTAAATTAGGCCTTAAGATCCCTAGGATCAACTCAGATCCTAGCTCAAAATAGACCCTCGCTTAACTCTGCCCGCATACTGAGCCGGCTCAGTCTCTGCACTAAGTCGGTTAAGTTCCACTGGATCGGCTCAGTCTGCAACTGTCGGTCTAGTTCTGTATCGTGCTAGCAGTTCCAAACGCGCAGCTCTCTATTTTGCCTATGCTCTAAGACTTAGCTGATCCAGTTTTGAACTGAGCCGACTAACCTACAGAAAATCTTCTTTCTATAGTCTTGATTCTTCAACTTTGATTTCTTACTTCATCTTGAATTTCAGATCTCTGAAGCACCAACCAAGCCCCTAGAATCCCTGGAGCCAACCCTCTAACTCCTCCCGTGGCCTCCTAAGGCTTGGGAGCACCATAAATCCTCACAAAGATTGGGTCAAAAGATTCTTTATCCTGATGCCCATTGTATGAGATTAGGATAAGCCCTGATTTGATCAGGACAAGCCTTGATCTGATCAGGACAAGATCCAGTCAGATCAGGATAAATCCATATAGGATTCTTGGATGAGCCAAATCAAATTTGACTGAGTCTGGACCAACCAAAAAATCCATAGAAGGAGAAAGTTAGGTTCAACCATGTGCTAGCATAATTTTTTCGAATCTAATTAGATCTAATCCAAATCAATCGAATCATAATAGCCTAATTAATGACATCAATACCTAAATCCTTGTTTGTGTGATCCAGTTAAGTTCAATTCTATATGGTAATGAAATATATCATGATCTTTATCATCGACATCATCAAAACATCTTTTGATGGATCAAAATTTTTTTTTATTCGTCCAATTAAAATCATCGATCATCAAGATAATTTTAATTGATCCTAAAATCCACCAGTGATACCTAACAGTATATGGTGGTAACCAATCAAAATCAAATATGAATCTTTCGGTGCAGTCAACCGTGTGATTGGATTCTTTTATCATGAGTTTCGATAGGATCTAGATCAAGGTAAACTCATCAGATCTAATACTTATCATATGAATGAATCATTTAATTCGAGTCCGATATAAAATTCTAATAGAAACTTCTTTCTATTATTTCACACTGCCATGGTCATGGACTTTAGAACTCGATCTCATGATCATCATAGGACTACTCTATCGAGATTGATAGATCCCATCTTGGTGTGATCCAATTTCTACAATGAACACACTTTATCCAACATACACCTTATGATTTTAAATGGCTAAGAGACCGAGTTATGGTATAGTTAAACTATAATACCCTCAAGGTGAACTGTCGATGCATCTCAAGTCAAAGAACTAGACACATAACTATAGCATCAAGCTAGTTATCAATGAGAAGGTTGACTCTCTTATAACTGCTCAAGGTGGTCACATTCAGTATCCTTATTTTCAATAAGTACATGTACTCTTACTCCGATGTCTCGACACCATAGACTTAAAACTCATCTATTCTAGCAAGTGATCGTATACTAATCTTCTGAATCGATCACCATCCTCGTGATGATCTTACAATCGAGCGTAATTTTATAAGTCAAAATTATAAAAGTATTTCTATAAAGTATTTATAAGTATTAACCAATCTAGCTTCTAAAGCATATATCTAACAAGGAGTTCTCGAGGTCGCTTGGAGGAGCGAGATCAGGGGGTGTCGCTGCAGTATTTCGAGTAGGAAATTCGGTGTTTGGAGGAAGAATGAGAGGCAAACTTGGCAAGAGGAGTGGTTTCGAGTTTGGAGGAGATAATGGGTGGCCGATCATCATAGGAGGAGGAGGTTTGGTTTTGGGTGGTGGAGATGTTGGTGGGGATGGAGGGGGATTGGTTTTTTTGGGTGGATAGGTGGGAGATGGTGGAGGGGTGGTTGGGGAGGGGAGTTTGGGGTTGGTTGGAGAAGTGGGAGGTCAGAGGAGGGGAAAGGTTGGAGTTGGGGAAGGGGATGGGAGTGAGGGAGGAGTATAAGGCAAAGTATAGAGTATTGGCCCTAGTATTGATTTTGATAATAAAAAAATATTTGAGTATATATTTTTGATACTAATAAGTTATTCGAGTATTTGAGAGGAGATTTCAAAAAGCTAAAGTCATATTTCAAAGATGTCCATAACTTCCATCTTGAAGACTTAAAGAAGCAAGCTTAAAGGAGGCCAAGCCATGAAAAAATTCAAAAAAAAAGGTCTAAAGTCGACTTTAGGTGAAGAAGAGTCAACTTCGGTATGCAATCAATATTTTGCACAGGCCTCGAAGCAACTCAAGGAGTTTTAGAGTTGACTCTGGCA
This sequence comes from Cocos nucifera, assembly GCA_006176705.1. Taxonomy (NCBI): domain Eukaryota; kingdom Viridiplantae; phylum Streptophyta; class Magnoliopsida; order Arecales; family Arecaceae; genus Cocos; species Cocos nucifera. Next base: position 350,899 of record QRFJ01001823.1, on the reverse strand, counting down.
TGCAAGATTTAGTTGGCACAAATCTCGAGTCGACTTCGTAGTTCTTGAGTCAACTCTCTTAAAAAAGATAGAGAATAATTTTTTTATGAACAGTACTCTAGTCAACCTCCAAAGACTTTGAGCTAACTCGAATAAAACTCGAGCCGACTCCAAATCTAATCGAGTCAACTCCACTATAGTTGATAGCTCTAATAGCTAGTTTTTTAAAAGCTGCATATTTGCATAAAACATTTCTAACGATTAGTTCTCGACTTTTAATAGCTAGAAATCTATTTTTGGATATTTTAATAAGTATTTATAAACTCCAAAAGCATTCAAGAAGAGATAGAACCCAAGAGAACAAAAGAGAACATCAAAAACACCAAAAAGAGAGCCATAAATTCTGGAAGTGCATTTTAGTGGGCGTTCAAGAAGAAATCTTATATTCCAACCACCTAGCTTGTTGCACATGCAATTGATTTCCAAGAAGAAGAAGGGCACATTAATTGCAAAAGCTTATCAACCCCTCAAATTAAGCTTCAATGATATTTTACTTGCTTTTTAAGGAACTTTGAGTTTATTTTTCATGTTATATTTAAATTTTTGATAGTAATAAGTTTCAACAGAGATTGAAACTTATGAAAAATGCTTGTCTATGCCTAAAATTAGATTTATACAAGCCTCGGAGTGGCTTGGGATAAATATTTTGATTGATGTGATTGTGAGCTCGAAAAATAATCTTGCTGTAATTTTGGTGATTGTAATGAAATTCTCAAGAAGAATGCTTGGGGAAGTGAATATAGGTTTTGTGCTTCACATCAAACAACTAAAAAAAATTTATCTTTGTATGTATGGCTTAGATTTTCTTTACTTGCTTTATCTATTACTGCATATCTCTGTATAATCGTTCATTGCTTCCACTACACTTATACTTGGGAACTTAAATTATACACATTTGTTTTAAGCTATAAAAAATTTAGAAAATCCAATTCAACCTCTCCCTTCTCTTTTGGGTTGTCTGGGCAACATAAAGGAAGAGAGAGATGGTAGCACTGCAGCTGTAGAAGAGGATGCACTGCTCGATCCATGGACTAGGGCCACTAGTTTTTGGAGGCACTCGACATCATCCGTGGTCTCCAGTTCCTTCACATCGTGTGCGGCCTCTTGGTCATTCATGGCAACATTAAGCCCAACAACACTATCCTTGATGTCTACCTTTCCATCAGGATCGTCGACTTTGGCCTCGCCCACCTCAAGACCCCTTGCATCGATTGATCTCCTAGCCATCACCGACGCTCCCACCTCCAATTTGGGTGATAATGAGATGATCATTTGCTTGCCATTTGGTGAAAAAGGGTTGGATAGTTTCTTTTTACTTATTTATAATGGAGGATAATTTGGTTATTTAAAATATTTGAAATGGCTTGACTAACATCGTTACATCTTAAGGATATAAGTATAGGTTTTAAAAATTATTGAATGTAAGTATAATAAATATAAATCTTAGAGATTTTTTTATAATTTATCCTAATTTTTTAAGAATGAATCCACCATCCCAAAAACTAGATATAGGGATGATAATCATTTTGAGTGAATCTGTTATCCTGAAAACTAGAGATAGAAGGATTGGTGGTTGCTTATGATCTCTTACGTTACATCAGCCTGAGTTGAGTTGATCTAGTGAACATCTTGATTGGAAATCTAAATTCTAAATGAGGCCGAAACCCTAGAAAAATTGGTGTGGTGGAAACCACCGAAACACAATCCTGTACTAAAATAGGAAACCATAGGCCCCTTGATAAAGCTGACAGCAGCTAAGGAGAAATTGTCCCTCCATTCAATCTTGATAAGATCTTTTCCGTAAAGATTTTTATTTTAAATTTACCTGAGAGGCTAGGCACAAAAGCGATTTTTTTTAATAAAAAAATATCTTATCCCTACATTTTAGGGGCAAGGAGCGCTACTTGCTAGAATAAAAGGAGCTATAATTCTGACTCTGATCTCCTAAGAACCGCCTTTTGCACCTACCTTCTTTCAAAATTTGTGGGGGACCTGGGCGAATCATAAGAGCCCACCTGGACGGATATTCGACAAGTGACCGGCTAGTGCTAAGAGCCATCCCTTTCCAACCATGTAAGTACAATGATTGAGTACGTCATGTCAGTCTCACTAAGCCATCAGCGGATCATATGCCATTTCCAACCTCCATGCCTAAGCCGCTGAACCAGATTGCTATAGGTCATTTTTTTTCAATATTTAATCATATCCAGCCGATTCGAACTTAGGTCGGTCGGATGGAAATCTAAGTCCGTTCCAACTGAACTACCACCTTGCAACAGATATCAAGTCCATATTATAATCATACAAAATGAGTACCAAAACTCTTTAGAAACTTAAATTATGGCAGCGGTGCTCTATTTTCTTTTTCTGGTGCAACGTTCGTTGAGAAGGAATCTCGCCTACTTGTTTGCTTTTGATGCCACCCTATCATTAAAAAGACGGGTGTGGCAAAGAATTGTTGAGAATGATTCCAACATGTTGTTGTACATAAATCCATTATACCCGACTTAATATGATCCATTTATAATCTTATTATTAAAAATAATTTAAAATAATTAAAATAATAATAAATGATTAAATTTTTTTAGATAAAAATAAATTTAAGTTAAAATAAAAATTTTACTGTAATTATGCTTCTTTGATGGGAGAAAGATATTATATTAATGTAAAAGAGTTCCGTCTGTGACTCTCCATCGAGTATAGGCATCGAGATTCTCTAGCATAGACTAAAAGTATTCTTTTGTAGTATTTTTTTGCAAGATAGAAGCAAAGCATATTCATTTACAAGATTCGTCTTCTAATATTTTCATAACTTTTTTCATTTTGATTTGATTGGAGTTTGAACAACAATGACTGAATGCGTTTATTATGCATCCAGATTAGATTTCCTACATTAAGTGGTATCGGAGCTCCCTCTATACTATTTTTTGTTCAGTCCATTGATCTTGATATTATATGAAAAATTTTTATACATCATATTTTATATTTATTTTTGGCATATGAAATATTATATGATTATTATTGATGAATAAAATGAAGAGAAAAATAACCTCCATTTTTTTCTTCTGACATCCAATGGGATGGGGCACGGCAAGTCTCGAAGTCGTGATGTTGGATATAGATCTGATCGCCCATCCTGATCCATTACTTTAGATTGGAGTCATCATGGATCCATTCCTGAATTTCATAAAGAATTTATGATTTTTATTTATTTATTTTAAAAATACCTATGATTTATTTTAGGGCTTGATTATTGTTTTAATAAATAAATAAATAAGGATTTATTAAAGGAAGAAGAAGGCCGAGGCCCTCCTCCTCCCATCATGGTAGCTGAGGCTTCCATGCTTTCGCCGGTGTCCTCATTTGATGAGGATGGCTAGATATCCGACTTGCATCCGACGGCAAACCACACCTTGTTGCCAGCAACCATCCCTTTCTTCATATAAAAAAAAGGGGAAGGAAGAATAGAGGTTAAGAAAGAAGACGGCATGCTTAAGGTTCTTGCTATTGCCCCCTTCCTTTGGATAAGGATGGCCAGAGACTTGGAGAGATGGCGGCGGTCGGTCGATCTGGGCTTTTTAGATGGCTGCCGATCGGATTTCTTTTGGAGATGAAAAGGCATGAAGGTGAACTGCTAGATCTTGGTGAATCGTTGGTTACCCCTTCTTATCACCGATGAAAATGAGTTGGTTGGTCCTCGAAGAGGTCGACAGCCGGTTGATTGAGTTCTTCCGGTGGCTGCTGGCCAGGGTTAGGCAGAGAAAACCACCAACTTGTTTCCCCTTATTCTCGTCAATGTCCTATCTAGATTCATCCACCAGTATCACTGGCAGTGGGGATGACAGTCTCAGGCCAGCTGCTACCGGTAGAAATCAACCACTGACTTACCGATGGTGCATAAGGAGATTTCACCACCGACCATTGGGTTTTTATTGTTTTGATCGGGAAAAGAGAAAGGAAGGAAAAAGATAAGGTTTAATGGGTTTGGGTTTTGGGTTCCAACCCAAAGTTCGAAACCAGTCACCCATTTTCTTAAACAGAGGATTTTACAATTTAAGCCCTGATAAAGTATATATTACATAAAAGACCTTCTAAATTGTATTTTGTTTTCTATAATTTAATTACATAAAAGAGCATAGATTATTATTTATTTGCTAGAAATTTATGATCGTGATAATGATGAAAATCATAATAAAATTTTATTCAGTTGTTTGGGATTATTTATTTTATATTAAAATTAGTGAATTTATGATATTTAGAAGTTACCACAGCATCTTAGATATAGTAAAAACTATGTAAAGACCATAAATTAAAATATAATAGTATGTAAATAAAATTATAATTAAGTTATAAAAATAATTAATTTTATTCATAGGAAGTGATTATTTTTGTGTTTTAATTAGAATAAGATGATGATTTAGATATTAAGAATAGGATATTGTCTAGATCCACAAATATGAAAATTATGCACTATTTTGATACTATATGTTATTATAGCTAATCTTACTACTTATATTAATGATGCTACTCTTATTTCAATATTAAGTGATGATAATTTTTCTAATTGAAAAGATAGTATTTGTTGGGGATAAACTCCGCTCCTGCCGAAGTCTAATTCGATGCTCAGCCTAATGCAACCAGTAGCCATGGAAGAGCTTCAACGGATGGGTCTTAGTCGAACTCCTACAGTCGGCCGAACTACTCAGCCAGTCGAACTCCTTCGAACTTCCAGCGGTCGAACTCCTGCAGCCGGCTGAACTGCTCAGCCGGTCGAGCTCCTTCGGACTCCCAACGGTCGAACTCCTCAGCGGCCAAACTCCTTCCGAGCTTTTTCTTGGTCGAACTCTCCTAGAATCGATATATGCCGAAATCCATCGATCAATGTCTACTTTCTGAGAGCCATGGCTATTAAAGCTGGACGAACGATCACCGTCAGTCTGCCACAAGCGATGCTACAGCGGTTCCGTCAGACCTCGAGCAGCCCACCACTGTCGGACAGTATGACTGTCACTTTCGATCTGACGACACCATCCTCTCTGTATCAAATTCGATGTAGCCTCGAGCGACCCACCATCAGACAGCTGCAGCAGTCACCATCAAGCTCCGTTTATAAAAAGGACCCTCTAGATATGCTATCATCTAATCGCTAACCTCTGATCTCTATTCTCTAAGTTCTCTTCTACTCTAAGCTCTGCGGAAATTATTTTCGAGCACTCCATTCCTGTTGGCCAGAGCTGACTTGATCGTCAGAGGGTCCTACCGGAGCCACCCCCCACCGACTCCGGATGGGACTTCATTTTGCAGGTCCCCGGCGGCCATCTCGTCCACCTCTGCTCTAGCTGATTTTGGCGATGATCAGTTTCTGCATCAATAGATTGGCACTAGAGGAAGGGCACCCCGAACATCTGAGGTTTCCTTATTCTTAAAGAAGCGCTCGGCGATGATTTCTCTCACTCCGGAGATCTCTCTTCTTCCTCACTAGAGTTCTTTCCTCAGGAGAAAATGCCTCCCAGGAGAGCTTCGACTCAGCGCTCAGAAGCCGCCGCGGCCCAATCCCGTCTAGATCCATCTGTTCCTGCTTCAGCCTCGACAGCTCAGATTCCACCTGTACCCATGGTGGATGTGAAGCAGTTCGACCTACTTGTCCGACAGGTCCGTGACCTCACGGAGATAATGCAGGCCATACAGCAGCCTCCGATGGCGACTCCACTAGGAAACCCACCATCGGAATGTCGAGAATCGATCCTAAGAAAGAGTACCAGGGCCAACATACCCATCGCCCTCGAAAAGAGAAAACAAAGAGCCGAGGATCCATGTTCGGATCATAGTTCTCTTCTGGGAGAGACCTTCCCTATTTGTAGTCGGAAGCCCCCCAAGATCTGCAACCAAGACGACGTCCTCGATCACAGACTGCAGAAGATGGACCGACAGATTGAAGAGCTCAGCCACGTCGCCTCGACTCATAATGCCGACGTCTATGCCGAACTTCCTCTCTCCCTTCGAATTATGCAAGAACTCATTCCATTGAACTTTGAGCTCCCTCAACTTGAAAGCTACGATGGAACTTCTGATCTGATTGATCATCTGGAGGCCTTCCGTGCCATGATGCTACTCCATGGTGCTTCAGACGCCATACTGTGCCGAGCTTTTCTATCTACCTTAAAGGAAGTAGCTAGAAATTAATACTCGACATTGAAGCCGAGTACGATCTTCTCTTTTGATCAGATGAGCAATCAGTTTGTGGCTCACTTCATCAGCAGCCGACGTCCGCGCCGAGGGTTGGATTCCCTGATGAATGTCAAGCAGAAGCGGAGGGAATCCATCTGGGCTTACGTCATCCGGTTTAACACCACGGCATTAGAGGTCCAGGACTTAGATCAGTCTGTTGTGATGGCCGCACTCAAGGGCGGCCTTCAGAAAAATGACTTGTTATTCTCCCTGAAAAAAAAGTATCCCAGGGACTTCACCGATCTACTGGCTCGGGCCGAGAGATATGCCCGTGCAGAAGAAGTCTTCAAGTTGAAGGACGAAGAAGCCTTAAGAGAGCAGCTGGCAGATGATGGAGAGTCGAGCGAAGTCCGACCGCGCTCACGGACTCCCTCCGAAAGCAGACAGGCCCGAACTCCTCGAGCTCGCCACCAAGGAAGCCCCGATAGAGGGGCGCGAAGAAGCCCTCCTTCCAGAAGGTTCCGCGACTACGCCCCCTCAACGCTCCTCGAACTCAGATTCTCACTGAAGTTAAGAACCAGCTGCCAAGACCAGAAGGGTTACGGTCTCCCCCAAACAAGCACGATCGAAGCAAGTACTGCCTCTACCATCGTGACCACGGCCACAACACTGAGGAATGCATCCAGCTCCGAGACGAAATTGAGGAGTTCATTAGAAAGGAGCGGCTGGGTAAATTCTTTCGATAGGAGAAGATCGGCTAAGGGCACTGCCATAACTAGAAACGACAAGATCGGCCACCTCACGGCGTCATCAGCGTTAACCCAGGGAGGAACTTGGTACATCGACGATTCGACACCTCCCAGCATCAAGAGAAGCATGCTCCAAATTAAGGAGGCCAGCGTGAAATAGAAAAGGTTGTCTGCATGAAGAAATACGGAGGAATAACGCTACCATGATCCTCAAACATAAGGAATTCAGGAATGCATTGTCAGTAACTTTCTTTCAATAAAATTTTTTTCTTTCAATAATATTATTTCTGAATGCAAAAACTATGCGATGATAGAAAAGAAGCGGTCAATAGTTGCCGTGTTAGGAACAGGAGGAGAACCTCGTCCTAACATGAAAAGGTCAAAGACCATCAACCTCGGCTAGAGATAAGATCTCTCTTGAGCGACCTAGTCAACCTCGGCTAGAGATAAGATCTCTTCCGAGCGACCATTGACAACCTCGGCTAGAGATAAGATCTCTTTCGAGCGATCGAATCAACCTTGGCTAGAGATAAGATCTCTCTCAAGCGACCGAGTCAACCTCGGCTAGAGATAACATCTCTCTTGAGCGACCGTGAACAACCTCAACTAGAGATAAGATCTCTCCCGAGCGACCGAGTTAACCTCGACTAGAGATAAGATCTCTTTCGAGTGATCGTGGATAACCTCGACTAGAGATAAGATCTCTTCCGAGTGAAGGTCTCGTTCACAAAGGACCAGATGGAGGGAGAGGCCCTGATAGCGGCCCTTATGTGCCCCCACAGTCCATTAGGAACAGGAGGAGAACCTCATCCTAATGCGAGCAAAGTCGAAGGCCTCATTCACAAAGGACGAGATGAGGGGAGAGGCTCCGACAACGGTTCTTATGTACCCCCACAGCTCGTTAGGAATAGGAGGAGAACCTCATCCTAACACGAGCAAAGTCGAAGGCCTCGTTCATAAAGGACGGGATGGAAGGACCTCGGCCAGAGATAAGATCTCTCCCGAGCAACCCTGCAGCCCATTAGGAATAGGAGGAGAACCTCGTTCTAATGCGAGCAAAGTTCAAGATCGAACTTCAAAGTCTATAGGGGATAGGATCTCCTTCAACCTCGATGAGAGATAAGATCTCTCCCGAGCGACAACCTCGGCTAGAGATAAGATCTCTTTCGAGCGACCGCATCAACCTCGATCGTAGGAGATAAGATCTCCCTCGAGGCAAACTCGACTGCAAGAGATAAGATCTTTTCCAAGCGTCCGAGCTAAACTCGACTGACTGGGCCGTAGGAGATAAGATCTCTCTCGAGGCACACTTGACTGCAGGAGATAAGATCTCCCCCGAGCGCCCGCATCAATCCTGACCACAGGAGACCGAGCCAACCTCGATCAGAGATAAGATCTCTCCCGATCGACCAAGCCAACCTCGGCCAGAGATCAGATCTCTTTCGAGCGCCTGTGTTAAACCACGACTGTAGGAGAGGAGACCTTCCCCGAGTCAGCCTCGGCTGCTGAATATCACCCCCCGAGGAGCTCAACCTCCGACCTTGATCGCAGGAGATGAGGCCTACCTCAACCTCGGTTGGAGATGGGATCTCTCCCGAGCTTCAACTTTAGTTGGAGATAAGATCTCCCCCAAGCTTCGATCTGAACTAGCATGGAGCCCGAAAGAAGACTTCGGCAGTCGTCTTTTCTACACTTTCTTCCTTCGAGTTTCGAACTTGGGAGTGGAGGGACTATTGTTGGAGATAAACCCCGCTCTTACCGAAGTTTAGTTCGATACTCAGCCTAATGCAAGCAATAGCCGCGGAAGAGCTTCAACAGATGGGTCTTAGCCGAACTCCTGCAGTCAATCGAATTGCTCAACCGACCGAGCTCCTTCAGACTTCCAACGGCCGAACTCCTACAGTCGGTCGAACTGCTCAGTCGGTCAAGCTCCTTCGGACTCCCAACGGCCGAACTCCTCAGCGGTCGAACTCTTTCCGAGCTTCTCCTTAGTTGAACTCCCCTGAAATCGATATATGCCGAAGTCCATCGATCAATGCCTGCTTTTTGAGAGCCATGGCTATTAAAGCTGGACGAACGGTCATCGTCAGTCTACCACAGACAATGATACAGCAGCTCCGTCAGACCTCGAGTAGTCCACCACTGTCGGACGGCATGGCTATCGCTTTCGATCTGACGACACCATCCTCTCCGCATCAAACCTAGTGCAGCCTCAAGCGACCCACCATCAGACAGCTGCAGCTGTCACCATTAAGCTTCGTCTATAAAAAGGATCCTCTAGATATGCTATCCTCTAATCGGTAACCTCTGATCTCTATGCTCTAAGTTCTCTTCTACTCTAAGCTCTGCGAAAATCATTCTCGAGCACTCCATTCTCATTGGTCAGAGCTGACTTGATCGTCGGAGGGTCCTGCCGGAGCCACCCCCCACCGGCTCTGAATGGAACTTCATTTTGTAGGTTTCCGATGGCCATCTCGTCCACCTCCGCTCCAACTGATTCCAGCGATGACCAGTTTCTGCGTCAATAGTATTCTTTACACTCTTGAGTATAAGGACCTATCTTATGCTTTATGTAAGTAAACCATCTATTCTTATAGATTCAAGTACGTCATAACAAATTTTGGTATATGAGAAATAAGAGCGACCTAATCAATTGAGTTTGTTGCTCATCAAGTATCGAGTGCCTAAAAGTATAAGAGGTTCAATCACTCAATATGATAAGGTCAAGGATTTTATGAAGGCCATTGAAGAATAGTTTGAAAGTTTTGCTAAGGCATTGGCCAATATCCTAATGAAAAAGGCTTTCAAGCATAAGGTTTAATAGTTCTAAAGGTGTACATGACTATATTATGAAAATAAGAGATATTGCTACTCAACTTCAGTCCTTAGAAGTTGAGATTTTTTATTCTTTTTTAGTTCATTTCATTTTGAATCCTTTACTTTCAGAATATGACCCTTTTAAGATTTTCTATAATAGATTTAAAAAAAATGATCTGTTAATAAACTTTTGACCATATGTATTCAAGAGAAAGAAAGGTTAAATTAAGATAAGTAAGATATAAAGTATGAAAGTGCTAACCTAGCTTCTCATAAAAAGGAAAGAAAGAGAAAAAGTGCTCCTAAGAGAAAGAAGGATGTTACAGTGCTAATTAAGCACCACGACAACAAAAATGCATGCTTATTTTGTAAGAAAAAGGGATACATAAAGAAAGACTACATAAAGTACAAGAAATTGCTTAAAAAGAAAGGTACTTTTATATCGCTAGTTTATCATGAATCCTTTTATGTTAATATTTTTAATAATACTTCCTGGATTAATTCTAGTATTATAATTTATATTGCCAATATCATGTAGAGCTTTCTCAATATAAGGAACCCAAAAGGAAGTGAACAAGATATCTATTCAAGTAATTGATTACGTTTACGTATGGAAGCTATGAAAATCTTTAGATTAATTATAAATTATGATATTATTTTGGATCTTAAAAGTATTTTTTATATTTTAAGTTTTTTAGAAATTTAATTTCTATTTCTAAATTAATAAATATTAGTTTTAATTTTTATTTTGAGAATTTTATGGTTAACATTTTTAGAAATAAAAGTATTATTAGCATTAGCTTTTTGATGGATGGTTTATTTAAATTACATTTGAATCTAAATTTTGAATGTAATCTATACATGGTGATAATATTGACATAAAAAGAAGAATTATTAAAAAGAACTCTTCAAGTTTGTGGCATAAAAGATGGGCATATATCAATTTAGAGAGAATAAAGTATTAGACGTATACCATAGAAGCCAATCTTAGCTAACACATATCTTTCTCTAGAACATATTTTTATACTTGACGAGCAATTTTTATTACCATTCGTGTTGTATGTGTCCATGAATTATCCAAAAAATTAATAAAGATAATTTTATATATTTTTAAAATATTATGAATTTGAGACATTCATTATTAGTGGTTAATTTTTAAATACTTTCGATCAAAGAATCATCACGGAGGACAGTGATCGATCCAGTTAAAATGGTGCATCGATCACCTCTCTTCTAGAAAAATGAGTCTCGAGTCTGCAGTGTATAGATACTAGGATGAGAGTGTAGGTGGTTGTTAAAGAATAACTTGCACTGAGCATGATCAATATGAGAAATCACTTGGATGTTTGCTCACTTGTCAGTGATTTTTTTGATGCTGTAGTGGTGTAACTAGTTCTTTGACTTACGGTATGTTGGCTATTCACATCGAGGCTATTTAGCTTGACTGCACATTTTCTTAGTTTTTAACCATTCAAAATATGGATTCAGGTTTGTTGTTTGAGTAGAATGCACTTAGATGGAATCTATCGATCTTGATAAAAAAGAAATAGTCCTATGCAATTCATGAGGCTTAGTTCAGGAAGCCTCTAGCCAAAGCAAGGATGAATATTGAAAAAAAGTTTTCACAAGATTCATAAATAAACTCGAGTTGAGCTAATCTAGCATATGACTGATGATAAAATTTAATGAGTTCTTCATGACCTCCATCAAGTCAGAACTTACGATAGAAGAACTGTATTACATAGTAACTGCACCTAAGGATTCATTTTTCTATTCTGCTGGATTACCACTATATACTACTAGGCATCACTAGTAGATTGTGAGAATTAATTATGATCATTTTTTAATCAATATTTCTTATTAGAATGAGTTGGAATCATTCTAGCCCATCGAAAGGAGTTTCGATAATGCTGTGATGGATATTACGGTATATCTTACTAAATAGAATAGAATCTGACAGATTACACACAAAAAAAGCTTGACCTGATTGACTTGGATCAAATTTAAATTATCAATTAGATTGATGGTTTGAATTTGAAAATTACTAATTTGTAAACGTTACAAATTTAGTAACTGCTAATTATTAGTGGAGGGACTTAATTACAAGTATTGCAATTTAATTAGATTTAATTAAATTATAAATCAAGTCCTCATTAATTTAGATCAGATTTAATTTAATTAGGATTGACTTAATTTAAGATTAATTAGATTTAATAATCAAAATTAGATTTGGATTTCAATCCTGATTAGATCAGGTTTGATAGCCTTTTCAAATCAGCTTTGATAGCCTTTTGAATTTGATTCGAATCAAGCTTGAATTTGATTTAAATCGAATCCAATTTAAAACCTAATTGAACCTGGAAGCCAACCAACCTGAACTTGCGTGCGTGAAAGGAGAAAGGTGTGCCAACTATTGGTGCCCCTTCTCTCTTGGACTCTTTTAGATGATGAGTCTTATCTCATCTAAATGAGTTTAGATATGGATAATATCTCTTTGGGCATTGGACGAAGATTTTGTGCAACAAAAATCAAAAAAAAAAGAGTACTCACATCAGAAGAAAAAATGGTTTTTTCTTTCTTGCCACTTTATCCCATCTCATCTCCTACGCCCTTCTTCTTCCTTCCATCATCTCCCACACCTAGCCTTGATCTCAGATTTGATCTGAGATCTAAAAGAGAGATTAGAGAGAAAAGAGGAGAAGAAGAAATGTCCTTCACTACTACAGAAAAGAATTACGATAGTATATACTACAGCAATGATTTTCGAAACCACTATCATAGATCCGACCAATGGTAGCAATTATGACTAACCGCTGTTATAGGTCAACATATGGCAGTGGTTATGCATAACTGCTGCCATAGATCAGACCTATAGCAGCGGTTAGGATTAACCACTGTCGTAGATTAAACTATGACAACAGTTCTTTGTAACCGCTGCCGTAGACTCAATCTATTGCAGCGGTTAGTCATAACCGCTGCAATATCTTTTTTTCATATTTTTGCTCTAAATATTATATAACTTTAAAATTTAATATCTATCTTCATCATTCATTATCTAAATAATTATCATTAGAGTATCATCACAATAAGCCACCTTGATCCGATGACCCTAGCTTTATCGATTAGAAAAATTTGATTTCGACGATCATGAACGACGATACGATGATCTGATAGATGGAGACCTTCGATATGTCTAAAAATCTGCAACGATGATCTCGATGATGTTTGTAGCATACTATCAAAATTTTACTTTAATCAGATATCGTTATCATGATCAATTAGCATAGAATAATTTTGATCGTTAAATGAGAAATGAGTGATCAAAGGATCAGATGGTGTCCGATTATGAGATAATTTTTTTGATAAATAATCTTGGCTACTATTTTAATAATTTATATGATGATGATCATAAAATTTGAATCATTTTTATAAGAACCATTATGTTAAGCAGATCTTGTAAAAGCACAAGCATAATTACCAATGGAGTTTAAGAATGGGTATTAAGCGACGTATAGTTTTAGATTATTCTTAGATCCATGATTTAAATTTTATGATCACTACCATAAAAATGATTAAAATAGTAGCCAAGATCATTTTTTTAAAAAATTATCTCATGGATGGATGCCGTCTGATCCTTTGATCACTCGTTTCTTATTTAACGATCTAAATAACTCCATGCTAAATTGACCATGATAACGATATCTGATTGAAGTAAAATTTTGATAGTATGCTACAAACATCATCGAGATCATTGTTGTAGATTTTTGGATCCATCAGAGGTCTCTATCAATCAGATCATCGCGTCATCATTCGTGATCGTCAAAGCTAAATTTTTCTGATCGATGAAGCTATGGCCATCTAATCGAGGTGGTCTTTTGTGACAATACTCTAATGATAATTATTTAGATAATGAATGATGAAGATGAATATTAAATTTTAAAATTATATAATATTTAGAATAAAAATATAAAAAAAAAATTTTCAATCTATGGCAGTGGTTCGAACCGTTGCCATAGGTTAGATTATTTTCAGCGCCCGCCCCTAAATTTTTTCCTCTCCATCGATTGCTCTCTCCCTCCCTCCTCTCTATTGTTGGTGAGACCTCTCCCCTCCCTTTCCTTCTCCAGTCGGTGCCGCCTCCCCATCTGCCTCCTATTGGCTTTTCGGCTGATGCCGCCTCCACCCGCGCCTCCCCTTTCTTTCCCGACTGGCACCACCACCTCCCCCTCCTCCCTTTCCTTCCCCTTCTTCCCAGGCCTAGGCCTGCGGCTCCTCCGTCGGGCTACTACCCGCAACCCACCCCCCCTTCAGTTCTGCTCGTAGCCCAACCCCTCGACCTCCTCGTCATCGTGCCACCCCCCTTCCCCTTCTTCCTCGAGCTAGGCTATAGCTCCTCCGTCGGGCTGCCGCCTGCAACCAACCCCCTGCCCCCCGGCTCCGCCCGCAGCCCACCCCCCCAGCCTACCCATCACCACGCCATCCCCTTCCCCTTCTTCCCTGGCCTAGGCCAGTGGCTACTCCACCGGGCTGTCGCCCACAACCCACCCTCCCGCCTCCCATCTGGCTCCGCCCGCAGCCCACCCCCCGGCCTCCCTATCACCATGCCACCCCTTCCCCTTCTTCCCCGACCTAGGCCCGTGACTCCTCCACCGGGCTACCGCCCGTAACTCCCTCTCCGACTTTGCTCGCAGCCCACCCCCCAGCCTCCCAATCACCGTGCACCCCCCCTCCTCCTCCTCGGCCATTGGCTCTGCCACCTCTCCTTCTCTCCTCTCTTTCCTCGGCCCGAACGCCAACCCTAACCCCTCCCTGCTCTCTTTCTCCTCTCTTTCCTCGGCCCGAGCCCCTTTCCTCCCCCTTCTTCCTTAGTCGACCTAGTCGCCGGCTCTACCACCTCCTCTCTTCCCTTAGTCTGACCCTCTCTCCCTGCTATATCTCTCTCTTTCCTCTTTCTTTATCTCTCCTCTTTCTCTTTCTAACTCACTATCTCTCTCGATCATTTCGCAAGTGATATCTAGCGACGTTGTCTTCCTTTAGCGCCGCTGCCGGCGACCCTCAGAGCTTTCTATGTGACCCCTCTCTATAGCCATAGGTATGATTTTTTTAAATTTTATAATATTATTTATTTATCATTTATAATATTTATAATAATATTTAATTATAATTTTTATAATAAATATTATAAATATATATTATAAAAATTATAATTATCCATTGGCTATGAGTCGTGCTGGCGGATAAGAGAACTCCTTTCGGTTAGTTTTGGATCATACTGGTGGGTTCTGGACTGTGATGGTGGCCGTGGATCATGCCGATGGATAAGAAAACTCTTATCGACTGGTTCTGAACCATGCCGATGGATTCTGGGCCATGTTGCATCGACGGTCTTGGGCATGCCATGTCGGTGGTCGTGGATGGTCCTTTGGCCATGCCATGTCGGTGGTCATGGACAGCCCTTGGGCCATGCCGATCGATAAAAAAATCTCCATCGATGGATTCTGGACTGTGTCGGCGATCATGAGCTATACCGATTGCTAAGAAAATCCTCATCCCCGTCGATGGATTTTGGGCCGTTACGTGCTGACAGTCTTAGGCCCTAGAATGATAGATTGTTTACTTACTACTTGTTTACTTATCCTATGACTCTTAGCCTTGAATCATGAAAACATAAATAAATTAACTTACTGCTTTGCTGAATGCTGCCTTAGGATGATATTGAGAACTCGCAAAGCTTCTTTACAGTTTTCTATGTCTTAATACACGTATAAATATATTTGCTTCTTGATTTCAGTACAAGCTAAGTAAAAGATTCTAGAAAGAATTTTTTGGATATTTATATCTTATTGCTTTTATTTATTGCATTGCATAACGATAGACTCATCAATTGATTAGTGTACATAATCTTTGACATCCGTACATTTATATGTAATTACATGAATAGGAAAATTATGTACAATGATCAATTGATTATCTAATTTGGATAGTTTAAAAATTATAAATAATTTTATAGATAATTCTAGTAATCAAACGGTATACTAAAAATTTTGAATAAAATCTTGGACAGTATTTTTTTTATTCTTCCTACACGAGAAAACTAAAAAAAATACTGTCAAAATTTCATTCAATCCTTATTGCATATCATTTGATTATTATAATAAACCTATAAAATTAATATAATTTTTGAATAAAATAGGATCTATCTTTACCTATTAGTTGATGATAGGATGCACTTATTGCATATCTAAAAATGATATTTAATATGAGTTCCACACATGATATTTATTTCGATCCCTATTTATGATGTATTTTTTATTTATAATGCATATTTATTTATAATACATTAGTATATATTATAAGTTGTATACATGATTTAATTGCAGTATTATCAATTTTTATAATGGATAAGAAGTAGATGAAGTTTAGTAGGATCTCGTCAAAATATAAGGCTGGACTTCAAAATTTTTTTAATTTTGCTATAGAAAAATTTGGCAACCACGAACTTATCCAATATCCTTATAAAGAGTGTATAGGTGAACCGTGGCTATCTTGTCAAGATGTAAATGATCTCCTCACTATTTATAGCTTTAAACTTGGTTATAAAATTTGTTGGGATCAACATGGTGAGGGCAGGCCGCAAAGAGACGATCAACATGATGGAGGAGTGGAACAAATGGTTCGTGATATTTTTTTATTTATTGATCATAATGATAGTGCATCTACATCCATGCCTGATCCTATGCTCGGTGGAATGATAAACAGTGAGAATGTGGAGAACGTCCGTAAGTTGATGGAGGATGCTAATATTTTGTTGTATCTCAGATGTGAAAAGATGACGAAGCTTGAGTTCTTAATTCGGTTGTACCATGCAAAATGCTCTAATAGATTCAGTAATAATGGAGTGAACTGTATACTAGAGCTTTTGGGAGACATTCTTCCAGACAATGCATAAATCTTGAAGAATAATTATGAAGCATCGAAGATTATTGAACAGCTAGACTTTACTTATACCAAGATACATGCATGTCCTAATGAGTGCATGCTCTACTGAAAGGGGGATGCCAATCGAAATAAGTGTATGAGGTGTGGTGTATCAAGATGGAAAGAAATAAAGATGACACATCAATTCGTGTACCTCAAAAATTAATATGATACTTTTCTTTAATTCTAAGACTACAAAAGTTGTTTATGTCAACAAGAACATCGAAGAACATGAGATGGCATGAAGAGGACCGACCAAAAGATGATGCATTAAGGCATCGAGCTAATGGAGAGGCATGATAGAAGTTTAATAAAATACATTCCAATTTTATACAAGAAATATGTAATATGAGATTGGGCTTGTCATGCGATGGTTTCAACCCATTCAAGCATATGAATATCATTCATAGTGTATGATCGGTATTTATTCATATTTACAACCTTCCACTATGAATGTGTATAAAAAAATTCTTTGCTTTTATGACAGTGCTCAACCTTGGATCGATGGAGGTAGGTAATAATATTAATGTCTATTTACAGTCTCTTATTGCCAAGCTGAAATAGTTGTGGAGCATTTAAGGTATTCCAACTTTTGATGCTTTGCTGAATGAGTCATTCTCCATGCATACAGTACTTTGATGGACAATAAATGACTTTCCAACCTATACCCTAATATCGGGCTGAAGCACGAAAGGTGAGCTAGCATGTCCAGTTTATGAAAAAAGTATTTAGTCTAAAAGGTTAACACATTGAAAGAGCTTTAACTATATGGGGCATCAATGTTTTCTCCGTTGAAATCATCCATACAGAAGGGATGCATGCTCCTTTGATTGCAGTGTTGAAGAAGGTGAGGTGCCTAGTTGGATATCTAGGAGTAAAGTACTGAGAGAGTTGGATGGTCACAGTATTGAATTTGGAAAAGATGATCCAATTAGTGGTAAGAAAAGGAAGCATTGATCAAAAAAAGATGACACATATTTTAATTGAATGAAAAAGAGCATCTTCTTTGACTTACTATATTGGGTGACAAATTTATTACGTCACTGCTTAAATATAATACATATTGAAAAGAATATGTGCGAGCTCCTATTGGCAACAATCTTGAATATCAAAGATAAGACCAAGGATGACATGAATTTTTGATTTGACTTGAAAGAATGGAATATTAGAAGATCACTCCATCCGAAGCTAGTAGGGGAAGAACAGTGAATGCTTCCTTATACATGCTATATTATGAATGCCTTCGAATGGTCCGTATTTCTTCGTGTGTTGGAGAATATAAAAATTTCAGATAGATATTCAAGCAACATATCAAAGCGTGTGAATAGTAAGAATGTCAAACTTGGAGGATTGAAGACTCATAATTATCATGTGCTGATGTAGGAATTGATCCCAATAGCTATTCGTCGTATGTTGCCAAATAATATCAAAATGACTGTTATTCATCTTTGCAATTTTTATAGAGATATTTGTGTAATGAGGTTGCTTAAGAAAGATGTGAAGAAAATGAATGCAAGGATGGTGACTATATTATGTGATCTGGAGAAGATATTTCTACCATCATTTTTCATGATTATGATGCATCTCACCGTGCATCTTACAAGAAAAGTTGTACTTGGAGGTTCAGTATTCTACCAATGGATGTATCCTACTAAAAGGAATATTTAAACTCTGAAATCTTATGTAAGAAATATGAATCATCCGGAGGGATCCAAAGTAGAAGGTTATTTGGGTCAAGAGTATATGAATTTTTGTACCATATACTTAAATAAGCTTGAGATACGTCGTAATCGTTCAATGAGGAATCAGGATGATCACTATGAGCCAATTGAGTCTACATTTGAGTCCATTCCATAGTCAGGTGAACTTTCCACTTCATACCATCTCACTGATTTGAGTATTGAGAAAAGGGATAAGACGCACTGCAACGTGCTCTTCAACTGTGATGTCATTGAGCCATACATAAGGTAAGTTACTCAGCCCTATTTATTTCATAATAATTAAAAAAATATTTAATTACATCTAAATTTATTTTTTATGCATATGGCAAATATAAGAAGGTCATAAAAGTAAAATACAATACTCTAAGTATGCGGAAGAAAAAAAAAATGCACAGCAAAAAATTTCTTGAATGGTTCAAAGATCATGTAAGCAATTATATATTCTTGCCTTATGCAATTTATTTTAACACGTTTATTAATTAGGTGTCATCTTCTTAATTAGGTGTGGAGATTACCGTTCAGTGACGTGAGCCCTGAAATGCATGCTCTTTCAATGGACCCTAATCGTATCTTATGTGAGTACAAACAGTTCGTCATTAATGACTACAAGTTTAATATTCACAGCAAGTCCGTAAATATGGCAACACAAAATAGTGGCATAATGTTGAGCGCCATCACTGGATATTATGCTAGCTCAAAGGATTCACAGTCTCATACAGAGGATTTGAACTATTATGGCGTGATGGAGAAGATAGTCATCTTGGACTATTATTCAAAAGGAAGGATTAAGTTAATGAAGTACGATTAGTTTGACACCTTATCAAAATCAGGGATGAAGACTGATGACTGTGATTTTATTCTCATTAACATGCAACACCATCTTCGCACTAAGGAATCGTATATACTTGCCATCAAGCTAGTCAAGTCTTTTATGTTAGTGATCCCTTGGAGTCTCAATGAGGTGTTGTTGTGAGGATGGTGCCTAGGCATATTTTTGATAATATCGAAATTGATGATGATGTTGGACCATGCATGCAAAGTGCTCCTCTAGGATAAAACTTATCTGGTACTATCGAGGTTCCAGAGACATTTGTCAGGAGTGATGGTGATGTCCATATTTAGAGATAGGCATCAGGCCGGACTGCCCATGGGTTGGCCCCATCTAGCACGAACTAGGTCGTGCCAGGCACGGCCCGCTTAGCACTATAGCGGGCCGTGCCAAGGCACGGTCCAAAATAAAGGGTCGAGCTAGGCTAGGATTTGGTGGCCCATGGCCTAGGCCCAGCACGGCCCTCCAGGGCTTGGGCTGGCACGGCCCGCTGGGCCAGGCATGGCACGACATGCGCCCAAGTCCAGCACGGTCTGCATGCCAGCCCACACGGATCGTGCCATGGCACAGCCTGCGTGCCAGCCCATATGGGTTGTACCATGGCACGGCCCATATGGGCCTTAGCACGGTCCATTTGGCACGCTCTAGCCTCTTTAAAATTTTTATTTTAAAAAATAATTTTTATAAAATAAATTAAGTTAATGGATAAATAAAAAAAAGATATTAAATTTTTTTTATAAAAATAAAAATCATCTTGTAATGGTGGAGGGTTTGATGTGGATTCCTACCAGTTTATTAATATAAATCAAAATTATACAAAAGATGGAGGGGGCTAGGCCTAACCTCCAGAATATAAAGATAGAGAGCTGATAAAAAAATAGAGGTGACTCACCTCAATAAATAAAAAGTAAAAATATATAATTTTTAAAAATTAAAAATTAAAAATAAATCTTATTAATTATCTATTATATTTATGTCATCCTCATCATCAGATTCAGTATCATGTTCTCCCTTGTCATGAAGTCTCGCCTCCGCATCCAGTCAATCTTTGAAGCAGAGCAGCATCTTAACTATCTCGCCCATCATCCTACTCCTCTTTTCATCCAAAATGCGCCAATCTATACTGAAAGCTGATTTTGATGCTACCGTGGACATCGGCACAACTAAAATATCGCATGCAATTATGGACATAATAGGGTATTGATTTTTTACATTCTTCCATCAGGCCAATACATTAAGATTTTTTATTTGATTTTCATCTAATGTAGAAAATATATCATTTCATAAATAAAATTTTAATTCATTACTTAAAGATGAAGAAGATGCAGATGAAGAAGATGCATGTGAATGTCTCCTATGTGCAAGAAATGAAAAAATAGATGATAAACGAGAGGTACTAGAAGTTGATTATGAAGATGATGTGGACTGTCTAGATCTACGAAGCTTTTCATCATATAATGCAAAAATATCATGAAGTAGCTGAGTTATCTCAGCTTTAGATTCTTCAGAATCATAATTCATATATCTATCAATTTCATCAAGTAAAATATGTATGCCATTTAATTTGATCCATGGATCAAATACAATAGCTAAGTTATGTATGGAACATACCATATCCCAATACTAATTCTATTTTCTTTTTATTTAATAAATAATAGACATTAAAATATCATCAAATCTATATTGTGCAAATTGACCATAAATTATATATGCTTCTTGTAAAAATGCACAAGAAGTTGAAAAATAAACACCAAAAAGAGTATTTGTAGTATTATAAAAACTAACTAAAAAATCTTCTAAATTTTTTTTTTTTCAATCATATTCAATTAAAATAAATCCTAATCCATGATCATTTATATATAGATATGCTTCATGAATCATCATATATGTAGAGTTTCAATGGATAACTACTTCAAGTTTAAATTTTTTAAAATATTTACTGTAGTTTAAATATAACTATTTAAATTCTTATAATCATGCTTTTGAAGCATAAATAAAAGATACTATATTTTTAATTTTATAATTATATCTTGAACCATGCCCATTCTAGCTTGAACAGAAAGATTCAAAATATAACATGCACATCTAATATGAAATAATTTTTTATTAACAATAGGATGAAAAGAGTCTTTCAATAATTGGATAGCTATATTATTATTAGATGTATTATCAAATATAACAGACATAATTTTATTATTAATATCATATACAGCTACAGTTTGATAAATAATATTAAAAATTTATTGATCGAAATGGGGATAATCAAAAAAATGAAAAGCAAGAATACGCTTATTTAATTGTCAAGCATTATCTACGTAATGAGCAGTAATAGAAATAAAATACATACTATCTACAAATGCAGTCCATATACCAGAAGTTAATGATACTTTTGCATTTAAAGCAAAAAGAGTACCAATTAAATCATGCTTCATTACTAAATAATTTATCATAGCTACTCTTCTAAATGTACGTCTACTGATTCTTCTATAAGTGAGTTATAAAGTTAATTGAATATATTCTTCAAAATTGAAAGATTCACATAAGCTAAAGGGTAATTCATCTCTAACTATTCATTTTACAAGTGTCTTTTTTTAATTTTCATGATTATAAGCAAAAGTTCCAACAAGAGCACCTTCTTGTATATTAAGAGTGCTTTGAAGACGAGAATCACTTATCCTATGAGACTCTTGATGTCTCTTCAAATGGTTAGTTTCTCCAATATTGGCACAAGTATATAATTTAGCATATTTTTTATATTTTGCCTTATAGACTTCATCTATCAAAATTCTATCAAAATCATTCCACACAGTGCTAGTCCTCTTATGGAAAGAGGATCCAGCTTTCTCAGAAGAGGCTTCAGAGGGAGCAGGGAGAGTTCTTTCCTCCTCCAAAATAGAAAGAGAAATGCCGACATGCTCAGTGGCGTCGGCTATACTCTCATCATCATAACTTGCCATCTAAACTAAGTAAATATAAAAAAATAAAAATTAACCAGTAACCAGCAAAAAAAATTAAATTATACAGCTAAAGAGGATGAAGAGGTGGAGCTGAGACTGGAGTGTTGGAGAGCCCGAGGAGGAGGACCGGGCCATCGAAGGTCGGATAGCCGAAGAGCTGGAGAGCTAGATTTATGGAGCTATCCTTGTACTACAACCTCCAAAAGAGAGATGCTTCCTCCTCTTGTATGATTCTTGAATTACTAAACTATAATTGCTACGTACTAAATATTTAATGAAAGAGAGAAAAATTGCTAGAAGAGAGAATAAATAAAAGTAAAAAAATTAAAGAAAGAGAGAATTGGTTTGATAAATTAATGTGATGAGAATTAAAGAGGAAGGCTCTATTTATAAAAATTTTAAATTTTTATTTTTTCAAAATACCCCTCAATCTAGCCATTTTTTGACTATTGAAGGAGTTAAAATGATAAAAATAAGAAAACTAACTATTTTAATGCTTAAAAAATAAAAAAAAATCTAATTTTAGTCGTTACAGGTCGGACTAGGCATGGCCCATTTAGGACCGCTACGGGTCGTGCCAGGCATGGCCCGTTTCATACCTAAAAAAAAATCGAGCCTGATGGGCCAACGGACCGTGCCAGGCCTGGCCCACCAATTTTTAGGTCTAAGGCCGTGCCGAGCGGAGGTTTTATGCTTGCCGTGATGCCCATATCTATCCCTATTGTAGATGTCACTAGATGATGACTTCAACATTCTGATATAAATATTAGAATTTATTTATTGATACTATACTAATATTATTGTTCAATATATTATGTTGATTAATGTTCATTAACATTACAGATCACGATGGCATCAAAATGTCATCTAGCTTTCACCTTTGCCCCTCGGTAGGTTATGCGGAGCTCGATTTCTAAGGAGCAGTCAGAGCATACTCCATCTACCTCTGCATCGACTGCTCAGGGATTATCGACATCTACTCCACCATCGGCATATACTCCACCGACATCGAACCTCTACCGCTAGCTACATCTTTAATACATGCTCCAACACCGGCATCTGAGTGTATGTTTTATTATGTTATTTATTTATTTTTATATAGTATTTATACATTTATATATTTGCATAACGTATTTTTATTGCAAGTGTATCATTCAGTATGACATTTCGCAGTCCCACATGCATGCCACATATATGGAACCGCCAGCATCAGGTTATGGTGCAGTATGATTCAGAGGGAATGTCAGTAGAAAAGACCGCACGGAAGATATATTCATTTTTTGGAGTACTTATGAGGCGATTCGATATCATTCCAGTATTATCCATAGACTGGCGATTGATAGATGCTGGTGTCAGGGATCGGGTATAGGAGGAGATATGGATAAGTGTATCTTAATTATATATGTATTTGTTATGTTTACACTTTATTTGATTAGAATAGTTTGGTAATTGACTTCTGATAACTTTGTGCAGAGAAGGTATGATTTTTTAGATCATGAGAGGGCTTGAGATGCCTGATTGAAGAAGATTAGAGAGTTGTACCGGGGATACAAGATCAAGCTTCATAGAGGATTGCTCGAGCACTGATGAGACACTCTGGAGAAGCTTGTTCCTTGGATATAGAACTATCCTCCAAGTTAGTAGAAGGGGATGGCTAGACATTGAAGGAGCCAAGAGTTTGAGATAGAATTTTTTTTAATATGCTTAAAATTATATTTAAATATTTTTTAAATATTTATTATATATTTGAATACTTGTTAAGCTATCTTTCGTTAGAATCGAAAGAATCGGACAGTCCAGGAGTACACACACACTTTAGGCCATGAATCTATGGTCAGTCGTGTGTATAGAAAGATAATAAATTCTGAATCTTACTGAATAAATTAAATTTATATTTTTTTATATTTTTAATAAACTAATATATTGTTATAGCTAATGAAAGATGGAGTGATGCCCAGTCCCAGTGAAATCTTTCGATCCAACAGTATGGACAAGAAGGACAGGCCGATGAATGCTGCGATTGAAAGGATTTTTGCAAGTAATAAATATATTAATATATATTATTAGTATTATAGTATTTTTTTATAAAATTTTATTTAAATTTATAATTATAAGAGTAGTTATATGCGCTCGCGAGTGAGGGCCCGGACACCTCTGGCCTCCATGACCATCTATCTCAGGTCTTGGAGCCTGAGCACTCTAGAAGGATCCGATATAGGCTCGAACATACGCCGATGAGTTATTGGTCTGAGGCAAGCATCTCTTCACATGCTTCTGGTGTCGTCAGTCGGGAGCAGCTTGAGGAGGTATTGGCGTCGGCAGCTTAGGCTACGACACGGGCAAATCAGGCTATGGCATGAGCTGCTCATGCTGAGGAGCGCACATCTCATCTGGAGGTAATCCTAAGCGCCATGGTGACGAGGCTCAGTGCGTACTTTGGAGTAGACTTCGTGGGCCTTGGAAACATGTTGGCCGACGTTCCAGCTCTAGCCCCTCTAGCTCTAGCTCCTCCAGCTCCAGCTTCAACTCCTCTAACTCATGCTCCATCTTCTGGTGATGACAATGATGTAGATTTAGGAAACTTCTGATATTTTTTTAAAGAATATTATAATAAATTTTATTTGATAATAAAATTTAAGCATTTTAGAAATATTCTTATATTTATAATATTTTTTTTATATTTTTTGTTGTGTTATATATATCTCTGCATTTATCAATATATAAAAAATTAAAAATTTTATATTTTTATTATTCATAAACTACGACAACAGTTATAAAATTGCTATCGTAGGCATGCCAAGCGAGGTAGTAAGTTACGTGCCAACCGCTGCCATTGATCTATGGCAGTGGTTACGAAACCATGGCATTAGATCTGCGGTAGCGATTCTGTTATCATTGACCTATGGCAGTGGTTACGAAATTACTACACTAGATCTATGGTAGTGGTTCTATAACCACTATCATAGGTCGAGCTATGGTAGCGATTCTATAATTACTGTAACAGCTCAATCTATAGCAGCGATTACAGAATCACTGCCATATCTCGATCTATAGTAGCGATTACAGAACCGCTGCCATATCTCGACCTATAGCAGCGATTATAGAACCACCGTCAAAGGCTATGTATGGCAGCAGTGCGCATAACTACTGAAATAATCACTGTCATAAACCTATGATGATGGCTGTAGCGGCAGCGGTTAATCGCTACCATAGCCTATGACAGTGATTTTTTAGGCTATGGCAGCTAATGCTTTTTCCTCTTCCAGACATTCAATTTCGATCTCGATAGACCAGTGTGAAGTGATCGCACTGCAGCCATGTTTTTCAAGATCTAGAAGAAGTCTATATCCAAGTTGAGAAACGAAGCCTGCGAGAGAGTTAGCACCCCAGCAATTTTGGAGTTTTTGATTAGGATCATTGATAAGAGCACGATGTTGTCATTAGGACACCGTATTTATCAATTTAATTTTAACTTCTTAAATAATTAAAAATAGATAAAAAATAGTGAGTTGGATTGAATCCATAGAGAAGGCAATATTTTAGTTTTAAAATCTTTGATTTTTATAAAAAAATATTTTTAAGAAAAAAATGAAGTCAAAAAATATAATTATAAATAAAAATAAAAATTAAATAGTATAAAAAATTAAACTTGATACTAGGATCTACTAGTTAGATCTTAGCATCTACTTATAATAAAATAAAGAGCAATAATTAAAGTATAGAAATTAAATTATAATTAAAAATAAAAAGTTAAAATTTAAAGTGCATAAAAAAATTTTGCATTAATTAAAATTATAAAGTTTAAATACATAAAAGAAAAGAAAAAAATTAAAAACTAAAAGTTGATCTCGATCTTGAATCAGCATCGGCATGAAGATGGTGTAGGAGACAGCTCTTCTTCGCAGCACTCATTATTTTAAAGCAGCCTCTATCCTAAGTATGGCTCCCATCCTATACCATCACCTCTTCTTGATCGAACACAACTTGATTTAATGGCCTAAGGGATCTTAAATAGGTGTTGGAGGAGAGGGATCCTTGTTATCAGCCAACATGGGACTAAGGTAGAGTTTAATCGATGTTTATAGAAGAATTCGAGGGAAATTCGTATTAAAACACTGCCCTAGATGCGTCTGTGTGAGTTCTGGATTTTCTGGCTATTAGATGCTGATCAATAGATACAAATTCTCTAAAAAAACTCCATTATCAATCCAATTTAAATCAGATTGACTTTTGACCATTGAATGGCATTGATCAGGAAGATTTGGGCCATCAAATCGAGTTCTAGGTAATTTGAATCAAAGCAGGGGCGTCGTTAGCCATTGGATCATCGCCTGGGAGAAATCAGACCATCGGATCATGCTTTTACTGTGCCCATAGACCACATGGATCGGAAACATCATAGACCACATCCAATCAACGCCCGTTATATCTTAAAAATTACCCAAATACCCTCTCTTAATGGTCTACCATAAGCCATGATAAAACTGACGTTAGCGGCTCACCGAATGGGTTGGCTTGCACTGGCGCATGGGTTGTGTCAGCTGGCTTGGCACCCAGCTTGGCTTGGCTGGCTAGGCGCATTTAGACGCATCGGTTGATATGACGTGGCAGCTTGCACTGGCGTGCTGACCAAGCCAAATTATTTTTTTTATTTTTTCTTTGATAATTAATATCAGATCCATATTAACTCCGTTTTGCTTCAAACGTATTTCATTATGATAAAAAAAATGAGCTCTTTCTATTGATAAATATTTTTTAAAAAATAATAAATAAAAATATTAATTTTTAAAAATAAAAATTAATTAATTAATAAATTATTATTTTTATTAATATTTTTATTATAATTATCACACCTTCCAACTTAAGCTTTGCTCGTCTTTGTGTAAAGAAAGAATTTAGTTTTAGATATCTTTTAACTTTAAAATTTTAAATTTTTATCCAAGTAATTTTCAAAATGGCCATTGATGTTCAGTAGAGCTTAAGTGATGTATGTCATTGGGTATTAATATTTATCAATATAAAAATTAAGTAAAGAATATCAAATTTTTTTAAACTTTTTCTAAATTATTTCTACCTTTATCTCTGAATTATCTAAACTTTTATATTGGCAAGTATATTATTATTTTCATCCTTTATTTATTAAAATTTTTTATTCACATTGCCTACTTTTGATGTGAATATCATGGCTTACTTAGGCAACACGATCTGATTATTTAGTAAAAAATTAATATATTTATTTATTAAATCTTACACCACTATTGAGTATCTTAACTTCTTAAGCTTTTTATTTGATCCATGTAGCAAGTCTTGGGCCAATGACTTCTAAACCAGTTGACTTTAGGGCATTAAATATAAAATATCCATCGGACTTACTAGCTCGAATCAAACAGACTATGAGTTGAGACCAGCTTTACAATGAGCTTCTTCATCCTTCCCATCTTTTTACATGAAATTCATTGCTTGCTTAAGCAAAGAGACTCAATTACTCAATGAAAAATACTAGAAAACTATTTTATTTTAATTTTTTTATAAAGAAATATATAGTTATCCTACACAAATTCATAAAAAGTAGACTCTTCTTTTAATATCGATAGAAAAAATTAGAATTACTCAAAAAAAATTATTTATATTCTAGACTTAACTTCTTATTGGATTTTCTTAATACTTAGTCCCTCAATATTTCATAAATTTTTTGATCTATGCATCAATTTTTTTTTAAAAAAATATGCTTAATTCAACTCAATTTTTAAGCATAATCTGATGTCTAAATACTAAATACTAACTTCTTAGAGAATTTTTAAAAATTTAAAAAAAAATTCTATTCTTTCCTCCCAACTTAATCGATAATGTCTTCAATAAAAAAGAAAAATAAAAGATGTAATAAAGAATAGAAAAGAATGCACCTGACTCAATATGCATTTTTGATGGTCCAACATGTGCCATTGAAAATTTGACTCTTCCTCCAACTTATTCAAAATATTCTAAAAAATTAAAAAGATAAATTAGACGCAAGAAAACTAAATATTGGATTGCCTTCAAACAAGCGCTAAATTTATCATCTTCAACCAGACACGAGGCAGCTTACCTATCTTATATCAAAAATTGGATTGATAAATTTCAATAATTTTGGATTGCCAATCTCAGAAAGATAATTTATAATCTTTTTATTAATATATTCATTATTATTTATGGAAAGATGGTTCATGATCCTATTCTCGGGCCCTTTTTTGTTAAGAATTTTTTCTATTTATTCTTCTAGAATGCTTATGAATTAAGTTTTTATATTAGGAGTTGAGTTTAATGCAGTGGGAACTGGAAAGATGACTAAAGACAACTTTAGTTCTGAAGGTAAATTAATATGATCTTGTTTAAATAACTTCATTGACTTTTCATTATATGTCTTTTGGTTTTTATAAGAAGAATCGGCTTCTAGGGCTAAAGACAATAGGACTTCAGGTTTATAGGACTCGGGTAACTCATCTATTCTCTTCTTTTTTTTGTTAGTCTTATTTAAATTGGAACCAGCATCAGTATCGATTTCAGGCTCAGATTTTTTTATATAATTAGTCTCAGTACTAACCTCTTTCTCTAAATTTTCATTTTGGCTAGCATCAGTACTAGCCTCTTGTTAGATATATATGCCCTAGAAGCCAGAATTGGCTGACACTTGTAATACATTTCTAGGAACAAAATTATAATTTTGACTAAAATCAATAAAATGGATTATTTTTTATCACATATGTGTATTTAGTGTCTGTGATACATCCTTTGAGTTAATGGTAGTGATAATTCATATTTTCAAGAGTTGAAGATTTAAGACATGAATAATCATTATTAACTCATAAAATGCTCCTGACTATAGAATCATCACGAGGATGGTGATTGATCTGGAAGGTTGGTGTACAATCGTTTTTCTTTAGTAGATGAGTCTTGAGTCTACGGTGTGGAGACACTGGAGCGAGAGTATAGGTACTCGTTAGAGAATGAGGGCACTGAGCGTGACCACCTCGAGTAGTCATTAGGAAGTCTACCTTCTCGTCAATGACTGACTCGATGCTGCAGTGGTGTGTCTGGTTCTTTGACCTAAGGTGCATCGACAGTTCACCTTGAGGGTGTTATAGTTTGACTACACCATAACTCGATCTCCTAGCCATACAGAATCCTGAGGTGTATATTGGCTATAGCATGTTCATTGTAGGAAATGGATCGCATCAAGATGGAATCTATCTACCTCGGTGGTAGAGGAGCAGCCCTATGATGATCATGAGAATCAAGTCCAAAAGCCCATGGCCATGGCAGAGTGAAATAATAGAAAGAGTTTCTATTTAGGTTTTCACATCGGACTTGAATCGAATGATTACATCATATGACAGAGACTAGGGTTTGACGAGTTCACCTTAACCCTAATCTGATCGGGGCTCAAGATAGAAGAACTTAATCACACAGGTAGCTGCACCAAGAGGTTCACATTCAGCTCTGATGGGTTGCCACCATATACTGCTAGGTGTCACTGGTGGATTTTGGGAGCAATTAGAATGATTTAGATGATCGATCATTCTAGCTGTTCGAATCAGAAGAGTTCTGATCCATCGAAAGGAGTTTCGATGATGTCGATGATAGAGATCATGACATATCTCATTACCATACAGAACTGAACCTAACTGGGTCACACAAACAAGGGTTTGAATCTGGTGATCATCAATTGAACTGATCCAGTTCAATTGATCTGAATGAGATTCAATTAGGTTCAAGAAAATCGTGCTAGCACTCGATTGAACCTAACGTTCTTCTTTTACTATCATAAATAGTTGTCCTTACTGAGCCAAAGGAGTTTATGCTCAATCAAAGGCCTTCACTTGATCTGACTGGAGCCTTTTCAGATCAAGAAAAGGTTGTCTTATTTTAAGATAATACCTGCCATTTTTGGTCATCTACCATTTCTCGTCCTTTGACTTTGGTCAAAAGTTGACCTTTGATAGGTCAAATGTTGACCATTGACACTTTGACTTCTCTCCACGTGTCACGCACCTATTAGAGAGTAGGTGGGGGCTTGTCCCCCTGCCAAAATCTAATATGGAGGAGGGTGCATGCCACCCTTGGTGTGTGCCCAAGCAGGAGGTGCCCAGGAGTCCATGTTGGATAGGGACTCCATCTCCCTTTTGGATTTCGATTAGACTTCTCCTAAGAACCAAGTTTGATTGATCTTAGGCACCATCTAAGGAGGAATCCAAGGAACTCTATTTCCACCAATCATATTTAGATCTAATTTCATAAAGGATTGTGATTGGTTGGGAAGAAGAGGAGTTGGATCATGCTTAGTCTATAAATAAGACCCTACGCCCAACTCAAGGTGTATCTGAGAATTGAAATTTTCATGCCCCAAGGCTACCTCTCCTCTCCTCCTCCATGCCAAATCCACCTTCTCCCTCTCCTCTCCATGCCCAAAGGAGTGTGGGATCTTAGTTGGTGCAATCCAGATGAGAGAAAGGTGATAGAAAGCTAGAAGACTGCACTGCTGCAAAGGACAACTGCTGATTTTTAAAAGGTATTTTAAAAATTCTTCAAATTAGATCTAGATCTAATTTTTGAAGATGTGATAGAGAAGAAGAGGATCTCTAGATTCAACCTGAGTGGATATCAGTAGAGGTCAGGCACTTACGTGGCTAGATCCAGAACCTTCCGCTGCCTACAGGATCAGCAACGGGTAATAGGATTACCCTACATCAAGGCAAATTAAATTAAATTTAATTTATTTAGATTTTATTTTTATATTTAAATAATAAAGATCAGATCTAAAATATTTTAAATCTGATTAGGATTAAAGAAAAAAATTTTTAAAATATATCTCTTGATCCGATCAGATCTGAACGAACCTGATCTGGGATATCAGGATTTTTTCTTCAATTGGTATCAGAGCCAAAATTCTAAAAATATTTAGATCTAATTTTAAATTTATTCTAATAAAAAAATAAATAATTTTAGATATCACATGAGATGTGATCAGATCTAAAATAAAAAAAATTAAAATTAAATAATTTGGATCTAAGATTAGAAAATATGCATGACTAGTTCTAAAATAGAATAGTTCTATAGAATAGTCTTGCATATTTTTAATTTAATTTGATTAAATTATATTTTAGATCTATTTATTTATTATTTTTTGATATTATAATTATTATAATAATATCTAAAAAATAGTAAATAAAAATTATTTAATTTTAAATATCATATGAGATATGATTGATGCATGTCTAGACTAGTTGTAGAATAGTTCTACATAGTTGTCTAGATTAGAGTTTATTTTGATAAGATCAATTTAAATCTAATTTTTTAGATTATTATGAGATAATTTAGATCTAAAAATATGCATGATTCGATACATGAGATGTATGCAAAATATGCCATGATTAGATCTAATTTGTATATGAGATATATGATATAGATCTAAAACTAGTTTTGTAGTATTACATGTTCCTGATTAAGGATGTTCCTCTTGGCCGTCCGATTCATAAGAACGAAGAAGGGTTTAAAGGCCCTCTCCTCCCATCTGATGGGGTGTTCTTATGATGTGTAGGGGTGCTGCGCATTCATCCTTAATCAGAAATCCAAAACTTACTTTCTGCAAAACCCTAGATCCTGAAACCCTAGGATTTATTATGCATATTTTGTTTATGAACCCTACTTAATTAAGAATTAAGATTATGAAATATTAATTAGATCTAAAATTAAGAATTTCAGATCTAAGACATATTCATAATACTGGGTTCGGGCTTGGGTAGCTCAATTAGGTCTAAGCGGTTGATCAAATCGAATCAAGAGTTGGTTAGATGGGATCAACAATGCTTAAATTGACCAGCCTAATAGGATTAAGTCTGGGTCAAGATCGAGTCACGATCAAGCAAGATCTAATTAGGCTCAGAGGTTAGAGTCTGGATTGTAGGCTAACCCAATTGGTTCTGGCTCAACAATTTGGTGTCTAAGATAAGTTTGGCACATACGACCGACTGGTTTTTAATTGGAAGCTACTCGACCTGAATGCATTCTTGTACGAGTTAATGGCATATCCCTTCCATCAGTCTCACTTACCTGACCATATATGTTAACTCAGTTCTGATTTGAGGTGGTCAATAATCCGAGCTAATCCATGCCATTAGGTTAGTCATAATTATTATGACTATGATAAGTCTAGTTTAATGAGACCTGGATCAATTCTCCCTAAGAAAAGATTAAGTCTGAGGTCTTCCACCATTGTAGATGTGCGGGCCTTTCCCAGGATTGATTGTTCTCGGCTGGATACAGTGACTCAGTTGCACCGAAAAGATGCAACCATATCTATTAAGCATTGGATGCTATAGGCTGGAGGATGAGTTGGGCTCAATATTTTGGATATGGTGAGAGACTCAATTAGGAACCCAGTCTATGCAAATGGTGGGTCTGACTTAACTAAGGAGTGGATCAATATTTCGGATATGGTGAGATTCATGAATTAGAGACCAAGTTTGGGTGCACCATGATTAGAGAATCATTGAATAAGAGTTGTTCACTCATTGGCTAACCCATCACCAATAACTGTTAGGTGAGGTGATGAGTCAGTTGGTGAGACCGCACCACCCACTAGAAATCATTAATCATGAGATTTTCGCATCTCTACAGAGGGAGTGTAGGGATCCAAAAAAATAGTGAAAGCTAATTTATTTAAAAATAAAATTTTTAAATAAATTGGTCAAGTCATAATTACAATATCTAACTAGAATCTTTGACTCTCTATTGAAAAATGTCTGCGTCCAACCCATTAGCACGTATCCTGGACACACATAGACTGATCGAACCCAATTATAAAGATTGGCTCAGAAACTACAAAATCATTTTGGGATTTTGAGAAGTTAACCCATGTATTGAACTAGGAATCCTCCCACCTTACCAGCCCATCCATCCACTGAATAGAGAGTGTCTCTGAAAAAATAGATAGACGAAGATAATAAGGCCAGATATTACATATTGGGCTCGATGTCTGATGAGCTCCAGCACCAACATGAAGATATCGGGACTGCTCGCCAAATGTTGGCTCACCTGCAAGAGATGTTTGGTGAACAGAGTCGCGCAGCCAAGTATCAAGTCATGAAATGATTTTTTAAGGCTAAGATGCATGATGGGCAGTCAGTCCAAGATCACTGTCTGATGATGATCAAGAACATGGAAAGAGCTTGAGAAGCTCGGTGTGAAGTTAGACTTGGATCTGCAGAACGATATTATTCTGCAATCCTTGACTGATGCATATGGGCAATTCATCATGAATTACCACATGCATAAACTTCAAAA
Source organism: Cocos nucifera (assembly GCA_006176705.1). Lineage (NCBI taxonomy): Eukaryota > Viridiplantae > Streptophyta > Magnoliopsida > Arecales > Arecaceae > Cocos > Cocos nucifera. Next base: position 317,322 of record QRFJ01001823.1, on the reverse strand, counting down.
TTTTTTGGCCGAATTAATGAACATGCTGGTCACCGCTGAGCTTTCTATGAAAGGTTCTAAAGGCTCAGTTCTTGCTATGGAATGAACTTCTTCCAAAAGAAAGTCTTATGAAAAGAAAAAGAAGTCTGTGAAAAAGTAGAAGATGGAAGGAGGAAAGAAGAAGAAGGCAGAGTCGAAGATGAAAGCCGCTGCCAAAGGAAAGTATTTTCATTGCAACAGCGATGGCCACTAGAAGCGAAACTATCCTACTTACCTGGCCACCCTGAAGAACAAGAAGGAAGGTCCTTCTAGAGGTATGCTCGTTATTGAGTCTAACCTTACAGTTTCTTCTGCATCCAGTTGGGTGCTTGACTCTGGTTCTAGTAATCATCTGTGCACTTTCCATGCAGGGATCTTGAGGATAGCAGGAGGCTGAGGGATGGAGATATGATCCTACGCATCGGTAATGGAGCAAGAGTTGCTGCAGTGGCGGTGGGAACATACCCTCTTCGATTACCATCTGGTTTAGACTTAGTTTTGAAAGACTGTTATTATGTGCCTGCAGCTAGCAGGAATTTGATTTCTGTTTCATGCTTAGCACTAGAAGGCTATGTGATTACCTTCTTTAAGGACCATTGTAACATTCTTTATGAAAGAAATAAAATTGCAAATGGTTTCCTTATTAACGATCTTTATCAGCTACATATTGATGTACCTGTTCTAACTATCGAGCAAAACGTGAATGCCAAACGACCTAGGGATAGTCCAAACGATAGATATCTATGGCACCTGAGATTAGGTCATATAGCAGAAGATAGGATCAACAAATTGGAGAAAAATGGGCTATTGAGTCCATTGACTTTCGAGTCATATCCAACTTGTGAATCTTGTCTTCAAGGCAAAATGACCAAACTCCCTTTTGTAGGACATGGGAAGAGGGCCACAGATCTCCTTGCCCTAGTACATACTGATGTGTGCGGCCCATTTGATGTGCCGACTAGAGGCAATTTTGTCTACTTCATTATCTTTACCGATGATCTGTCTAGGTATGGGTATGTGTATCTTATGAGACACAAGTTTGAAGCTTTTGAAAAGTTCAAAGAATTCAGACATGAAGTAGAAAAACAAACTGGAAATACCCATTAAGGTTCTTCGATCAGATCGAGGAGGTGAATACCTTAGCCAAAAATTTCTAGACTATCTCAAGAAAATGGCATAGTCTCTCAATGGACTCCACCAGGAACACCTCAACTCAATGGAGTTTCAGAATGGAGAAATCGGACTCTATTAGATATGGTCCGATCCATGATGAGCTTCACAGACCTTCCTGATTTTTTTTGGGGACATTCATTGTTAACTTCAATTTATCTACTGAATAGGGTTTCCTCTAAGACCGTTCCTACCACACCGTATGAGATATGGCATGGTAAGAAACCAAGTCTGAGTCATCTCAGAATTTGGGGTTGTCCGGCTCATGTCAAAAGACAACAAGCGGACAAGTTAGAGTTTAGGTCCTTTAGAGCTCGATTCATAGGATATCCTAAAGAGTCATTAGGATACTATTTCTACATTCCAGAAGACCACAATGTGATTGTGAGTCGACATGCCATCTTTCTTGAAAAATAGTTTATTCAAGATAGCGGCATTGGAAAGCAGATTAAGCTTGATGAGAAAGTCTCACAAGCACAACGAGCTAAGGACCAATTGGAACCAAATCAGGTTGAGCCAATAAGAACACTACCTCCTCCACCTCGTAGATCGGAAAGAGTTTTTCCATCCCCTGAAAGATACTTAGGTATTATTTCAGAGAAAGTAGAGGAAATGTTCCTCATAGGTAATGGTGCTCATGGTGATGATCCCAAAACCTACAACGAGGCGATATCAGATATCGACTCTGAGAAATGGTTAGAGGCAATGCAGTCAGAAATTGACTCGATGCACTCAAACCAAGTCTGGACCTTGGTAGATCCACCAGAAGGTATAGTACCTATTGGGTGTAAATGGATCTTCAAGAGAAAGATTGGTGCAGATGGAAAATGTGGAGACATTCAAGGCTAGACTAGTGGCAAAAGGTTATAGTCAACGCTGAAGGCATTGACTATCAGGATACCTTTTCTCCAGTAGCTATGCTAAAATCCATCCGCACATTGCTTGCCATTGCAGCCTATTTCGATTATGAAATATGGCAAATGGATGTGAAAATGGCATTCTTGAATGGATATCTTGAGGAAGATATCTATATGGAACAGCCGCTAGGTTTCACATCCAGTGATACTGATCACAAGGTTTGCAAGCTGCAAAGGTCCATATATGGACTTAAGCAAGCATCTCGGAGCTGGAACACTTGTTTCAATGATGTGATCAAAAAGTTTGGTTTCATCAAAAATGAAGAGGAACCGTGTGTCTTCAAAAAGGTCAGTGGGAGTACTATTATTCTTCCTTCGTTATTGTACCATGGATGAACATCCTTCCTTTTGTATATGAGAATGATATTCCCATGATGACAATAGTCAAATTATGGTTGTCCAAGAAATTCTTCATGAAAGACCTAGGTGAAGCATTCTTTATTCTAGGAGTTAAGGTCTATAGGGATGGACCAAATAGGATGCTAGGACTTTCACAGAAGATGTACATAGAGGAAGTACTAAAAAGATTTAGTATGGAAAACTCTAAGAGGGGATTAAACTCTTCAGACATGGTATTCATCTTTCCAAGAAGATGTGCCCTAGCACACCTGAGGAAATAGAACGCATGAGCAAGATCCCTTATACTTCTGCAATAGGGAGCCTCATGTATGCCATGCTATGTACACGACCTGATATAGCCCATGCTGTGAGTGTCACAAACAGATATCAGTCAAATCCAGGTGAAGAATATTGGACTTCTATGAAATATATCCATAAGTACTTGAGAAGAACTAAAGATATGATGTTGGTCTTTGGTAACGAAGAACTCCAAGTCCAGGGATACACAGACTCGAATTTCATGTCCGATATAGATGATCAAAAGTCGACATTTGGGAGTCTGTTTGTGTGCAATGGTGGTGCTGTCAGCTAAAAGAATTTCAAGCAAACCATGATAGCAGATTCCACCATGGAAGCAGAATATATCACTGCATCAGAGGCTGCTAAGAAAGCATTCTGGTACAAAAAATTTATTGCAGAAATTGGAGTAATGCCATCAGATGCCATTCCTCTATACTGCGATAATAATGACACCATAGCCCTTGCTAAGGAGCCAAGGTCTCACCAGAAATTCAAGCACATTAAGCAGCGATACCACCTTATCCGCGATTACCTCGAGAAGGATTACATCGAGGTCAAAAGAGTTGACTTTACAGATAATGTGGCAGATCCGCTTACAAAGCCATTGGGCTGGCAGAAGATCGAAGCCTACCTTGAGAAGATGGGACTTAGACTTGTAGTCAATTGACTTTAGGACAAGTGGGAGATTGTTAGATATATGTATCCTAAAAGCTAGAATTGGCTGATACTTATAATACACTTCTAGGGGCAAAATTATAATTTTGACTAAAATTAATAAAATGGATTATTTTCTATCACATATGTATATTTAGCATCTGTGATACATCCTTTGAGTTAATGGTAATGATAATTCATATTTTCAAGAGTTGAAAATTTAAGACATGAATAATCATTATTAACTCATAAAATGCATCCGACCATAGGATCGTCATGAGGATGGTGATTGATCCGGAAGGTTGGTGTACAATCATTTTTTTTTAATAGATGAGTCTTGAGTCTACGGTGTGGAGATACTGAAGCGAGAGTATAGATACTCATTAGAGAATGAGGGCACAGAGTATGACCACCTCGAGTAGTCATTAGGAAGTCTACCTTTTCGTCAATGACTGACTCAATGCTGGAGTGGTGTGTCTGGTTCTTTGACCTAAGGTGCATCAACAGTTTACTTTGAGGGTGTTATAGTTTGACTACACCATAACTTGGTCTCCTAGCCATACGAAATTCTGAGGTGTATGTTGGCTATAGCATGTTCATTGTAGGAACTGGATCGCATCAAGATGGAATCTATCTACCTCGGTGGTAGAGAAGCAGCCCTATGATGATTATGAGAATCAAGTCTAGATGCCCATGGCTATGGCAGAGTGAAATAATGAAAGAATTTCTATTTAGGTTTTCACATCGAACTTGAATCGAATGATTACATCATATGACAGAGACTAGGGTTTGATGAGTTCACCTAAACCCTAATCTGAACGAGGCTCAAGATAGAAGAACTTAATCACACAGGTAGCTGCACCAAGAGGTTTGCATTCAGCTTTAATGGGTTCCACCATATACTGTTAGGTGTCACTGGTGGATTTTGGGAGTAATTAGAATGATTTAGTTGATCGATCATTCTAGCTGTTCGAATCAGAAGAGTTTCGATCCATCGAAAAGAGTTTTGATGATGTCAATGATAGAGATCATGACATATCTCATTACCATATAGAACTGAACCTAACTGGGTCACACAAATAAGGGTTTGAATCTAATGATCATCAATTGAACTAATCCAGTTTAATTGATCTGAATGAGATTCAATTAGGTTCAAGAAAATCGTGCTAGCACTCGATTGAACCTAACGTTCTTCTTTTACTATCATAAATAGTTATCCTTACTGAGCCAAAGGAGTTTGTGCTCAATCAGAGACCTTCACCTGATCTGACTGGAGCCTATTTAGGTCAGAAAAGGATTGTCTTATTTTAAGATAATACCTACCATTTTTGGTCACCTACTATTTTTCGTCCTTTGACTTTGGTCAAAAGTTAACCTTTGACTGGTCAAATATTGACCATTGACACTTTGACTTCTGTCCACGTGTCATGTACCTATTAGAGAGTTGGTGGGGGGCTGTCCTCTCCTATCTGAACCTGGCAAGGAGAGGGCTGCATTGCCACCCTTGGAGTGTTGCCCAAGGTAGAGAGGACCCAGGGAGTCCCATGTGGATAGGACTCCATCGTTCCTTTTGGATTTTTCCGATTAGACTTTCTCCTAAGGAATTCAAGGTTTGACTGATCCTTAGGTTGACCATCTAAGGATGAATCCAGGACCTATCCACAATAGATTTAGATCTAATTTCATAAAGATTGTGATTGGATTTGGGAGAAGAGGAGTTGATCACGCTTAGTCTTAAATAAGAACCTGACGCCCAACTGCAAGGTGTACTTAAGAATTAAATTCTCATGCCCCAAGGCTGCCTCTCCTCTCCTCCTCCATGCCAAGTCCACCTTCTCCCTCTCCTCTCCATGCCCAAAGAAGTTTGGGATCTTAGTTGGTGTAATCCAGATGAGAGAAAGGCGATAGAAAGCTAGAAGGCTGCACTACTGCAAAGGACAACTGCTGATCTTCAAAAGATATTTTGAAGATCCTCCATATCAGATCTAGATTTGATTTTTAGAGATGTGATAGAGAAGAAGAAGATCTCTAGATCCAGTCTGAGTGGATACCGATAGAGGCTAGGCACTTACGTGGCTAGATTCAGAACCTTTCGCTGCTTACAGGATCATTAACGGATAATAGGATTACCCTACATCAAGATAAATTTAATTTAATTTAATTTATTTAAATTTTATTTTTATTATTAGAATAATAAGGATCAGATTTGAAACATCTCATATCTGATTAGGATCAAAAAAAAAAAATTTAAATATATCTCTTGATCCGATCAGATCTGAACGAACCTGGTCCGAGAAATCAAAATTTTTCCTTCACCTCTATCACCTAGTCTTAGTATGAGTTCATAAGAATCCTATAACTTTTAAGTTCAAAAATTACTTTGGCATTCTTTAATTGGAGAGTCTTAAGTAGGATATTAGTTTGATAATTAAATTCAGATGGTCGATAGACAATAGGTGGATTATTTATAGGATTTAAAATTGGTAGGCTTGATAATTAACCTAGTTCTTTCCTCGTGTTAGACTCAACTAATTATCCTATTTGAGATTCTAGCCTAATAATAGATTTTTGTTGAGTCAAAATTGATTATTGTTGAGTTAGAATTAATTATTGAAGTTGATTAAATCTATCGTCAGCTAGATTGATCTGTTGAGGAGGTAGGTATAATGGCTGATTATAATATGATGGCTGGATAAACTAACTAGGCTGACCCCTATTATAGGCATAATTTTGATATTGGATTTGAGCCTGAGTCTGTTGGGATATCCAAGAAAAATTAGGATGGTTCCTTCAATCTAAATTATATGAATTTAAAAAAAGATCATTAATCAACTTGGAGTAGCCTTGTGCAGTTTGAACTTGTTCTTGGATAAAAGATAAAACTATGCAGTCATGGGACATTCGCTCATATGATGGATTGAGCTAGCATAGATTGAATAATTCTCTTGATAATTAAGGGTGATGCATTTTATGCAGAGGTTTGTTGCCCTAGGATTAGGAGTTGATCTAATTTTTGGGTAAGAAAGTCCACTTTATTTATCAGATACAAGTTATTCTTAGAACAAGATTCTGGATGTTTAAATTCATAGATCCTATTTATTTTTCATAAAAGAATAATGAAACATGGTTAATTGAGTTTTTACTCAAGATTTTAAATAAGGCACAGGCTTCATCTTCACTTTTATTCATAAATGCACCTCCACATGATACATCTACTAGTTATCTAAATTGGTCTCCTAAATCCTCATAAAAGGCTTAAACTATTTACCACTTAGACAGAACATGGTGTGGGCATTTTCTAATAAGTTTCTTAAGTCTCTTTCATGACTCATGAATTTATTTTCTTGGAAGCTGAGTAAATCCAGTGATAGCTCGCCTCATGGTATGGTTCGGCTTATGGGATAAATTTTTTTAAGAAATTTACTTTATAATCCAGCCTAAGTTTGGATTGATTTTTCTATTGTGCCAAGCTAGTACTTGCCTTTATCTTTTAATGAAAAAGAGAATAAAATTAGTCTAAGGGCATCCTCAATTAAATTTTAAATTTTTACCGTAGAGCAAATTTCTAAAGATTCATCCATATGCTTATAAGGATCTTCATTAGTATTTCCATAGAAAAATAAAAATATCTAGATTATGGTCGGCTTGATCTCATAGTGGATAGCATGGATATCAAGTAACTGAATATAAGTCGATGGGTTATAGATGAAAGAAATAAAATATTTCTTCATCTACCTAGATGGTTCTCTAAAATTTTAGTCATTTGATTATCTGGGTTTAATATGGTTTAGCCATTTAATTTTATAATTGGATTCAACTAAGTCAGAAAAAGCGATCTCCTACCATGCATGTATTAGTGCAACCTTAATGTATGGTTCAATTTTTTTAAAATTTTTATATTTTTAATTATTTTATTTTTTAAAAAATTATAATTTTTTATAATTTTATTTATTTTATTATTATTTTTATTTTAATTTAATTTAATTTTTTATTTTATTTTATTTTATTTTTAAATAAAAAAAGAAGAAGTGAGAAAGAAGAGTTCTAAAGAAGAGATCCTAAGGAGTCTTGAAGCTAAGAAGAAGGAAAAAAATTGGGTTTAATTAGGTTTAATGTTGGTTAGCAATCAAGTTAGACAAATAATTCTAACTAAGGATTGTCCTAAATCTAGATAAGTTCTAACTGTCAAGATCACCTTCAAACCCTCTAAATATAAGATTAGCCAATCAACTGGCTAAGTAAGTATAAGATCGGTGGGAGTTCCCCCGATGCTTGCCTTAGACATCAATTATAGTTGGTCAGGTAAGCTAACGAAGCTAATTATAAACCATCTTTCTTTGAATCTAATTGTTCCTAAATCACTTACCTTAGACACCAGTCAAACTGACTAATCCTAATTCGGTCCAATTTTTAGGATTCTTTACCCTAATACGCTCGAGTTTCTTGGGTCAATGTCTAATTGATTTTAAAATTAAAAGTTTAGGTCAATGCAGGATGCTGGTTGATTGTTTGTGAGCCAAGAAAGGATGATCAAATTATCATCTTATCTTATTTAACGGGTTGTGCCCTTAATTTAATTTAATATGAATATGCATAAAAAAATTTTTCAAGTAAGGAATTCTATGCAATTTAAACTAGATACATGCAACTAATTGAATTTTGAGAAGCTTAACTTATCTCCAGCGATCACCAAAAAGAAAATAAAAATAAGACTAATATGATGCATGCTCTAAGCAATTAAAATTTCTAATCTTATTATGAAGCTTTTAATTAGATTTAAATGAGTAATATTTAATTAATTTAAAAATTAAAAATATTAGAATTTAGGATTGATCTCATCAAATAAGATCGAAAGCTTTCTCTTTATCCTAAACTTTTTGTTCTTCTTTTGTTCTTCTCTTTTTTTTATCTGCAAAATAAATAAGAAAAGTTAGTAAAAAGATTAAAAATTTATTTATAATTTATTTTATAAAAAAATTAAAGAGGTCAAAAAATTTTAATTAAAATTTTAATTTTAATATCCATGCCTTCCTCAGCAATGGTGCCAAAAACTTGGTGTGTTTGTTAGAATTATTCTTATTTTATAAGAAAATCAAAGAAATCAAAAAAATTAATACTCATGTTATCCTCAATAATGGTACTAAAAATTTGATAAGAGCACGATGTTGTCGTTAGGACACCATATTTATCAATTTAATTTTAACTTCTTAAATAATTAAAAATAGGAGAAAGTAGTGAGTCGGATCGAATCCATGGAGAAGACAATATTTTAATTTTCAAATCTTTGATTTTTATAAAGAAAAAGAAAAAAAATTTAAAAAAAAAATCAAAGTCAAAAAATAAAATTATAAATAAAAGATAAAAATTAAATAATATAAAAAATTAAATTTGGTACTAAGATCTACTATTTAGATTTTAGCATCTACTTGCAATAAAATAAAAAATAAAAATTAAAATATAAAAATTAAATTATAATTAAAAATAAAAATTTAAAATTTAAAGTACATAAGAAAATTTAGATTAATTAAAATTTTAAAATTTAAATATATAAAAAAATAAATTAAAAATTAAAAGCTGATCTCGATCTTGAATCGGCATCGACATGAAGATGGCATAGGAGATAGCTCTTTTTCGTAGCATCTGTTGCCTTGAAGCAGCCTCTATCCCAAGCATAGTTCTCACCCTATACCATCACCTCCTCTTGATCGAAGAAAACTTGATTTGATGGTCTGGAGGTTCTTAAATAGGCGTTGGAGGAGAGGGATCTTTGTTATCAGTCAACATGGGACTAAGGTAGAGTTTGTTCAGCGTTTGTAGAAGAATCCAAGTGAAATTCGTATTAAAACACTGCCCTGGACGCATCTATGTGAGTTTTGGATTTTCTGGCTGTTGGATGCTGATCAATCGATGCAAATTCACTAAAAAAAAAAACTTTATTATCAACCCAATTTAAATCGGATTGACTTCTGACCATTGGATGGCATTGATTAGGAAAATTTGGGCTGTCAGATTGAGTTCTAGGTGATTTGAATCAAAGCAGGGGTGTCGTCAGCCATTGGATCATCACTTAGGAGAAATCGAACCATCGGATCGCACTTTTACTATGCCCATTGACCGCATGGATCGGGAAAATCATAGACTACAACCAATCGATGCCCATTTTATCTTGAAAATTATCGAAATACCCTCTCTTAAGGATCAACCATGAGTCGTGATAAAACTAACGTCACGCTGACGTCAGTAGTGTTAGATATATGTGCCCTAGAAGCCAAAATTGGCTGACACTTGTAATACACTTCTAGGGGCAAAATTATAATTTTGACTATAATCAATAAAATAAATTATTTTCTATCACATATGTGTATTTAGTATCTATGATACATCCTTTGAGTTAATGGTAATGATAATTCATATTTTCAAGAGTTGAAAATTTAAGATATGAATAATCATTATTAACTCATAAAATGCTCCCGACCATAGGATCATCACGAGGATGGTGATTGATCCAGAAGGTTGGTATACAATCACTTCTCTTTAGTAGATGAGTCTTGAGTCTACGGTGTGGAGACATCGGAGCGAGAGTACATATACTCGTTAGAGAATGAGGGCACTAAGCATGACCACCTCGAGTAGTCATTAGGAAGTCTACCTTCTCGTCAATGACTGACTCGATGCTGCAGTGGTGTGTCTGGTTCTTTGACCTGAGGTGCATTGGCAGTTCACCTTGATGGTGTTATAGTTTGACTACATTATAACTCGGTCTTCTAGCCATTCGAAACCCTGAGGTGTATGTTGGCTATAGCATGTTCATTGTAGGAACTGGATTGCATCAAGATGGAATCTATCTACCTCGATGGTAGAGGAGCAGCCCTATGATGATCATAAGAATCAAGTTCAGACGCCCATGGCCATGGCAGAGTGAAATAATAGAAAGAGTTTCTATTTAGATTTTCACATCGGACTTAAATCGAATGATTACATCATATGACAGAAACTAGGGTTTGATGAGTTCACCTTAACCCTAATCTGATCGAAGCTCAAGATAGAAGAACTTAAGCACATAGGTAGCTACACCAAGAGGTTCACATTCAGCTCTGATGGGTTGCCACCATATACTGCTAGGTGTCACTGGTGGATTTTGGGAGCAATTAGAATGATTTAGATGATCGATCATTCTAACTGTTCGAATCAGAAAAGTTCTGATCCATCGAAAGGAGTTTCGATGATGTTGATGATAGAGATCATGACATATCCCATTACCATATAGAACTGAACCTAACTAGGTCACACAAATAAAGTTTGAATCTGGTGATCATCAATTGAACTAATTCAGTTCAATTGATCTGAATGAGATTCAATTAGGTTTAAGAAAATCGTGCTAGCACTCGATTGAACCTAACGTTCTTCTTTTACTATCATAAATAGTTGTCCTGACTGAGCCAAAGGAGTTTGTGCTCGATCAAAGGCCTTCACCTGGTCTGACTGGAGCCTGTTCAGGTTAGAAAAGGATTGTCTTATTTTGTAAGATAATACCTAACATTTTTTGTCACCTGCCATTTCTCGTCCTTTGACTTTGGTCAAAAGTTGACCTTTGACTAGTCAAATATTGACCATTGATACTTTGACTTCTGTCCACGTGTCATGCACCTATTGAAGAGCTGGTGGGGGCTTGTCCTCCTGCTAGAAGCTGGCAAGGAGGAGGGCGCACGCCACCCTCCTCCTGCTAGAAGCTGGCGTGCGCCCAAGTTAAGGGTGGCGTGCACCCAAGTTTAAGGCGCCTAGGAGTCTCTGTTGGATAGGAACTCCATTTTTTTCTGGCAAGGAGGAGGGCGCACGCCCTTAAGGGTGGCGTGCACCCAAGTTTGAGGTGCCCAGGAGTCTTTGTTGGATAGGGACTCCATCTTCTTTTTGGATTCTGATTGGACTCCTCCTAAGAACCAACTTTGACTAGTCTTAGGCACCATCTAAGGATGAATCCAAGGGACTCTATTTTCACTAATCAGATTTAGATCTGATTTCACAAAGGATTGTGATTGGTTGGGATGAAGAGGAGTTGGATCACGCATAGTCTATAAATAAGATCCTGCATCCAACTCAAGGAGTATCTAGTATCTAAAAATTCCCACGCCCCATGGCTGCCTCTCTCCTCCTCCTCCATGCCAAGTCCATCTTCTTCCTCTCCTCTCTACACCCAAAGTGGTTTGAGATCCAATTGGTGCGATCCAGGCGAGATAAAGGCGACAGAAAGCTAGACGGCTGTGCTACTGCAAAGAACAACTGCTGATCTTCGAAAGCTATTTTGAAGATCCTCCAAATTAGATTCAAATCTAATTTTTAGAGACGTGATAGAGAAGAAGAGGATATCCAGATCCAGTTCGAGTAGATATCGATAGAGGTCAGGCACTTGTGTGGCTAGATCCAGAACCTTCCGCTGCTTATAGGATCATCAATGGGTAATAGGATTATCCTACATTAAGATAAATTAAATTTAATTTTATTTATCTAGATTTTATTTTTATTATTAGAATAATAAGAATCAGATCTGAAACATCCCAGATCTAATTAGGATCAAAGAAAAAATTTTTTAAAATATATCTCTTGATCCGATCAGATCTAAACAAATCTGATCCAAAAATCATGGATTTTCCTTCAAATAGCTCATCGGATGGGTTGGCTTAGGAGGCTTGCACTGGCGCATGGATTGGGTCAGCTGGCTTAGCACATTGGCTTGGCTTGGCTGGCTAGATGCATTTGGACACGTCGGTTGATATGGCGCAGTGGCTTGCATTGGTGCACCGATTGAGCCAAATTAATTATATATATATATATATTTTCTTTAAAAATTAATATCGAGTCTGTTTTAACTCCATTTTGCTTTAAACTTATTTTGTTGTAATCAAAAAAATGAGCTCTTTCTATTGATAAATAATTTTTCTAAAAATAATGAATAAAAATATTAATTTTTAAAATAAAAATTAATTAATTATTATTTTTATTGGTGTTTTTATTGTAATTATCAATCATCTCTATGTAGATACTAGTAAAGATCGAGCATTTGCACAGCTACAACTAGAACTCTAAATATCCACAGGATCCAAAACAATCAGGTATGAAGATATGATCTTCCTTCACCTTTTGTTTCTTATTTTTTATTTCAGACTTTGGAGCGTATTCATATCAAGATCCAAAGCATTATTTTAAAATTTGATTTGGTATGTATTTTTAAATTAAAAAATAATTTATTTTATTTTTGTTGCTAATAAATCTAGTTTAAAAAAAATAATAAAACTATACGTACGAAATCACTGCACTATCTAACAGTGGTATCAGAGCTAGATTCTCTGATACGAACATGAACCATTTAGATCTGAAATCTAATTTGTAGAAATCAGATCTGAATATTTGTTAAATGTTTGACATCATTCTGACAAATCGTTATCTGAGAATAATGTAGAACATCAATGTATGTTAGATCTCAAAATTCTGCATGTTGTAATGTGTTTACAAGATTGTTTCGAATCTGAAATTATTTAGATATGAAATAAATCATGATCCTTTCAGATATAAAATTAGTTTTAGATCTGAAGATATTAAGTAGGGTTTCATTAGGATCTAATATTATTGCAGAATCGAATTCAAGCATGAAACTAGTTTCTAGAATTTGAATTTTGTTAATGTATATGATATGTGATTGCATGTTTAGATATAAAATTTAGTTTCTATGACTTGAATTTTGATATATGCATGATGTTTAGATCCAAATTATTGCTTATATGGTCTGATTTATTGTTCATATATCTGATATATGAAAGATAATTAGATCTGAAATTTAATGGATTACATATTTGATATGATAGATAAAATTTTTAGTTTGCCTAATAATTGGATTGGGTGCTTTACCATGACAATCCGATCATAAGAGGAAGCAGGGGTTAAAGCCCCTCACTTGCCCATTCAATGGGTTCTTTTATGATGTGTAGGGGTGCTGCTTGTGATGATCTCCGATGAAGAAGAACAGCATACGAAAGATCCTAGGTGTATGTGATACATATTTTAGATCTAGATTTTATTTTTATGCATATGTTAAATATATATATATATTTGATTAATTTTAGATCATTAAATTATATATATGATATATAGTTTGTTGATACATGATCTAAAATTTAATTTTTGTAAAATTCTAGATCTAAAATCCTAGGATCTGATTGCATGAAATCCTGAAATTATGGATAGCGAGCTTGCTGAGTGAACTCAGATTTATTTTGAGTAGACTCGAGTTCCAGGATGAGTCAACTCATCATTTTAGAGTTGACTCGAGATCTTGATGGGTCTACTCATTTGCACATGAGTTGACTCAATCCTGTAGGCCGAAGCCTATAGTTTCTAATTATCATAGACGAGCCGACTTAAGTTTCAGGATGGTCAACTTGAGTTTGATGACAACAAAATTGTATTTGATATAATTTAAATTAGTTTAGATTAAAAATTATTTTGACATCTAAACTAAATCTATATTCATAATGCACTTAATCAAGAATTAAGATTTGAAATTAAAAGATCTAAAATTATGAATTTACGATCTAAATTTCATTGCATAAGACATGGGGTTATGGGTATCGGTTGAACAAATTAGGTCTAGTGATTTAACTACAATTAGGGTCATTGATTAGATCATGTTAGTACACTTTTCAATTTTGAGAAGTTGATCGAACCTAATCAAAAGTTAGTTCAGATTAGGTCAAAGAGGCTCAAAATTGAATTTAGTTGTAGTTGATCAAATCGATTCACATGATGTGAATTGATTAAATCAAGACCAAATTTAGCTAAGTAGTCCAAGCCCAAGTAACTAAGTTGATCTGTTCGATATTGATTGACCAGTTGGTGTCTAAGGTAAGTTTAACAACTTGATCGGTGGTCTTTAATTAGGAACATGCTTACCTGACCAATTCATTGATATCTAAGGTAAGCATCGGTAGACCCTCCCACTGATCTCACTTGGCCAATTTGGTAGATTATGTATTGAATAAGGTTACCTGGTCATCCATGTTCATCCATGTTGACTAGGTTATTTAGACATAAGATTGTGCTGATCTAAATATGGTTAGTCAGATATCAAATGTGCTGACTTAGAAGAGATCTAAATCTAAATCTTCTTATCAAATATTAAGTCTATCGATCTTTCACCATTATAGAGATGCAGGTGTTTTTCTAGCATTGATCGTTCTCGACTGGTCATAGTAGTTCGGTTGCATCGAGAAGGTATAACCACTTTATTGGCATTAGATGTTCCAGGATAAAGATGGGGTTGGATCCAATAACTATTAGGTGAGGGATCCAATAATGGCTTTATGCTCGCTGGTGAACGGTGGGTCGGACTTAACTAAAGAGTATAGTTAATAACTATTAGGTGAGCCCACATGACTTAAAGACCAACTCGCTGCTATATGCTTAGAGAAGCATCTGGACAAAGAGTTATCTATACATTGGTGTCCGTGTTACCAATAACTGTTAGGTGAGGTGCACGGCATCGGTGGGACTGCAACACCCACTAGAAGTCCAATTATCGCGTTAGAATTTTTATTTCTTTACCCAAGGAGTGTGAGAGACTCAAGAAAATAGTGAGAGTCTTTGTTTGTTTTTAAAGTCCCTAGAACAAGCATTTACAAGTACAAATTATCTAATTAAAATTTTTACTCTCTACGATTTATTGTCTCAGCTTCGAATCCTCTAGCTCAAATCCTAGATATCAATCACTTAACCAAAATCAATTATATATTTTGGCTCAGAAATCTAAGAATTGTTCTTAGTTATTGAAAATTAAGCTATGTTCTTGACCAACTTATCCCTAAGTCATTAGTAGGGGTGGCAATTGGGTTGGGTTGGGTCGAAAATGGGTCGAATCAATGTGGATTAGATTAAAAAATTATCAATCTAAATCCAACCTATTTATTAAATGAATCAAAAATTCAAATCTAAATCCAATCTTTTTATTAAACAAGTAACCCAGCCTAACCCACTTAACCTATTTATTAAGCATGTTAAGTAGGTTAAACGGGTTAAATGGACTAAACAGGTTAAATAGGTCAGGTTAAATGGGTCAGAAATAGAATAATCAAGTTTTAAATAGGTTAAATAGATCTTAAATGGGTTAAATAAGTTTAATAGGTTAAACATGTTATATGACAATCCGATCTAAATATTAAACAAGTTAAATGGGTCAGCCATCTGAAACCTAAACCTGATCCATTTATTAAATAGGTTAAATAGGTTAATCCATTTACGATCCAAACCTATTTAATCTAAATCTAAACCTATTTAAGATGGATCGAATGTGGGTCGGGTCAATTTTTGCCACTCCTAGTCATCAACCTATCCAATCCATAATCAACGAGCTATACTTGACAATTGGCTGGACAACGATGAAGTTAGGTGCTATAAATTGGAGTCCATAGTTGATGAATTTCAATGTATGCATGAGAACATGTAGAATGCCAATGACATGCTGACTTATCTATAATAGTTGTGAGATGATCAGAGTTGCATAGCGTATGAGATATATGATGGGCAGTTCATTCTTGATGACTGGTTGACAATGATCAAGAACATTGAGGAGTTTGAGAAACTCGATATGACTATGCATAAGGAATGGTTAGTGGATTTGATCCTGCAATTCCTTCTTGATTTGTATTGGTAGTTTATGAAACTATTATATGAATAACAATTATAGCACCTTATCTAAATTGGTAAAAATGTTGGTAACTAAGGGATCTTGAAAAGTTTAGAGGTACATACCTGAAAAGTCTAAAGAAACAAGGACACACCTTTGGAAGGTATGTCAAAATTGCTCAAAATTGATCTTACGATTTTCTTTTCTCCTAGTTGAGTATTAGACTCTAGTGCTTATTTATGCACTTCAGTAAAGGGTCTAAGAAAAAAAAGAAAGCTGAGGAAAAGTGAAGTAACTCTTCAAGTTGGCAACAGTGCAAGAGTTGCACTATGGCTATGGGTACTTAACCTCTGTGACTACCATCTGAATTTAGTTTTTGGAGATAGTCTCTATCAATTCCATAGTGATGCACCTGTGAATTTATTTGAGCAAATAGTGAATTCCACTAGATCTAAGAGATCCAGAGATCAGATGAACCTAAAGTATATATAGGTAGTTCCTTAGGCTAGGTCATATAGAAGAAGAAATAGTTTACCTATTGGAGAAATATGGGCTTTTGGTCTTGTTGACTATTGAGTCATATCTAGTCTGTGAATCATCTCTTTGAGGATAAATGACTAAACTATATCCTTTATGGCACAAGGGGATAGGACCGCTGACATACTAATTTTGATACATATTTAATGTGTGCGGCTCATTTGATGAGCTAAACAAGGAAGGTTATCTCTACTTAAGTACTTTAACCGATGATTAGTCATGGTATGGGTATATGTGTGAGATACAAATCTAAAATCTTTGAAAGATTCAAAAAATTGAGATATGAAGTAGAAAAGTAAATTGAAAATTCCTAAAGGTACTTTGATCAGATTGAGGGGAAAATATCAAATAGAGAATTTCTCGATTTTCTCAAAGAAAATAGTATAGTTTCATAATGGCACCCTCCTTATATACCTCAGCTCAATGGAGTATCTAAAAGAAGGAATGGCACTGTATGAGATATGATTTGGTCCATTATGAGCTTTACTGATTTAACCTTTGTTTCTTTAAGGACATGCTTTATTTTCTAAAATTTATTCTTTGAATAAGGTTCACTCTAAATCTGCTTCTACCATACCATATGAGATATGGCATAGCAGACAAGTTAGAAGCTAGGTTTGTGAGAGCTTGTATCGTGGGATATCCTAAAAGTTAGGGATACTACTTTCTCTTTCCAATAGATCACAATCTGATTATGACCTATCTGAAGAAAATAGTGTAGGGTTTGCTATGCTACTTTCGAAAAATATTTCAAAAATAGCAATAATGCAGTGAAAAATAATTAATCTAATTAATTATCTACTAATCATATCAGATTATTTAATCCTACATATTATGATCTAAATATAATATGCATGCATACATCAATAGATCTGAAAAGAAAACTATGTGATAAACTATTTACTATATTTACGTGTTCAGAACATAAAATCTTTTTATGAATAGTCGATCACCATAATCTGAATCCACCGAATAATGCTCTAATATCATGTCACAGTCGCACATGTATCCGATCTCTACAGTTGATTCACACGGAGCTCCTGATCCCGATCAGTCCCATTGCAGTGCTAGCTCCTCGTCGGAGCCTTCGATGACTGATCACGATCGATCCGATCAATCGTATATTTTTTAATTTTTTAGATATTCTAAAAATTTAAAATATAAATATTAGAAGATGATGAAGATATGTTTCAAATTTGATGGTGATCCGATACTCATAGCACTCGATCTCTCCATCCGAACCTAGATTCCTAAATCTAGGATTTTACTTGTCCAAAAACCCTGACACACCAAAAAATCCTATCACGTCCTCTCTGTGTGGAGTTTTTTTATTAAAATAAGTTTTTTTTATAAAAATATAACTTTTAGATCTATAATCTCTATTTAGATCATATTTAAAAATAGGATATCCTTAGAGGTGAAAATCATAAGAGAAGAAAGGGATGAGGAAAAAGTAAAGTACTGCTGGATCCTGTTCACCTTCACTCCAAGATTTTTTTTTTGCCCAAAATTGATACCCAAATACTCTAAAATTTTTATCACGTAATGCTAACCCATTCTCCTCCATGCACAAAAATTCTCATAATTTATCGATACGAATATCATGGGAAAATCATGTGCAAAACGGTAAAGGTCAAGTGGTTGAGAGGTTTTAACCACTCACTTGATTTCAAAAATCAAATGAGCCTCTTATCCTTATCCAATGCCCCCTCCCTTATGTTTAACACGTAGAAGAACTCTCCATCTACATGCACATTTTATTTTTTCAAAAAATATTCAATAAATAAAAGGGAGGGCATGGGAAGCAGAGTGAAAAAGTCAAAAATGGTGGGTGCATGAGAGAATTTAAATTCAAACTTCATTTGACTTTGTCCTAATTGGTTTCAACCAAACCAATTAATCTAGATCCAATTAAACTAGATTAAATTCAACCAAATTAGACTTGGCCTAATCCAATAAAATTTTAATCAAATTAGAAATTAATTAGATCTGCGTCCTGATCAAATCAAGATCAAAACTCCCATAGCGATTAGGTCATCTCATGACCTGATCAGATCAAACCCAATCGAATCAAATTCAATCGGACCTGATCAAATCCTTATCGATCAATTGAATTGAGCTAATCAATAATCAAATTGCTAATTAATCCTCCAAAAATATCTGAGTCCAAATCGAATGGATTATTGGGCAACAGAGTTCTATCAATATGAAACTCTTAAAGAGTCCTAAATCAGTGGGACTCTTGAACTTGATGTCCCAAATGAATCAAACTCATGATCATAGAGTTTCAGACTAGTAAAACTCTTGATCAGAGAGTTTCAAATGAGTAGGATTCAGAGTCTTAGTTTAATAGAACTCTTGATCATAGAGTCTCAGTCCAGTGAGACTCTTGACCATAGTGTCCTAGATTATCAGGACTCATGATCAGAGAGTCCCAGACAAGTAGGACTCAGAGTTTCAGTCCAGTAGGACTCTTGATCATAAAGTTTCAGTTCAGTGAAACTCTTGATCATAGAGTCCCAGACCAATGGGACTCTTGATCAGAGAGTCTCAGATAAGTAGGACTTAGAGTCCTAGTCTAGTAGGACTCTTGATCATAGAGTCCCAATCCAGTGGGACTCTTAATCATAAAGTCCCAATCCAATAAAACTCTTGATCAACCATCAGATCAGATAGAAACTCCTATGTGTATGATCCCACAGGTCTGAACCTAAGTCGATAGCATAGAAACCAATTTCTATACTAATCAAAGTAACCATCTAGCAATGGTACCTAACGTTCGGATAGATCGAATAATCGCAATTATAACATTCAGAACCTACGCAAATATGGTTACTGTATAATTCATTCCTATGACCTTTGTATAATAGATGACTCAAGGTTAGACTGTCAATCCTAGAAAATACATCCATATCGTGTCTCAAAGTAATTAGTCTCATGACTCCTCACTAAAACTATCCTAGCTAAGGTTTTGCTAAATTGAAACATAATTGAACACAGCTCCTGAAATCAGGAGTGATCAATTTCATCTTGATACGCGCACCAACTTCATAAGTATTTGACTGTATTCAGAAATCTTCCATCACTGAATTAAAAATTTAGATAGTCCAGCACCAAAACATAATGAGTTGCTTGAAAGTCACCATGGTGATCTCAGATCGGAGGGACATATATATCTATATTCTATCGAAGCTAATCTTGATAGGAGAAAAGCTCCAAAGTTGATCATGTTCAGTGTAGATGTACCCATACATCTCACTTGCATGCCATATCAGTGTCTCAATACTCCTTGGTTATGAGGATAACCAACCTATATGGCATACAATGATCTATACTTGATAAACGTTGTCAT
Organism: Cocos nucifera; assembly: GCA_006176705.1. Lineage (NCBI taxonomy): Eukaryota > Viridiplantae > Streptophyta > Magnoliopsida > Arecales > Arecaceae > Cocos > Cocos nucifera. Next base: position 297,365 of record QRFJ01001823.1, on the reverse strand, counting down.
CCTAAGTAACAACATATCATTTGATCGTAAACTATTTAAGGACTAAATGATAAATCCTCCTTTGCCAAATCCTAAGGACTTCATCACAACATAGGAGTTTATTAGAAGATAATAAAATTTATGAAGAAAATATCAAAATAATTTTTATTAATTTATAATTCATATATAATAATAAATATATGGTCCAATCGTCAACAGACTAATAATTGGCTTTGGAACATATTTCCAATAATCTTTCACTTGGACTAAAGCCAATCGGTGCAGTATCTAATATCTATCTTCAACTTAAAGTCGTCAAACTTCTTCACCATAATAGCTTTAGTAAATGGATCGGTCAAGTTCTCCTTTCCATCGATCTTTTGAATGTCGATGTCATCTCGATCCACAATCTCTCGGACAAGATGGTAGCAGTGCAGAATATGCTTCATCAGCTGGTGTGCCTTTGGTTTCTTTGTCTGACCAATGGCTCTAGAGCTGCTGCAATAGAGTAGAACTGAACCATCAAATAAGGATGCTACTCCGAGCTCGATGCTGAATTTTCTTAGCCACACCGCTTCTTTGGCAGTATCTGATGCAGCGATATACTCCACCTCATAAACTGAATTGGCCATAATATGCTGCTTGAAATTCTTCCAGCAGACGGCCCCACCATTAAGGGTAAATATATATCTCGACACACTCTTAATATCATCATGATCGGACTAAAAACTAAAGTCTGTGAACTCCATAAGTTTTAAGTCCAATTCACCATATACAAGCCACTGGTTCTTAGTATTTCTTAAATACTTCAGGATGATTTTAACAACCTTCCAATGATTCTCTCCTGGATTAGATTGGTATCTACTCATTATACGTAGTGACTATGCCACATCTAGTTGCGTACATATCATGGCGTAAATTATAGAACTCACTGCTGAAGCATATGGTATTCTATTCATACGCTCTCTATCTAGAGGTGTTGTTGGACAATCCCTCTTTAAAAGAAAAATTCTATGGCCTATTGGTAGATAGCCTTTTTTAAAATTTTTCATGCTGAATTGTTTAAGCACAGTGTCAATGTACATGGACTGGGATAATCCAAGCAATCTTTTAGATCTATTTCTATAGATCTTCATCCCTAGGATGTAGGAGCTTCTTCCAAATCTTTCATGAAGAACTGTGATGACAGCCAGATCCTTATTCCTTATAATGCAGGGACATCATTCTCGATTAAGAGTATGTCATCTACATACAATACTAGAAATACTATTGCTGGACCATTAGCCCATTTGTATATGCAGGGCTCCTCTTCGTTCTTAACGAAGCCATACGTTTTGATTGTTCTATCAAATCATATGTTCCAACTCTGAGATGCCTGCTTTAGTCCATAAATGGACCTCTGAAGCTTACACACCTTAGACTCATCTATGAACGTGAAATCTTCAGGTTGTATCATATACATCTCTTCATCCAGCTCTCCATTTAGAAAAGCTATTTTCACATCCATCTATCAGATTTCATAGTCCAGATGGACAACTATGGCAAGCATTATCCGAATAAATTTGAGCATTACCACAGGAGAGAACATCTCATCATAGTCAATACCATAATGTTGACGATATTTCTTGGCAACCAAATGGACTTTACAGATCTCCACCATTCCATCTGCGCCTCTTTTCCTTTTGAAGACCCACTTACATCCTATGGATGAATTTTATCCCTTCGGATTGGTCAACCAATGTCCATACATCATTGACCTTCATGGATTTCATCTCAAATTTCATGGCCTCAAGCCATTTCTCAGAGTCGGATCTCTGTATTGCATCCATATAGATGATTGAATCTTGATCGTTCTCATCGAGTTCGATAGGATACCCATCCCGGACTAAAAAATAATAGTATCTATCCGATTGACATGGTACTCTACCAGATCTCTTTAAGGTTGCTTCTATAATGGGTTCTGGGTCTAATCTAATCAGATCTAGCTTAGGTTCAATAACTTATGTCCGTTCTTCTATCTATCCTACTTCATCAAGTTCGACCTTGGACATATTAGTTTCTTCACCAAGAAACTTCTTTTCTAAAAAGACTATCTTAAGGCTGACAAATACTTTTTGCTCATCAATAAGGTAGAAGTAGTATCCTTTGATTTTTTTTGGATAATGTATAAAACTACATTTATCAAATCTAGGTTCAAGCTTGTCTGTCATCAAACGTTTGATGTAGGCCAGACACCCCCAAATCATAAGGTGTGAAAGCATTGGCTTATGCCCTGTCCATATTTCATATGGTGTTTTATTAACAGATTTACTCAAAACCCTATTTAGAATGTAACAAGCTGACTTGAGCGTATATCCCCATAGAAAGATCAGCAAACCAGCAAACTCCATCATCGATCGAACCATGACCAACAGAATTCGATTTCTCCTTTCAGACACATCATTATGTTGTGGTATTCCAGGAGGGGTTCATTGGAAGAGAATCTCGTTCTTCCCAAAATATGTTAGAAACTCATTGGAAAGGTACTCACCTCCTCAGTCAGATCAAAGAGTTTTAATACTCTTTCGAGTTTGCTTTTTTATCTCATTTCGAAATAGTTTGAATATTTCAAACGACTCCGACTTATGCTTTATTAAATAGACATATCCATACCTCGATAGGTCATCTATGAAGGTTATGAAGTAGAAATATCTACCTCTAGTACTTGAGCTTATGGGTCCACATATATCCGAATATACTAAACTCAAGAGTTTAGTGGCTCATTCACCTTTTTTAATAAAAGATGATTTGATCATCTTACCAAGAAGACAAGACTCACAGGTCGGAAGTAACTCACAATCACTAACCTCAAGAATTTCTTCTTGAGCTAACATGTTAATTCTATTCTTGTTAATATGACCTAGCCTATAGTGCCAAAGGTAGATGTTGGTGCAGAATTTGATCATCGCTAAAATCAGCTAGAGTGGAGGTCGATGAGGTCGCCATCGGAGACCTACAAAATAAAATTCCGTTCGGAGCTGGTAGGGGGTGGCTCCAGCAGGATCCTCCGACGATCAAGTCAGCTCTGGCCAACAGATATAATGTGCTCTGGAACGAGTTCGACGGAGTTTAGAGAAGAAGAGGAGAGCTTAAAGCCTAGAGTTAGCATATCTGAAGGGTCCATTTTATAGGCGGAGCTTGATTGATGGTGATGGCCATATCGTTTGGTAGCGAGCCATCGGAGCCGCATGGAGTTCGGTATGGAGAGAAAGGCATCGTCAGGTGGATAGTGACAGCCATACTAGCGGATCGTGGATCACATGAGGCTGGTTATGAAGAGAGTGGTGTCGCTAGTAGTGGTGGCCATGTCGTCCAATTGCGGACCGCATGGGACTTATTATGGAGGAAAAGGTACCGTCAGACTGATAGTGGCGGTCATACTGCCAGGGTTCGACAGTCGTAGCTCGAAGAAGTAGGCGTTGGTTGGTGGACTCGGGCATATACCAATTTCAAAGGAGTTTGGACTCCTGGAGGAGTTCGACCAAAGGGAGAGCTCGGAAGGAGTTCGGCTTCCATAGGCGTCTGACTGGAGGAGTGCGGAGGGAGTTCGGCTCTCACAGGAGTTCGATCGAAGCTTGGCTGCTGAGAAGTTCGATCAGATGAAGGAGTTTGGCTAAGGCCCGATCGGTCGGAGTATGAAGGAGCTCAGTCGTTGAGAAATTCAACCGACTGAAGGGGTTCGGCTAAGGCCCGGCCGTTGAGAGTCCAAATGAGCTCGACCACTGAGGAGTTCAGCCAGCTGAAGGGGTTCGGTTAAGACCCAGCCGCTGAGGAGTTCGGCTGACTGAAGGGATTCGACTAAGGCTCGATCACTGAGAGTCCGAAGGAGCTCGGTCGTTGAGGCTCTTCCATGGCTATCGATTGGGTTAAGCTGAGCATCAAACTGGACTTCGGTAGGAGCGGAGTTTATCTTCAACAATAGTCCCCCCACTCCTGAGTTTGAAACTCGAAGGATGGGAGTATAGAAAAGGCGACTATCGAAGTCCTCTTCTGGGTTCCGCGCTGGTTCAGGTTGAAGCTCGGGAGAGGTTGCATCTCCAGCCAAAGTTGATGTTGAAATTGAAGCCTAGGGGAGATCTCATCTCCAGCCAAAGTTGATGTTGAAGTTAAAGTCCGGGAAAGATCTCATCTCCAACCAAAGTTGATGTTGAAGCCCAGGGGAGATCTCATCTCCAGCCAAGGTTGAAGTAGATCTTGTCTCCTACGATCGAGGTCGGAGGTTGAGCTCCTTGGGGGTGATATTGTCTGTAGCAGTCGAGGCTGATTCAGGGGAGATCTCCTCTCCTGCAATCGAGGTTGATGCAGACGCTCGGAGGAGATTTTATCTCCTACGATCAAGGTTGGCTTGGTCGCTCGAGAGAGATCTCATCTCTAGCCGAGGTTATCATCGTTGCTCGAAAGAGATCTTATCTCTGACCGAGGTTGACTCGGGCGCTCGAGGGAGATCTCATCTCCTACAGTCAAGGTTGGCCTAGACCCTTGGGGGAGATCTTATCTCCTATCGAGGTTGTCACTGTTGCTCAGGAGAGATCTTATCTCTGACCAAGGTTGGCTTGGGCACTCGGAGGAGATCCTATCTCCTACAGACTTCGAAGCTTGGACTTAGACTTTGCGCATGTTAGGATGAGGTTTTTCTCCTATTCCTAATGGGCTGTGAGGGCACATACGGACCGCTATCAGGGCCTCTCCCCCATCTCGTGTAAGATGAATGAGGCCTTCAACTTTGCTTGCATTAGGATAAGGTTCTCCTCCTATTCCTAACGGACTGTAGGGGCACATACGGACCATCATCCATGTCTCTCCCTCCATCTCATCTAAGGTGAATGAGGTCTTCGACTTTGCTCGCATTAGGATGAGGTTCTCCTTCTGTTCCTTACGGGCTGTGGGGGCACATACAGACCGTCGTCCGTGCCTCTTCCCCCATCTCGTCTAAGGTGAACGAGACCTTCGACTTTGCTCGCGTTAGGACGAGATTTCTCCTCCTATTCCTAATGGGCTATGGGGGTACATACGGACCATCGTCCGTGCCTCTCCCTCCTATCTCGTTTAAGATGAACGAAGCCTTCGACTTTGCTTGCATTAGGATGAAGTTCTCCTCCTGTTCCTAACGGACTGTGAGGGCACATAAGGGCTGTTATCTAGGCCTCTTCCCCCATCTCGTCTAAGGTGAACGAGGCCTTCGACTTTGCTCGCGTTAGGATGAGGTTCTCCTTCTGTTCCTAATGGGTTATGGGAGGCACAAACGGACCATCGTCCGTGCCTCTCCTCCCATCTCGTCTAAGGTGAACGAGGCCTTCAACTTTGCTCGCATTAGGACGAGGTTCTTCTCCTATTCCTAATTAACTGTGGGGGCACATACGGACCATCGTCCGTGCCTCTCCCCCCATCTCATCTAAGGTGAACGAGGCCTTTGACTTTGCTCGTGTTAGGATGAGGTTCTCCTTCTGTTCCTAATGGACTATGGGGGCACATGAGGGCTATTGTCTAGGCCTCTCCCCCTATCTTGTCTATGATGAACGAGGCCTTCGACTTTGCTCGCATTAGGATGAGGTCCTCCTCCTGTTCCTAATGGACCACTTTCACTTATTTCTTTCCTGTCATCACGTAATTCTTGCGCCAAAAAATAACAATGCTGAATGAAGAAGTTTTATTAAAGAAAGTTTACTAGTAATACATCCTCAGATTTTTTGAATTTCAAGGTCGGAGAAGCACTATTCCTCTAAGATCCTTCAGGCGATAAGTTTTGGATTGGATGACCTCCACCACTTCATACGGACCTTCCCAATTTGGAGCGAGCTTTCCTTGGCTCTGAGGCTGAGAGACGGCGACCCACCGAAGCACTAGGTCCCCCACTCTGAACGTCTTACCTCTAACTCTGGAGTTATAGTACTGGGCTACCTTCCGTCTGTAGGCTACCATCTGGATGCGGGCTTTCTTTCTTTTTTCTTCTAGCAGGTCGAGGTTAATTCTGAGGTCCTAGGGGTTAAGCTGCTCGTTGAAGTCTACGACTCGTGCAGATGGGAGCTGAAGTTCGATCAGGATAACTACCTCCGTGTCGAAGGCCAAGGCGAAGGGTGTTTCTTCGATCGGCATTCTTTGTGTAGTTCGGTATGCCCAAAGGACGTGGTAGAGTTCATCCACCCAGGCCCTCTTTATCCTATCGAGTCTTATCTTGATACCTTACAGTAGGATCCGATTGGTCACCTCAGCCTCCGCGTTGGCCTGCAGGTGAGCCACCAATGTGAAGCGGTGGGACATATTTAGTCCTTTGCAAAACTCGGCAAACCTTATCCCAGCAAACTGTCGTCAATTATCGATTATAAGGATTCGGAGCAGATCAAACCGATAGACTAGTGACTTTCAGATAAAGTCCTGCACCTTGGCCTTGATAATCTTCGCTAGTGGTTCGGCTTCGACCCATTTGATGAAATAGTCGATCGCGATCAAGAGAAACTTCCATTGCCCGAACGCCGTCGGGAAGGGGCCGAGTATATCCATTCTCCACTGCGCAAATGGCTAAGGTGCGCTTAGCGGAGCAAGCTCGAATGTCGGCTACCTTTGTATGCTGGCATTCTTCAGACAGCAGTCGTATTTCTTCACATACTCCATGGAATCGTAAAATAAGGTCGGCCAGTAGTACCCCTGCCGAAATAGTCTTTGCGATAGGAACCTGGCTCCTATGTGACTTTCGCAGAGTCCTTCGTGCACCTCCCATAATGCGAGGTCGGCCTCTAAAGGTTGGAGATATCTCAGTAGCGGGAGGGAGTATGACCTTTTATACAACCTGCCTTCATATAAAATGTAGCGGGAGGCTTGATTCCTGAGCTTTCGAGCTTCTTTTGGATCGTGAGGAACGACCCCCTCCTTAAGGTAGGCAACCAACGAGTCGCTCCAGCTTGGCTCAAATTTTATCTGCAGGATGATCTGAGATTCCTCTATGGTTGGGCACTTCAAAGTCTTCAAAAATACTTCTTTAGGCAGTTCGAACAGGGTTGAAGTGGCCAACTTGGAGAGAAGATCGGCACTTGCATTTTTTGCCCTCAGAATATGTTGAATGACGAAACTTTCAAAGGTCGGAGTCAAATCCCTTACTTTCCTAAGGTATCACACCATGCTTTCCTCCCGTGCTTCATAGCTACCGCTAACTTGGCCGACCATCAGCTGAAAATCACTGTAGACTTGAAGTCGATCTACTTTTAATTTTTTTACTATCTTTAATCCGATGATCAGCACTTCATATTCGGGCCCATTGTTGGTCGGGGGGAACTCGAAGCGTAGCGCATACTCGACGATGACTCCCTCGGGGCTGATCAAGACTAGCCCCGCACCAGCTCCAGCAGAGTTGGACGAACCATCCACGTGCAGAGCCCAAGAGCCTTCAGAGAGGTCGGCACTTTCCTCGGAGAGGTTCGGCTGCAATAGCTTGGCTTTGTCCAAGCTCGATCTCGCTTTGGTGCCGGTCTCGCTCTGTTCAAGCTCGGCTTCGACTGGAATGATGCATTCTAGCACAAAATCTGCCAGTATCTGGGTCTTGATCGATGGCCTGGGTCGATAGTTGATGTCGAACTTTGTGAGCTCGATTGTCCATTTTGTAATTCTTTTGAAAGCATTTGCTCGGTGAAGGACTGCTTTTATTGGTTGGTCCATGAGGACCGTTATGGTGTGCTCCTGAAAATAAGGTCGAAGCCTCCTGACAGTAATTAGAAGAGAGTAAGTTAGTTTTTCTAATCTAGAGTACCTGATCTCTGCATCCCTCAGGATCCAGCTCATGTAGTAGACCAGCCACTGCATCTTTGCTTCTTCCTTAACCAGGACTGCTACCAAGGCCATCGGAGAGATAGCTAGGTACAGAAATAATTCTTCTTCGAATTTGGGCTTTGCTAGTAGTGAGAGTGAGCTGAGGTAGTTTTTAAGCTTCTCGAATGCTTGTTGGTACTCCATCGTCCAGTAGAAGCTCTTTGGTTGCCTGAGAACTTGGAAGAAGGACACGCATCATTCGGCCGACCTTGAGATAAAGCGATTTAGGGATGCCACCTTTTCGATTAGATGCTGAACTTTCTTAATCGTCTTTGGAGCGGTCATCTTTCGAATGGCTCAGATTTTCTTGGGGTTTGCTTCGATTCCGCATCTCGACACCATGAATCCCAAAAATTTTTTGGAGGTCATGCCAAAGGCGCACTTGGTCAGGTTCAGCTTCATCTTGTGCTTCTTGAGTACACCAAAGGTCTCTTTAAGGTTGGTGAGGTGGTCTATTAAAACTCGGCTTTTGACGAGCATATCATCCACGTACACCTTCATGTTGCGGTCGATCTGCTCCTTGAAGATCTTATTGACCAAGCGTTGGTATGTTGCCCCTACATTTTTGAATCCTAAGGGCATGATCCTATAACAATAAAGACCATGGTCAGTAATGAAAGCGGTCTTCTCTTCATCCTCGGGCACCATCCGTATTTGGTTATAACCAAAAAAGGCATCCATAAAGGTGAGGAGCTCATGGCCCGAGGTCGCATCCATCAGTTGATCGATCCTGGATAGGGGTAGCTGTCTTTCAGACAGGTCTTGTTCAGTTTTTTAAAGTCAACGCACATCCTCCACTTATTTGCCTTTTTGACGAGAATCATATTTGAGATCCAGGTTGGATAATTAACTTCTCGGATGAGTTCGGCTTTGAGGAGCTTGTCCACTTCTTTGATGATTGCTTTCTGCCTCTCCGAAGCGTGGTGGCGCATCTTTTTTTTTATCGATCGATGCCTTGGATTGACAACCAGCCGATGTTCCATGACCTCGGCATCAATCCCCGGCATGTCTGCTGGGGTCCAAGCGAAGACATCCGTATTTCTCCTAAGAAAGACGACGAGCTACTTCCAAACCTCGTCTACCAAGTTGGAGCCTATTTGCACCATGTGCTCCGAGTTTCCAATATTTAAGGGCACAGAGATGAGGTCCTCCTTAGGCTCGCCCCGCTCCTCAGTGAGGTCATCGCGGACATCCAGTCCGTCAACAAGATAAGGGTCGAACCGTTCTTCCTTATGCAGGACGATTGAGTAGCAGTGCCTCGCCAGAGCTTGGTCTCTCCTGACCTCTCCGATCCCATGACTCATTGAAAACTTCATCTTCAAATAATAGGTTGACACCACCGCCCGAATTGCATTTAGATCAGATCGACTGAGAATCACATTATAGGTGGATGAAGTCCTCACGACTAGGAAATCGACCTACGCTTTGGCTAGTTTTGGGTGTTGCCCTGCCGTTACAGCCAAAGTTATTATGCCTTCGATTGGTACGGCATTGTCAGTGAATCCTACCAGCAGAATATTCATAGGCCCCAAGCGGTCATCGAGTAGGAACATTTTTGAGAAGGCATCGTAAAATAATACATCGATCGAACTTCCATTATCTACCAAAATGCGGCATACATCGTAGTCAACAATGTTCAAAGAAATTACAACCGCATCATTGTGTGAAAATTGGATCCCCTGGTCGTCCACCTTGGTAAAGGTCATGGGTTTCACGGTCCTCCACCTCTTCACCAGTCCCTCGGATCTATTGGCCTCTCCTTGTTGAAGTCCCCTTGAGATAGTGTTGATGACACCGAGAGGTGGCTGATCTTCTTGCTGGCTCTCTCCACTTGGCGGTAACACTCTCAGCCAATCTTTCCACTCTTCAGGTCATCTCCGTAGGAATCGGCCAAGTCTACCTCGCCTAACGAGCTCTTTGATCTCATCCTGGAGTTGGATGCACTCCTCAGTATCGTGATCGTGGTCACGATGGTAAAGGCAGAACTTGTTGGGATTGCGCTTGCTGGGATGGAAATGCATTCTCTTCGATCTCGAAAGTCATTCCCTAATCTTCATCAGCACTTGGGTTTTCGGGGCGTTAAGGAGGGCGTAGTTGTAAAATCATCATCGAAGAGAACTTCGGCGCTGGGGAGTACCTCAGCGTGCCCTTCCGTCGGGGCTTTCCTACCTCTGAGCCCGAGGGGGAGTTCGGGCTCGCCTGCGACCAGAAGGAGTTCGGAAACGTGGTCAAGCTTCATTCCGCTTCCCTTCTTCAGTGGGCTTGCCTGGCCCACCGATTCGCCGCTTGCTGCTGGCTTCATCATTCTTGGCCTCGAAGGCCTCCTCTGCTCGGGCATAACTTTCAACCCGAGCTAGTATGTCAGCAAAATTTCTGGGATACTTTTTTTTCAGGAAGAACAGCAAGTCATTCTTCTGAAGGCCGCCCTTGAGGGCGGCCATGGCGATTGACTGGTCCAGGTTTTGGACCTCCAATGCGGCAGTATTAAATCGGATGACATAAACCCATATGGGTTCCCCCTCTTTCTGCCTAATGGTCATTAAGGAATTCGAACCTCGACACGGATGCCGACTACTGATGAAGTGGGCTGCGAACTGTTGACTCATCTAATCAAACGATAAGATGGTATTCAGCTTAAGCGCCGAGTACAAATTTCTGGTAGCTCCCTTAAGGGTAGAGGAGAAAGCCCAGCACAAGATGGCGTCTGGTGCATCATGGAGCAACATCGTTATCCGAAAGACTTTCAAGTGGTCGATCGGATCGGTGGTTCCATCGTAACTCTCGAGCTATGGGAGCTTGAAGTTTGGTGGGACCGGCTTCTACATAATTTTCTACGAAAAGGAAGGATCAGTACAAATGTCATTACCACGTGAGGAGGAAGTGTGACGAAGTTCCTCGATTTGCCGGCTCATTTCTAAGAGCCTTTGATCCAAGAGATCTTCACGATCTTTGATCTCCAAGGTTCTCTGGTAGAATGGGTACAAAGCTTCCCCCTGGGTTGAGCCATGGTCTGAGCAGGGGCACTCCCTCCTTTGCCTCCCCCTTCTGGGGATCAGAGGTCGGGTAGCCCAAGTTAGCCATTCTTGAATTGGACCACACGGCTCTGGGGAGTCCCGCATCGGTTGAGCTGGTGCCGGTGCATGGCCTGCACCGCCTTCGTGAGACCACGAACCTGCTAGACGAGCAGGTTGAACTGCTCCGCATCCACTGCAGTCATAGATGGAACTCGAGCTGCTAGGGCTGGGCGGGAGCAGACGGATCTGAATGGGATCGAGCCACGGACGCCGTCGATCGTCAGGTCGAAGCTCTCCTGAGGGGCATTCTTTCTCAGAAAAGAACTCTAGAGAGAAAGAAGGAAGATCTCTGGAGAGAGATCGTCGCTGAGCACTCCTTTAAGAACAAGGGGGTCTCAAGAACAAACATGGCCCTCCTTCTAGCGCCAAATCTATTGGAAATATTGTTGGAGAGTGGGGGGACTATTGTTGGAGATAAACTCCGCTCCTACCAAAGTCCAGTTTGATGCTCAGCTTAACACAATCGATAGTCATGAAAGAGCTTTAGCGGACGGGTCTTAGCCAAACTCCTTCAGGCGACCGAACTCAGCGGTCGAGCTCCTTTGGACTCTCAGTGGTCGAGCTCCTTCGGATTTTCAATGGTCGGGCCTTAGCCGAACTACTTCAGTCGATCGAACTCCTCAGCGGTCGAGCTCCTTCGAACTTCCAGCAGTCGGGCCATAGCCAAACTCCTTCAACCGACCGAACTCTTCCACGGTCGAGCTTCAGTCAGACTTCCGTGAGAGTCGAACTCCCTCCATGCTCTTCCAGCCAGATACCTACGAGAGTCGAACTCCCTTCGCACTCCTCCGATCGAACTTCTTCCGAGCTTCCCCTCGGTCGAACTCTTCTAGGAGTCTGAACTCCTCTGAAATTGATACACGCCGAAGTCCATCGATCAATGCCTGCTTTCTCAGAGCCATGGCTATTAAATCTAGACGAACGATCACCATCAGTCTACCATAGGCGATGCGATCGGACGGCATGGCCGCCGCTACTGGCAACACCACTCTCTCGGTAACCAGTCCTATGCGGCCAATGATCCATCAGTATGGTTGTAACTATCCACCTGATGATGCCTTCTTCTCCGTATCGAACTCCATGCGACTTCGAGTGGCCCATGATTGGACGATATGGCCATCACCATCAATCAAGCTCCACTTATAAAAAGGACCCTCCAGATAAGCTATAAGCTTGGAGCTCTCCTCTTCTTCTCTAAACTCTGCCGAACTCATTCCAGAGCACTCCATATCTATTGGTCGAAACTGAATTGATCGTCGGAGGGTCTTACCGGAGCCATCCCCCATCTGCTCCGGATGGAACTTTATTTTGCGGATCTGCGACGGCGATCTCGTCGGCCTCTACTCTAGTTGATTCCGACGACGATCAGATTCTACACCAACGCATATTATGTTTAGATCCTAATATGTAAGATTAAATAATTTGATATGATCAGTAGATAATTAATTAGATTAATTATTTTTTGCTGCATCATTACTATTTTTAAAATATTTTTTAAAAGTAGCATAGCAATCCTGCACTATTTTCTTCAATTGGTATCAGAGCAAGGTTCTTTAAATATGATATGCTTGCATATTTAAATTAATAATTTAAATTTAATCTAAATATTGATCTAATAATTAGAGTAATTAGATCTAAAAAATTAAAATTCAGATCATATGGACTATAGATTGTCCAGCTGTAGGGTTTATCCTTTATAGTGAAAAGATTATCCTCGTACATTGCTGATCTATATTGTCAATCATGAAATTACTAGATTTGATCTAATATTTTTATGATTTAATTATATTAGATTTTAATCTAATTTATGATCATGAATGCATAATTAGATAAAATTTGATTCATGATTTCATAATTATATAGTGTATATAGTTTCAAATTAAACCCTACAATTAGTGTTATTTATGAATTAAGATGATTTAATTTTGAAATGAGTCGACTCAATTGGTGAACAATGCTAAGTTGTAAAGAATCTTTCAAAATTAAAAATGCCAAACCCTAACCCTCAGCCCATAAAGTTAATTAAAAATTAAGTATAATGATTTAGTGTCTAGAATTATGAATTAAGATTTTAAGTCATTAATCATAAACTTCTGAGTTATTGAGTTAGCTGAATTAGATCCATAAATTGGGTTAAACCTAAGGTTAGTTAAAAGATGAACTAATTTAGAGTAATTGATCAAATCTAATTAAATATTGATTTAGATTAGGTCAAGGACTCTATAGACTCAACTACAATAGTTATAGTTGATCAAGTCCATGCCTTTAACAAGGACCAAATAGACTTGATTCAAGGCTACGCGGTCGAATCCGAAATTACTAGGTTGGTCAAATTAAAACTAATGAACTGGATAGTGTTTAAGGTAAGTTTGACAGTTTGACTAATGGTTTTTAATTGAAAGCGACTCACACTGATTCGATCTTTGATGAGTTAATGGCATATTTCTTTCATTAATCTCGCTTATCTAGCCATCCTGATGAGTTAGATTTTGATTAGATCACTTGATGATTTGGGCTTATCCATATCTATTAGGTAAATCAGTCTGACTAATTTAGGTGCTCCTAATGCCAGCTTAGATTAGATTCTTTTCTGACTTGGTAAAGTCAGTAGGAGGATCGAAATTGGTTTGTTAAATTTTTTTAAATTGATTAATTAAATTTTTTAAAATTATTAGATTTTTAAAAATAAAATAGTTATATAGATAACTAAATTATAGCATTCCATTAAGTTGAGTGATAATGGATTCATTAGTATAATGATCATTGGAGGTCCAAAGGTCTGGTGATTATTGACTAATGAAATTATCATTCATAAAATAATAAATTGGTTAAGTCTTTCTGATGGTGGTTAGATTGGCCGACCAAAGTTGGGTCTGATCATTTATTGATTAGATAGGACTAAATATGGTCATGTTAGTGATTGGACCTAGCCGAACCTTTTTTAGTGGAGGCCAAAGCCTACTAATTAGGTCTATGGGGCACAATCAATGTTACTAGAAGTTGTTCAAAGAAATAATTGATTTTAAATCTACCCGTAGGTGCACATGGGTTGACCAACCAAAGTTGGACTTATGTGTAGTCTATGTGGATTCTAGTATCCACTAAGAAATTAGAGTAATTCCTTGAATTGGAAGTAGAGGCTATCAATTCGTATAAAATAGTGGAAGAACCTTTAGACTGAAGTCCAAATCTTTAGGATTAATAATTCATATACTAATTAGATTTGATTTTCTTTTTTATGCAGAGATGGCCACTAACCTATCGCTCCAATCATTGTTAGATCATGATAAATTAATAAGATCCAACTACGATAGCTGGTATCGTAAGTTGAAAATCGTTCTAGAGCATAAGCGGATCCTTTATGTGGTAATGGATCGAGCACCTAAGGAGCCAGCCCCAAATACTTAGGGAGTGGTCTGAGACACTTATTTGAAGTGGCTCAATGACTGCATCACCATTCGATGTATAATGCTGACGGTAATGAATGACGAGTTCAGTCGTAGGTTTGAAAATGCCCAGCCATAGGAGATGCTTCAAATATTGAACAACTCTTTTGGCACGTCGGACGATATTGAAAGGCACAAAATAAGTTGTGCCATTTTCAATGCTCGGATGAGGGATGGGGCCTCAGTCACCGATCATGTGTTGTACATGATCAAGATGATTGAGTGCCTTAGCAAGTTGGGCATTCTCCTGCACGAGCAGCTCGGTAAGGATGCGATCTTTAATTCTTTGTCCAAGTCTTTCCTCCCCTTCTTAACTCATTTTAGAATAACAAAGTCTGCAATGAACTGCCAAGGCTTGTTGGGGTTGCTGCAGAACTTTGAGAAGGATCACCAACTCCACAAGAAGATGATGAATGTAGTGGGAGGATCTTCTTCTGATCGTTGACCCTTTAAGAAAGAGAAGAAGAACAAGAAAAAGAAAAACAAGAAGGTGCGGCCGCATGCTGGGATGACTGCACAGGGTCAGACCAGGAAGTGCAAGCCCGACCAAAGCCAGGCAGAGTGCTTTTTCTATAAGAAATAGGGGCACTGGAAGAGAAACTGTCCTCTATACATTGCCTTCCTGGACTCGAATAAGACGAGAAAGAAGCAAGTGGTTGCTGGGCAAAGTAATTATATGATAACATCTTGCAATTTTTTTTTATTTGATTCTACTGTCTGGGTATTAGATACTGAAAGTCTTTATCATATTTATAATTCTATGCAGGACTTGCAGGTCAGTAGGAGATTTGATCAAGGTGAGAGGTTCTTGAACGTTGGAGATGGAAGACAAATTTCAATTCTAGCTTTAGGAATCATGAACCTTGTAATCAATTCAAATAAAGTTATTCTTAATGAATGCCATTATTGTCCAACTTTCTTATTGAATGTCATTTCTGTAGGCCTTTTGGCCATGAATGGTTTTGAAATATCAATAAAAATAATTTATAATGTCATTTTGAATGATGTTATAATTTTGATTGGCTAATTGAATAATAAAATTTATTTACTTTCCATGTCTGTTAACGTGGTTCAATCCTCCAATAAATATCCTAGAATTAGTGATATATCTGATGTCTACTGTTGGTGCAGAATCTAATCGTCATCGAAATTAGCTGGAGTGGAGGCCGATCGAAATCAGCTGGGAGTACGAAGGAGCTCGACCGCTGAGGAGTTCGATCGACTGAAGGAGTTCGGTTAAGATTCGATCGCTGAGAGTCTGAAGGAGTTCGACCGTTGAGGAGTTCAATCGACTGAAGGGATTCGACTAAGGTCCAACCGCTGAGAGTTCGAAGGAGCTCGATCGTTGAAGCTCTTCCATGGCTACCAATTGCAATAAGCTGAGCATCGAACTGGACTTTAGTAGGAGCGAGATTTATCCCCAACAATGGTTTCCCCACTTCCGAGTTTGAAACTCGAAGGAAGGGAGTGTAGAAAAGGCGACTGCCGAAGTCCTCTTCTGGGCTCCGTGCTGGTTCAGGTTGAAGCTCGGGAGAGATCACATCTTCAGCCAAAGTTGATGTTGAAGTCGAAGGTCGGAAGAGATCTCATCTCCCATCGAGGTTGAAGTACATCTCGCCTCCTACGGTCAAGATCGGAGGTTGAGCCCCTCGGGGGCGATATTATCACCAACGGCCGAGCTGACTCGGAGGAGATCTCCTCTCCTACAATCAAGGTCGACTCGGGGGAGATCTCATTTCTTACAGCTGAGGTTAATACGAGTGCTTGAAAGAGATCCTATCTCTGATCGAGGTTGTCTTCGATCTTATCTCTGACCGAGGTTGACTCGGAGGCTCGGAAGAGATCTCATCTCTAGCCGAGGTTGATGCGGTCGCTCGGAAGAGATCCTATCTCTGACCGAGGTTGTCTCCGATCTTATCTCTGGCCGAGGTTGACTCAGAGGCTCGGGAGAGATCTCATTTTTAGTCGAGATTGATGCGGTCGCTCGAGAGAGATTTCATCTCTGATCGAGGTTGTCTCCGATCTTATCTCTGGTCGAGATTGACTCGGAGGCTCGGAAGAGATCTCATCTCTGGCCGAGGTTGATGCGGTCGCTCGAGAGAGATCTCATCTCTCATCGAGGTTGTCTTCGATCTTATCTCTAGCTGAGGTTGACTCGAAGGCTCGAGAGAGATCTCATCTCTGACCAAGGTCACTACGGACCCTCGAGGAGATCTTATCTCCTACAGCCGAGGTTGCCTCGGGGGAGATCTTATCTCCTGCAGCCGAGGTTGATGCGGACGCTCGGGAGAGATCTTATCTCGAACTGAGGTTGATGGAGATCCTATCTTCTGTAGACTTCGGAGCTCAGATTTAGACTTTGCTCGTGTTAGGATGAGGTTCTCCTCCTATTCCTAATAGGCTATGGGGGTACATATAGGTCGCTATTAGGGCCTCTCCTTCCATCTCGTCTAAGGTGAACGAGACCTTCGACTTTGCTCGTGCTAGGACGACGGTTCTCCTCCTATTTCTAATGGGCTATGGGGGCACATAAAGACCATTGTCAGGGCCTCTTCCTCCATCTCGTCTAAGGTGAACGAGGCCTTCGACTTTACTCACGTTAGGATGAGGTTCTCTCCTCCTATTTCTAACGGACTGTGGGGGCACATAAGGGCCATTGTCAAGACCTCTCCCCCCATCTCGTCCAAGATGAACGAGACCTTCGACTTTGCTCACACTAGGATGAGGTTCTTCTCCTGTTCCTAATGGGTTGTGGGGGCACATACAGACCATCGTCTGTGCCTCTCCCTCCATCTCATCTAAGGTGAACGAGGCCTTCGACTTTGCTCGCATTAGGACGAGATTCTCCTCTTGTTCCTAACGGACTGTAGGGGCACATAAGGACCGTTGTCTGGACCTCCTCCCATCTCGTCTAAGATGAACGAGGCCTTCGACTTTGCTCTCGTTAGGATGAAGTTTTCTTATTCCTAACGGACTGTGGGGGCACATAAGGGCCATTGTCTGGGCCTCCCTCCATCTCGTCTAAGGTGAAGGAGGTCTTCGACTTTGCTCACATTATGATGAGGTTCTCCTCTTGTTCCTAATAGGCTGTGGACGAGATTCTTTGAAGCTCGGGAGAGTCCTTATTTTCGATCGAGGTGGCTCGGTCGCTCGAGAGAGATCTTATCTCTAGCCGAGGTTGTCGCGGTCGCTCGGAAGAGATCTTATCTCTAGTCGAGGTTAACTCGATCGCTCGGAAGATATCTTATCTCTAGCCGAGGTTGTCTCGGTCATTCGGAAGAGATCTTATCTCTAGCTAAGGTTGACTTGATCGCTCGGAAGAGATCTTATCTCTGACCGAGGTTGTTGCGGTCGCTCGGGAGAGATCTTATCTCTGGTCGAGGTTGTCACGGTCGCTCAAGAGATATTTTATTTCTAGTCGAGGTTATCGCGGTCGCTCGAAAGAGATCTTATTCCTGATCGAGTTTATCTCGATCGCTCGAGAGAGATCTTATCTCTAGTCAAGGTTGTCGCGGCTCTTCGGGAGAGATCTTATCTCTGATCGAGGTTGTCTCGATCGCTCGAAAGAGATCTTATCTCTAGTCGAGGTTGTCGCGGTCACTCAGAAGAGACCTTATCTTTAGCCAAGGTTGTCTCGGTCGCTCGAGAGAGATCTTATCTTTAGCCAAGGTTGTCTCGATCGCTTGGGAGAGATTTTATCTCTAGCCGAGGTTGTCTCGATCACTCGGAAGAGATCTAATCTCTAGTCGAGGTTGAAGGTCTTTGACCTGCTCGTCTTAGGATGGGGTTTCCTTCTGTTCCTAACACGGCAACTATTGACTGCTTCTTTTTCGTCATCACATAGTTTTTGCACACAAAAATAATATTATTAAAAGGAAAGAATTTTATCGAAGAAAAGTTATGGGCAGCACATCTCCATTTCAGGGTCGTGGGGGTGTTGTTCCTCCAAGTTTTCTCGGATAGTAAGTCCCAGACCGGACGACCTCCTTTATCTCATGCTGGCCTTCTCAATTTGGAGCAAGCTTCTCTTGGCTTTGATGTTGGAAGATAACAGATCGTCGATGTACCAAGCTCCAGAGATAGCTTCTATGATGCCGGAAGGCGGCCAATCTTCTTATTGTTCCTCCCTCAATAGTGGTTCAAGCTTCTGGAGGGAGGACTTCTTTGCGCCCTACCATCGGAGCTTCCTTGATGATGAGCTCAAGGAGTTTGGGCCTTGCTTGTGTTGAGAAGCTTGTGAGCGCGGTTGAACTTCATTCCGTCCTCTTGTGAAACCTTCGGAGGAACTTCATGCCCTTTTATCGGGGCTTTCTCGATGATAAGCTTGAGGGGAAGTTCGACCTCGCTCGTGCTAGGAGGTCGTGAATGCGGCCGAACTTCATTCCACCTTCTGTGAAACCTATGGGAGAACTTCATGCCCCTTTGTCGGGGCTTCCTTGGTGCCGAGCTCGAGGAGTTTAGGCTCGCCTACATCCGGAGGGAGTCCGTGAGCGTGGTCGAACTTCGCTCGGCTCTCCATCGATGGTGGGTCTATTATACTCATCTGTCCGCCGCTCCCTTAAGGCTTCTTCATCCTTCAACTTGAAAGCTTCTTCCATATGGGCATATCCCTCGGCTTGAGCCAGTAGATCGGCAAAGTCCCAAGGATACTTTTTTTCTAGGAAGAATAGTAAGTCAATCTTCTGAAGGCTGCCCTTGAGTGCGGCCATCGTAATAGACTGGTCTAGGTTTCATATCTCCAATGTTGCGGCGTTAAATCGAATGACGTAAGCACGGATGGATTTTCCTACTTCTGCTTGACGTTCATTAGAAAATTCGAACCTCGGTGCGAATGTCAGCTGCTGATGAAGTGAGCCATGAACTGATGGCTCATCTGATCAAAAGAGAAGATCGTATCCGATTTCAACGTCGAGTACCAGTTTCTCGCTGCTCTCTTTAAGGTAGATGGAAAGGCTCGACACAGTATGGCATCTGAAGCACCATGGAGTAGCATCATGGTTCAGAAGGCCTCCAGATGATCAACCAGATCAGAGGTTCCATCGTAGCTTTCAAGTTGAGGAAGCTTGAAGTTCGGTGGAACGAGCTCTTGCATAATTTGAAGGAAGAAAGGAGGATCGGTGCGGACGTCGGCATGATGAGCTGGGGCGACGTGGCCGAGCTCTTCAATCCGTCAATCCATCTTTCACAGTCTGTGATCAAGGACGTCATCCTGATTGCAGATCTTAGGGGACTTCCAGCTACAAACGAAAAATATCTCCTCTAGAGGAGAACCATGATCCAAACACGGATCCTCGACTCTCTACTTTTCTTTTCAAGGGGCGGCGGGTACGTCGGCCTGAGTACTCTTCCTTGGAGCCAGCTTCCAAAATTCGGATGGCAGGTTTCCTGGTAGAGTTACCATCGGAAGCTACTGCATGGCCCACATTGCCTTCATGAGGCCACGGACTTATCGGACAAGTAGGTTGAACTGCTCTACATCTACCGTGGATGCAGATGAAATCTGAGCTGTCGGGACTGAAGCAGGAGCAGATGGATCTGGACGGGATCGAACCACGGAGGCCATCGATCGTCGAATCGAAGCTCTTCTGAGAGGCATTTTCTCTTGAGAAAGAACTCTAGAGAGAAAGAAGAGAGATCTCCGAAGAGGGATCGTCGCTGAGCACTCCTTTAAGAATAAAGGGGCCTCAAGAACACCTCAAGAATAGAGGTGGCCCTCTTTCTAGCGCCAAATCTGTTGGTGCAGAATCTGGTCATCGCCAAAATCAACTGGAGTGGAGGCCAACAAGGTCGCCATCGGAGATCTGCAAAATAAAGTTTCATCCGGAGTCAGTGGGGGGTGGCTCTAGTAGGATCCTCCGATGATCAAATCAGCTCTGGCCAATAGATATGGAGTGCTCTGAAATAAGTTCGATAGAGTTTAGAGAAGAAGATGAGAGCTTAAAGCCTAGAGTTAGCATATCTGGAGGATCCTTTTTATAGGTAGAGCTTGATTGATGGTGACGGCCATATCGTCTGGTAGCGAGCCGTCGGGGCCGCATGGAGTTCAGTATGGAGAGAAAGGCATCGTCAGGTGGATAGTGATAGCCATACTGGCGGGTCGTGGGTCGCATGAGATTAGTTACAGAGAGAGTGGTGTCGCCAGTAGTGGTGGTCAAGTCATCCGATTGTAGGCCACATGGAGCTTGTTACGGAGAAAAAGGTGCCGCCAGACTAGTAGTGGCGGCCATACTGTCGAGGTCCGACAGCCATAGCTTGAGGAAGCAGGCATTGGTTGGTGAACTCGAGCATAAACCAATTTCAAAGGAGTTCGGACTCCTGGAGGAGTTCGACTAAAGGAGAAGCTCAGAAGGAGTTTGGCTCCTGTAGACATCTAACTGGAGGAGTACAGAGGGAGTTCGGCTCTCACGGGAGTTCGATCGAAGCTTGGCTACTAAGGAGTTCGGTCGGATGAAGAAGTTTGGCTAAGATCCGGTCGCTAGGAGTATGGAAAAGCTCGACCGCTGAGGAATTCGACCGGCTGAAGGGGTTCGGCTAAGGCTCGACTGCTGAGAGTCCGAAGGAGCTCGGCCGCTGAGGAGTTCGGTCGGCTGAAGGAGTTCGGCTAAGGCACGACCGCTGAGAGTTCGAAGGAGCTCAACCACTGAGAAGTTCGGTCGGCTGAAGGAGTTCGACTAAGGCCCGACCGCTGAGAGTCCGAAGGAGCTTGACCGCTGAGAGTCCGAAGGAGCTCGATCGCTGAGGCTCTTCCATGGCTACCGATTGCGTTAAGCTGAGCATCGAACTAAACTTCGATAGGAGCGGGATTTATCCTCGATAATATGTATGCATACATCAATAGATCTGAAAATAAAACTATGTAATAAACTATTTACTACATCTACATGTTCGGAACATAATATCTTTTCACGGATAGTCGATCACCGTAATTTAAGTCCATCGAATAATACTCCGATATCACGTCATAGCTGCATATGTGTCCAACCTCTACGGTTGGTCCACACGAAGCTTTTGATCCCGATCAGTCCCAGTAAAGTGCTAGCTCCTCGTCGGAACCTTCGATGGCTAATCATGATTGATCCGATCGATCGTATACTTTCTAATTTTTTAAATATTTTAAAAAATTAAAAAATAAATATTGGAGGATGATGAAGATGTGTTTCAAATTTGGTGGCGATCCTATGCTCACAGCACTCGATCTCTCCATCCAAATCCAAATTTCTAAATCTAGGATTTCACTCGGCCCAAAAATTTTGACACACTAAAAATTCTATCACGCCCTCTCTGTATAAAGTTTTTTTATGAAATAAGTTTTCATGGAAAGATAACTTTTAGATCTATAATCCTTACTTAGATCATATCTAAAAATAGAATATTCTTAGAGGTGAAAATAACAAGAGAAGAGAAGGATGAGGAAAAAGTAAAGTGCTGCAGGATCCTGTTTACCTTCACTCCAAGATTTTTTTTGCTCAGAACTGATGCCCAAACACTCTAAAATTTTTATCATATAATACTAACCCCTTCTCCTCATGCATAAAAATTCTAATAATTTATTGATATGAATACCATGGAAAAACTGCATGAAAAATGATAAGGATCGAGTGATTAAGAGGTTTTAACCACTTACTTGATTTCAAAAATCAAATGAGCCTCTTATCCTTATCCAATGCCCCCTCCCTTATGTTTAACACGCAGAAGGACTCTTCTTCTATGTGCATATTTTATTTCTCAAAAAATATTCGATAGACAAAAGGGAGGGCGTGAGAAGTAGAGTAGAAAAGTTAAAAATGGTTGGTGCATGGAAGAATTTGAATTCAAACTTCATTTGACTTGGTCCTAATTAGTTTCAACTAAACCAATTAATCTAAATCCAATTAAATTAGGTTAAATCCAACCAAATTAGACTTAACCTAATCCAATAAAATTCTAATTAAATTAAAAATTAATTAGATCTACGTCCTAATCAAATCAGGATCAAAACTCTCTAATCCAATAAAATTCTAATTAAATTAAAAATTAATTAAATCTACGTCCTAATCAAATTAGGATCAAAACTTCCATAGCGATTAGATCATCTCATGATCTGATTGAGTCAAATCCAATCGAATCAAATTCAATCAGACTTGATCAAATTCTTATCGCTTAATCAAATTAAGCTAATCAGTAATCAAATTGCTAATTAATCCTTCAAAAATATCTGAGTCCAAATCGAATGGGTTATTAGGTAACAGAGTCCTATCAACATAAAACTCTTGAAGAGTCCTAAATCAGTGGGACTCTTGAACCCAGTGTCCCAAATGAATCGAACTCATGATCATAGAGTCTCAAACTAATGAAACTCTTGATCAGAGAGTCCTAAACGAGTAAGACTCAGAGTTTCAGTCCAGTAGGACTCTTGACCATAGTATCCTAGATTATCAGGACTCATGATCAGAGAGTCTCAGACAAGTAGGACTCAGAGTTTCAATTTAGTAGGACTCTTGATCACAGAATTCTAGTCCAGTGAGATTCTTGACCATAGAGTCTCAGACCAATAGAACTCTTGATCAGAGAGTCCCAGATAAGTAGGACTCAGAGTCTCAGTCCAGTAGAACTCTTGATCACAGAGTCTCAGTCCAGTGGAACTCTTGACCATAGAGTTTCAAACCAGTGGGACTCTTGATCAGCCATCAAATTAGGTAGGAACTTCTAATGTATGTGACTCCATAGGTCCGAACCTAAGACGGTAGCACAGAAATCAATTTCTATACTAATCGAAGTGACAATCTAATAATGGTACCCAACGTCTAGATAGGTTGAATAATCGCAATCGCAATATTCAGAACCTACGCGAATATGGTTACCATATAATTCATTCCTATGACCTCTATGTAATAGATGACTCAGGGTTAGACTTTCAATCCTAGAAAATACATCCATATCGTGTCTCAAAGCAATTAGTCTCATGACTCCTCACTAAGACTATCCTGACTAAGATTTTGCTAAATTGAAATATAATTGAACATAGCTCCTGAAATCAGGAGTGATCAATCCCATCTTGATACATGTACCGACTTCATAAGTACTTGAGTGTGCCCAAAAATCTTCCATCACTGAATTAGAAATTCAGATAGTTCAGTACCAAAACACAGTGAGTTGCTTGGAAGTCATCATGGTGATCTCAGATCGAAGAAACATTTATATCCATATTCCATCGAAGCTAATCTTGATAGGAGAAAAATTTCAAAGTTGGTCACGTTCAGTGTAAATGTATCCATACATCTCACTTGTATGCCATATCAATATCCCAACACTCCTTGATTATGAGGACAACCAACCTATATGGCACACAATGATCTATACTTGATAAACATTGTCATCCTAAGTAACAATGTATCATTTGATCGTGAACTATTTAAGGACTAAATGACAAATCCTTCTTTGTCAAATCTAGATAGTCCTAAGGACTTCATCACAACACAGGAGTTCATTAAAAAATAATAAAATTTATGATAAAAAATATTAAAATAATTTTTATTAATTTATAATTTATATATAATTATAAATATATGGTCCAACCATCAACAAACAGATAATTGGATTTAGGACACATTCCCAACACTATCATATATTCTATTATCAATATTAGTATATCCTTCCACTCTTAGCTCTAGCCCTTCTCCAAAGACTAGGAATAAACCCTTAGTGCTTCTCTAGTACTTAGGGATGTTTTCACAGCAATCTAATGCTCTCGGCCTGGTTTAGACTAATATCTGCTCGTAACTCTTATAGCAAGAGATATATCAAGTCGAGTACATAGCATGGCATACACCTATGCCTAAGAGAGTAGCAGACCCCTCTTGGAGATTTCTATGATGAAACCTTTCAGCATCTCTTCTTTGTACTTTTCTATGAAAACCTAAATATCCTATTAGATCTATCTTAATAGATCTTTATTCCTAGAATATATGATGCTTGTCCTAGGTCTTTCAAAAAAATTCTATATACAATCATATTTTAACCAATGTCATCATGGGACACTCCCATTGACCTTCATGTAAATGCATGATACCTTCTCATTGTTGATGAAATTAAATAATTTGATCATATCATTGAAATGAGTATTCCAACTCCAAAATACTTGCTTAAATCCTTGTATGGACTTTTGCATTATGATCTTCATCACAGGAAGTGAAGTCCATAGGTTGTTCTATATAGATATCTTCCAAGATATCCATTTAGGAGGGCTATCTATACATCCAGTTCTCAGGGTTGATGTTCAATATCATCTCGTTATAGTTTTTAGGATCATCTCTACGTTTTCTATCTTCTATTAAAAATATTTTTTCTAGATCCTCTGTAAGAATAGCAAGTACCTTTCAGAAGGATGAAAGATCGTACTAGATCTATGAGGTGGGGGAGGTACTACATGTATTGTCTTATCATCAATAGGTTTAATAGGTCCTATGGCTCGGTGCTTTTCAGAGACCATCCCTTCAAGCTTATCCTTCTACTATCTCTTTTTTGGATAAACTATTTTTCAAGAAGATGGTATATGCTATAAGAAAAGTCATATACATCCATACATTTTAGTTACATAAAGTATATATGTGGATAAAAGATCAAATTCTAAAAAAAAATTATATATATTTATATTTATAAAATATAAAAATACTATAATTAATTTTTAACTTATATTTCAATGATTAAACGTGAGTAAATCAAATATGCTAATAGATGAACGTAGGTAACTTAAATCTACTAAAAAATATATTAAGTATTGATGAAAAGTGATCGGTGCCAAGAGAGGAGCACCAAAATTAAAAAAAAAAAGCATCGACCCCATCTTTCTTGATTAAGTAATTTTTTTAATAATATTTATAATTTATTAAATTTTTATATTAAACAAAACTATATATAATTAATTTTTATAAAGATATATAAATAATAAGATGGTACGGAGATTTGAACCCTAAATTATTGGAAGGCTAATTACTATCTTAATAATATAATAAAATATAATTATCTCAATTTAAATCAAACACTAATATATCTATTTAAACTCATATATATATATATATATATATATATATATATATATATATATATATATATATATATATATATATATATATATATATATATATATATATATATATAACCTTTTCCTGTTCGGCGGCTCAAGCCTCTCACCCGCTTAAGACCCTGACGGCAGAAGAAACGGAGGAAAAACTTAGAGAATGCATGGGAAAAGTCAACGAGAACGAACGAAAGACGGAAGAAATCGAAAGGTAAGATTTTTTTTCATATGGATTGATCAGTTTCTTTCCTTTTCCCCTCGTTTTCTTTTCATTTCATTCTTTTTTTTTCTGCGATTTGTGGCAAAGGAGATCACCTGAGGGAGTCGGTAGGGGGTAGGGTGAGGAAGGAGATGGGCCGGAGGCAGAAGAGGGGGAGGGGGAGGGCGACGGCATGGAAGGGGGAGAAGATCACCTCCCACGCACGCGTCGCTTCCTCTTCCACATGATGTTCTTTTTTTTCGAACCCCTCCTCTTCCATGCGATTTTGTGCTGGCTCGAGAGAGTGCTGTCTCCATCAGGAGCTATCGTGTCCAGGGACGAAGCCTTGAGGCGACCGACCGAAGCCATGTCTCCTCTTCTATTTTCAAATACCTCCCAAGACGGAAGCTGTGTCTCCTCTTCCGTTTTCAAATACCTCCCAACCCCTATTCCCACTTTCCTCTATTATATTCCCAGGAGGTGGAAGGAGAGGAGAGGTTGGCCCCTGACTTTCATTCAATTCCTTTCTCCTTGGTCCTCAAAAGAGGTTTTCTAGGGTTTGAAAGGTCGAACTTATTTCCACCTCCTCCACCATGAATCCCGGATGGTAAGTTCTTCTCTTCTTAATGAAAGTTCGGTAGATTATGTCTAGGGTTGGCACCTTAGCTTGCTGATCTTTACCTGTTTCCTTTTCGTCTTAATTGTTCTCAATTACTTTCTTGATTCATTTTGTTTTGATTTTTTTGTTCCTGTTTGGTATCTTGTACTGGTTAAAATCGTTGGTGACTTTGATTGAGGGTTGGGTTTGATGCGATTCTAATAGCTTTACTTGCAATGTAATAGATTTTTAGACGGGTGGTGGGTGATTTGATTCCTAAAACTTAATACTGGTATTTAAACAAGCAAAAATTTGCCACATTGATTCTCCGCATGCTCCCATTTCTAAGTTCAGAATCCTGACACAGAACTCAAGCTTTCTTCCTGCTATAGTTATGCTCTTGAAATCTGTCTTTTATATTTAAACAGAAGTTCATGTGATCAGCTTCTAGTTTACCATGGCCTGATGCTCATGAGAACCATCAAATTAATCACAAACTTGTTGTTTTGAGCCTATTTCCGAGCCATTATCATGCTGTATCTGTTGCATTTGTTTTGTATGTCACTTTGAAATTTAGTTTTTTTTTTTTTTTTTTTTTTTTTGAGCAATCTAGTGGGAGTACATGTTTACTTTTCATTGAAGTAATGAAATGAGGAAACAAGTATACGGCTCCAGTTTAGAAGTCAAACCCAGCATCAAAAATATAGATTTTACTAGTCTCTGAAGAATCTCATAGTCATTCCCCCTCCCATTTCAGCTCTCAGCTAGAGATTCCAATAATAAAACTTTAGCATCACAAGCTGTGCCATTAACTTATAACATTGCATTAATTGAGTGTTCTTTTACTGGAACTTGAAACAGAGGAAAACTTAAAAACTTCAAAATAAAAATTTGGGTGGAGTAACCTGTTGCACAAGGTCTAGGTAGTTGATTTGCTGCAAAGTGTTTTTTTATTTATGCATGTTCAATATGTTAACTGGAATATCTGTCTCCTGCTTTGTATTGCCGAAAAGTCAAAATTGAACTCAAAAACTTTTCACCTGCTTTGAATTTAGTATTTGGATTTTGGACTCAATTTGAGACTGACTTTGCATTTTCTATGGGATAGGATAAGTGATAGTGTTACCTCACTTTGTGATATAGGTAGTGATAGATATAACTATAGCAGGTGTAGCATCATTTCTGTTTTCAGATGGGTCCATCAGTCACTTTTAGTAGTAGTTGGGCAAGGCAGGCATTTTAGATGCATGCTGTGGACTAATTGATGTGGGAATGCATGTTCTAGTACTTCATGTAAAAATAGCACAACAGAAAAGTTGGGTGGAGACAGCTTTGAGAGACATGTTATAGGGCAGATCAGTTTTATTTTCACCCTCAAAGATGGTATCTGTTAAAAAGCTCTATTACTATTGCGGTTTTGACTGACAACTTATAATTTAAAACTTTCTCCCCATGCTGCTTTTGTTCAATGAAACTTTCTGAGCCAGTTGTAATTACATATGGAGTAAGTGACGAGTTATCATATCATGTCTTATGACTTTTCTAACAATTACATATATTGAAAGATACATTTTTATCTGAAAGTACCCTCTTCACATGCAACTAAATGATTTCTTAAAAGAATCCGGAAGGAGGGAAGTAGTCAAGAGAGTTTCATTGGGTTTGGTAAGGTTCAAAAACAGCTTATAGAATATCATAGGTTGAACTCATGATAGCTTGAAAGATTTGAGCTAAGATGATGGAGAGAAAAACCATCCATGTAGATCAGGCTCCATCTATATGGATCGCACTTCATTTAAGAGAAGTGGGAATAACTTTTAATTCTTATTACAGGATAAATATATTCTAGAAAAATACTTCTGTTACTATCTCAAAGATTTAGATACCAAGGACCAAAATCCAATACAGATATGCATACAATACAATAAACATATATATATATATATGTTTGCCTAAATAAATATATGAAAGTGGAGGTGTCACACTTAATTGTCCATTAATAGGACACTTCAAATTGTTTGTCAAAGTGTTAAAGAGTCTTATGCCATCTCATTCATGTTCATATGGCTAGAGATACAACTACTAACACTAGAGAATGACGTGATCAAGTAATATAGGAATATGCCTGCACATTTGAAAGCTCAAAATCAATATGAGAAAAAGGTTGGGGAAGAAGGAAACTGCAGGTCATAGCATTTGGAAAACAGAAAATAAGCATAGTTGTTGATCAGAGGATCACGAACATTAGACTTTAGTTCTGCATGCATAGGACAATGTATATATATTCTATAATTTTCTCTGCATGAATGTTTGCTTTCAATGCCCTATGTCCCATTTAGAACGGCAACCCTTGGTAATGCATATGTATCTTTTGCATTCTTATATGTGATTTAGAAGTCTAATCTATTATTCTTCCTATTATTACTATTTATATTAGCATACATATGTATGAACTTCCTATAGCATCATCTCATATCTTGCAACTATAACATTTGCAGATGGATTGTATTGTTATATATTGTTTTATTGCTTGTTTTTATCATACTTTTTGGTTACTTAGGTTGACATTGGATGAATCTAATTCTTGTTATGAATCATATTCTTTACTTAATTATAGAAAAATTGGGATAAAAGAGCAAGGTCCCAACAAGCTTGCACCATCCGGGTAAATTGATCATTTTCTATTACTTTTTTCATATATTTTATATTTATTTGCTTTGTACTCATATTATATTGATAAATTGAAAACTCTATTTATAGGAAGGAAATTAGGTCATCTTAAAGAGTTCAAGATGGCCATATAAAATTGACGTGGCACTCACATTATTTGTAAAGAATAAAAGTCGAGCTTGAATGAAATATGCTGTGGGCACTTACATTGTTAGATGGAAACATTATATATATATATATATATATATATATATATATTATTTTATTTTTTGCAGATTTAGGCTAGAGATATGATGGATGATGCCAAGAAAAGATAGAGATTATCTTGCTGATGGCTTCATAGGTTGATGAACTATCATATTTTGCAAAGTTAAATTTTTGGTGTTATCAATTTAACTTTATTTTATTCTCTTTTTAGTGTAGCAAAAATAAGCTTAAAACTTATGTATAAAATATAGAAGATCAGCTGAAACTTGTTTATTCCATGTTTTGAGTTCTAGTATATTTTTTATATTCAAAAATTTGATTATGTATGGCTTTATTCTTTGGATTTTTATGAAACTAAAAAAATAGTTGAAATAATTTTTTTAAGACTACCATCAAGTATGTTCAGTTCTCTTTAATACAATGGTGCAAATTATCTTATTTACAGTTGTTTCATCTTTTTGAAGTTACTAGTCTTCGTATATTATTCAGTGGTATAAGATGCTTAAATAAGTTATCAATGCATTGCTTCTATTTTTATTTATTATTACAGGTGATTCATATTTTAAAATTGGATAGGACAATAATATCTAAAAATTGATTATATACCCATGTTTTACTATTGATAGTAGAGGTTCATTTATACCCATGCTTTGGTAACTCATATGAATTCTAATTCATGTGTATTTAGTTATTCATGTTTAATAAAGGAGGATGTATATTAGGTCTATATCCACGTATACATTACGTGGATAAAGTAGGAGATATATATATGAAAAGAAATAACATAAGTATAAACTATACCCATGTTAGACATATTCATATTTAACCAAACATGTGTATCAATATGGGTGTGGCATAATCTCATATTTTTTAGGTCTTTATCCATGTATCTTTCATGTGGATGTATCTCAGCTTTCTTGTAGTACCACCTCCGAAGCTAGTGCATCCTTGGTTTTCATTAACATCTGTTTGGCCCTTTTGAGCGCTTCTTGGAGGTGCCCGACCTTGGCAAAGTTTTATTCAAGCATCTCCTTGAGACGTCCGACTTTGGTCTTGGCTTCTTTGGCCTTTGTCTAGGTAGTTTCGGCCTTCTTTATAGCCTTCGAGACCTCGGTCCTGTGAAGGCTAACCACCTTCACGTTCGCAAAAAGGTGATGTCCCGACTGCAAGCAGCAAACAAACGTTACTACTAGAAAATGTACATATATTCAACTAAGTATGAAATGGAAGAAATAGCTGCTACCTCGAGGAAGGCCGTAAAAGAGTCTTTCTTTCTCTCCTGATCGTTGGTTTGAAGAATCTTCTTGATTATCTCCGAAATGATGCAGCCCTTCATGAGAGGTTAAATGACCCCCCACTCGTCAAGAGAGGCCCAATCACGATTGGCATTATTACCACCAGGCTCATTATTACCACCAGGCTCACTAGAGTTCTTCTGAGCTCTCTTGGCAATTATTTTCTTCTTTCTCTTCTCCACCTCCTTTTCTATAGGAGGTGCTGGAGCAACGACCTTGACAAGCGGGCTCAAGATCAACAGGCATGCTTCGACCTCTAGAGTAGAGGCCACTTGAGCTGGAACAGCCGAGCTTGATTCTCCAATCTTCACTCACTTTAAGGCCTACCCAGGAGCATTTTCCTTCCTCTTTTGGGCCCAGAGTCCTTTTGTCAACTGCTTCAACTCATCTGGGGTCATTTCTGTAAGAGATGGACAGGCTAAAGTTAGAAACAAGAGATAAGTACAAAAAGAGAACACATGTTAGTACCTGTAGGGTTGACAGGACTCAAGCCAAGGTTGTACAAGATTTGGTCATTTATTAAATTGGATAGTAAGGGAGTTTTATAATTCTTGAGGGTATTGGCAAAGTCAAGTTCTTCCCATTCTAGTCCCAGAGCCTTACGGATTGAGTCTCTAAGTTGGCCCCAAAAGGAAGCCTCAGTTCAACTAAAGGACAAGATATGAAAAAGAATTTTTTCTTCCATTTATGAATAAAGAAAGGGGCATCTTTAAGCAACTCCTTATCGAACTGAGGGAAGATATATCACCAGTCTTTTGTAGAAGGATGATGCTTAAAGATGAAGAAAGTTTGGAATAAGAAAATGGAGGATCGGATCTTGGCTAGAAGACAGAGTGGCAGAAATCCTACGATAAAGCAAAAGGAGTTTGGAACGACTGAAGAAAGAAATATATTTAAAAAATGAAAAGTTCAATGATAAAGAAAGGAATGAGAAGTCTTAGCCCAGCCTGGAGAGCTTCCATGTACAATCAGAATCGATCCAGAGGGGGAGCACAAGCTCAACTGCTCGATCCGAGAAGTTTCAGTTTGTACTTGGAGGGGATCCTGTACTGAGCTCAAACTAAGAAAAGGTCTTCGGTGGAAAGGCTACAGGCGATGGTCTCAGGAACGAAGGTCAACTGAGCTATCTTTCTAAGTTTGGTTACATCCTTAGGGCCAAGGTTAGAGAAGCTCGGATCGGATGAACTCTTAGAGGGAGAGGACCAGGAGTTCTCAAAACCCAAAGAAGCTATTTTAGATCAAGAGGAGTCAAAAAAAAATCTATCGAAAAATAGAAAAAAATCGAGGGAAGAATGAGAAAATTGGAAGAGGAATAGAGAAACCCTTAGAAACCCTAGAAAGCCGAGGAAAGATAAGAAAAATGCAAAGAAAAGGTTTGGGTACTAATCTAAATTGGATAGAGAACTCGACGGTGCAGTCGGAATGATGAAAGAAAAGCATAAGAAAGATGATGGAGATCGAAAAGTGCATGAACTAGGACAATCGAGGCCAAGGGACATAAAGAATAGAGAAGGAACAAAAGAAAAAAATAGGTCAGAGTAAGGAAGAAGAAGAGGATAGGTGCTTAAATAGCTGGCCAGGTCCTAGGGCCATTTTGATTGCAGATCAATTCGATAATAAAGGGCTCCTACGTCGGTTTGAACAGTCTAAAATTTTTCATCTCCCAAAGGTAAAAAAACTAATGAAGATTTTGATAATCGCAACTGTTGATACTCTCTTCGTCTGAGCTTCGGATTCGAAAGTAGAGAGATAAGTGTTAGGGATAAAATGGCTTCCGTCGAAGTCTAACCTTGATGCGGTGCTATCAGGAGTTACGATGATCAAGTCCGAACTTCAATCAAGTCCATTCTCTGATTTAAATGAATTCTGGAAGGTCGGTCTCTAGGTTTGACTGAGCTTAGAACTTCAATCAAAGACAGCTTATTCCCAAAATGACGATGACCTCTGCCAATGCCCGATCCTATGTGCCAACCAAGCTCCTCTACTTTATCCAGTGGATAGTAGATCTTACCAAGTTACACCGAGGACCTCAGCTAGATGAGCTTGAGTTAGTAAAAGAACCTCGTCACCAGTATGAGTCTAAACTTCAACCTGAGATGAGCGATAATTACTTCGCAAGCATTGAACCTTAGTGCTCCTCCACCCTAACTTCAGACCAATCTTAGGTATTGATTGAACTTCCTCAAGATAGTTGGGTCGCAGTCTTAACTGAAGAACTCGTCATCCTCTGCCAACCTCCAGCACTCCAGGCTATAATATTTATGCCCACTCTCGACGTATCTTGAAGGCGGCCGAGCTACTGAAAGCTATCAAGATAGCTCTGCTAAGATTCAAATTCAGAGCCTAACCCATAAACTCGCCATAGTCAATGTAAAGGCCAACCTTCAATCTCAGATGGTCCGATCTTAAGCTCCAATGACTTAATCTCAGCATGAATGGCTCACAACAAGGCTTGGAAGCCTCCAACCTTCCATCTGAATTTCAGCAAATAATATCCAACCACCGACAAGTCATGACAAATAACAGTCTACTCTCCATAACAAACTCTGAGTGATCCGAACGGCCTTCTGACATTTTACTACAGCTGTCGCTATTAATCTGTTACAAGCTCCATCTATAAATAGGATCCTCCAGATACATCTTTTTTAAGCTCTCTTCTCTATTCTAATCTTCTAGCTACTCCATTATTGTTGGTCAGGAAGCTAACTTGATCATCGGAGGGTCCACGCCAGAGCCAACTCTTGGTAGGACTTTATCTTATAGGTCTCGTCGGCGGGATCTCTACCTCCACCTCCAGCGAATTCTGGCAGTCATACATTTTCTATACCAATAGGTTCCATTAAAGGCTATATCTAAAATTTTTTTTGAGTTGTAGAAAAGATGAAAACCAAGTTTAAGTCACTTACACCTATGGAGATGTCCAGTTGAAGTATGGATTTATAATCCATACTTAAAGAAATTGAACTCTAAAATATTTAGTGGTTATTTTATTAGCTATGCAGTAAAATTCAATGGATATAGGTCTTATTGTCCTTACCACACATCTAAAATAGTTGAGACTAGGAATGCTAAATTTCTTGAGAATTATGAACTTAGTGGGAATAGCTTTCCTCATTAGAATAAATTTAAGAAAATAAGGAATTAAACTAATCAACGCACAAAAGATATGGAATTGATTGTTATTCAAGATGATCTATAAAATCGTGAACAACTAATTTAAAAACAATCACTCCATGAAGAATATGTTTATATGGGGCCTACTACTAAAAACACTCAAAATACAGATATAATAGTATTAAAAAGATCCTCAAGAGAAAGAAGATCTATAATTTTTAGTAATTACATTATCTATCTACAAGAATCTGACTTTAATGTTGGGCCTGATGATCTTTTTTTTTTTCAAGCCATAAATAGAAGCAAATCCACATTATGGTATGATGCTATGAAATATGAGATGAAATCCATGGCTACAAATCAAGTTTGGAATTATCTAAATGTCCTTTAGCCATTGGTTATAACTGGATCTATAAGACTAAAAAAGACTCCTTGGTTAAAATTGAATGATATAAGATCAGACTTGCAGCTAAGGATTTTACTTAAAAAGAAAGCAATGACTATCATAAAACTTTCTCTCTAGTTTTAAAGAAGAATTCATTAAAAATAATTATGGTTTTGTAACTCATTTTGATTTAGAGTTATAACAAATGAATATGAAAATGACATTTCTGAATAGAATTCTAGAAAATACAATATACATGATTTAGCCTAAAGGTTTTTGTACTGGTAAAAATAGTCATCTTGTCTATAAGTTAAGAAAATCTATATATGGACTTAAGCAGGACTCCCGCTAATAATATATAAAATTCCATGATGTTATTAGTTTATTTGGCTATATAGAAAATATTGTAGATCAATGTATATACCTTAAGATTAGTAGGAGTAAGTATATATATCTGGTTCTATATGTAGATAATATATTATTTATAAGCTATGATTTACGTATGTTAAAAGAGATAAAACTATTTCTTTCTCAAAATTTTGAAATGAAGAATATGGGTGAATCCTCTTATGTCATTGGTATAGAGATTTAAAGAGATAGATCATGAAAGATTTTAAGTTTATCTCAAAAGGCCTATATTGAAAAATTTTTTGAAAGATGATAAATTTAATCAGAATCAACGTCTATAAAATAAATTGGTAAAATAGTAAATAAAGAATATCCCATATACATTTACAATGAAAAACTTGATGTATGCTCGGGTCTATACAAGACCTAATATTACATATGCAGTAGAAATTTTAAATAGATACCAAAATAATCCTAGCATTAATCATTGAAAAGTTGCAAAGCAAGCTATGCGGTATCTATAAGGAACCAAACATTATGTGCTTATCTACATAAACATTGATCACTATGAGGTGGTTGGTTATTCAAACTCAAATTTTGGTGGATGTATGGATACGAGAAAGTCTATTTAATGATACCTTTTTTTGTTGGAGGAGCTATATCTTGAAAAAATAATAAATAATCCATAGTAGCTTCATTTATTATGGAGGTAGAGTTTGTTGGAATCTTATTTCTGATTTGAGAGTTATCAATTCTATTACAAAATCAATAAAGATTTATTATGACAACTTTACTATAGTTTTTTTCTAAAAATCATGAAAATAAAAATCGCAGCAACTACATCAATATAAAGTATCTTGCTATTAAAGATCATGTCAAAAAGCATAAAATAGATATCTAACTTATCGGTACCGAATTAATGGTTACAGATTTCATAACTAAAGTATTATCGACCAAACGGTTTATAGATTATGTGGATCAAATAAAAATCATTAGTTCAATTTTTGTTTGATTTATCTTTTGTATAATATTTATGATATTCTTAGAAATAAAGAATATTTTTATTTTATATAATAAAATTTATATCATAAATAAAGTTGAACTCTGAATAGCTTATAAAAAGTTATTCATAAAAAAAATATAAAATGCTTAAATAAAAAGTTTCATGTATTGTAATATATGGAAGTTTTTAGTTTATAAGATATGACAGCAATGATTCGTCGATTGAAATTTTTTATTTAAGTGGGAGTTTTGACTTGAGTTGGTTTATGACCATATTATAATTTTGTTGATCACTTATTCAGTATCTTGATTGTGACATATGGGCTAAGTGAGAGAATGTTGTACATATCCCTAAATAGTAGAAATTTGATGTGATCCACTTATTACTTTATTATTAAAAATAATTTAAGATAATTAAAATGTTAATAAATAATTAAAACTCTTTTGAGATAAAGATAAACTCAAAATAAAGACTCCACTACGGTTATGCTTTCTTGATGGAAGAAAGAAGTTATGTTAATTTAAAAGAGTTCTTAGTCTGGTCTTTAAATATAACTTATGACTTTCCATTAAGTATAAGCATCGAGATTCTCTGGCATAGACTAGAAGTATTTTTTTTATAATACTATTTTGCAAGAAACAAAAAAGATTCATTTACAAGATTGGTCTTTTAGTATTTTCGTAGCTTTCATCTTTAATTTGATTGGGATTTGAACAACAATGACGAGAGATACGTTTATTTTGCATCTAGATTAAATTTTCTACAAAATCATCTAAGATTACCTAAACCTAATTTGATCCATCGACTTCAGCATTTGGCAAAGAGGCTTAATTTACAAAGTAGGAAACACACATCTCAGAAAAACCAAGTGTCCTATTTCTCAATTTTTTCTTTACACTTTGTTTAATACAAAGTATGGAATGAATGAAAGATGAATAGTAAAGAAAGAATGGATGAGGGAGAGGATAATAGATCTTTCATTCATCTTTTTGTGTATTTGATAAAATATGAAAAGATGGATGAAAATGATTCTTTCATTTTTTTTGATATAGAAGGAATGAAAGAAAAAATAAATGGTATTTATATTATATTTTAATATTAAAAAAATATTTATATAATATTTTTATTAAACTATCTTTTGATAAAAATATATTAGTTTTATTAATTCATAATACTTATTTATATTAAAGAAGTAGAGAAATATATAAACTTAAGATAATTACAAGAACACCTCCTTAATTTTAGTTTACTATCATTTACATCCTTTCGACTTTTAAAAATATCAAATTAGTCCTTGTTCCAACATGATTATATCATTCACTTACCAACAAATGGTATTAATTTTTTATTTTAATGAATGAAAATATCTTTACTCACATAGAAGGAATCGCCGAAAAGGAAGGGATGAAGGTGGAGAAAGCTTTCATAGAGAGGGAGGAAAAGGTCATGAATGTCAGTGTAGAGGGGGTGGCATTGAAGACCTCATGAGTAGGATATTGGAGGAGGACAAGGGATGAGGAAAAAGGATGAATCGCCAATGAGGAGGGGGCAGAGGTGGAGTCGCCATGAAGGAAGATGACTGATGGGTTGGCTTAGAGGAGGAGGACAATGAGTAGGATAAGTGGGTGAGAAGAAAAAGGAGGAAAGAGGAAGGATCGCTAGTAAAGAAGGGGTAGAGGTGAAGAGAGCCATCAAAGAGGGGAACGGCTTATAGGCAAGCTTGTTGGATGATGATTATGAGGAGAATGAGACAATGAGAAAGGGAAGGATATATCATTGATGAGGAATGGGTGGATA
This sequence comes from Cocos nucifera, assembly GCA_006176705.1. Classification (NCBI taxonomy): domain Eukaryota; kingdom Viridiplantae; phylum Streptophyta; class Magnoliopsida; order Arecales; family Arecaceae; genus Cocos; species Cocos nucifera. The sequence continues at coordinate 260,358 of QRFJ01001823.1, read as the reverse complement.
TAGAGGGGGAGAGTTCATGGGCAAGCTTAGAGGAGGGGTATGAAAAAAAAAATGGATGAAAAAAAAGAAAAGGAGGGGAAGAAAGGGTCGTCGGTCAATAAGGACAGAGGTAAAGAAAGCCACCGTAAAGAGGGAGCCAAGAAGAACTCATAAATGGGCTTGGAGGAAGAAAAATGGATGAAGAGGAAGAAGAGCAAGGAGTCGTTGACGAGAAATGGAAGGGAGGAGAAGGAGAAAGAGTAGGTGAGGAAAAAGAAAATGAGAGGAAAAGGAGGGGTCGCCGACCAAAAAGGGATGAAAATAGAGATACTATGAATGGGAAGGCTTATACAATCTGACCTAATCTGATTTTTTATTGGGTTGGATCTAGATAGGACTTGAACAAAAAATCAGATCAAATTAGAATTATTCATGATCTAATTCGATCCGACCCCTTACATCCCAAGTATATAAAAATCTTGATCAATAACGTAACACTTTGTTTGTATGGAGAAAAAGTTTAGTAAAAGCTAGTAAATACAATTTCACAATATCTTGCGTCGAGCTCTTTTTGCTTGGAGCTTTGTCAGGTAATGTGATCATTGAAGGTTCATTGCCTTCCCCATCACAAACACCCTGTTTGCTCACCATAACATCGCGCAGCAACTGTATCCATGAAAGCTTTCATAGCAACCGATCGATTTATGAGCTCCCATCACGCGTGCAGTGATGGACGATGATGATGCCAAGACCACCATTCGAACAACAGCCAGCAATACAATTGCCGGTTAAAGCTAACAATTTAGATCAAGGGCATATGGCAGTATTGCTAATGAACGAGAAAGGAAGACAAAAAAAAAAAAAAAAAGAAAAGACGCAAAATCAAACAATTTATAGTGTTTGTGGATAATCAATCGACTGCAAAAAGAATACAACACACCAAGCTGCATTATCCAATCAGACCCCCCCTCATTTTCCCATCCCTGCTTCTAACCACTACAGCTCCTTCTAATTATCTCCTCCCTCTGTTTCATGTAAAAGCGAAAAAAAAAAAAAAAAAAAAAGAAAGAAAACCACGGCCATGTGGTTCATTATCCTTTTCTGCATCACTCCCTCCCCCGGATGTAAGCAAGGAGATCGCAGCTGTCCTTGGGAGCAGACTCGAGCGTTCATCATCCTTTTCTGCATCACTCCCTCCCCCGGATGTAAGCAAGGAGATCGCAGCTGTCCTTGGAAACGGACTCGAGCGATGGCAGACCGGCAGCAGCGGCCCTCTGGCTGGCTTTGATCCGTATCTCGACCACCTTCTTGTGAGAATTGGAGTGGAGGGCGGGGACGAAGGTGGGGCTGGCGGCAGGGCGGTACTCCGGGAAGAGCCTTCCCGACTTGTAGCGGACCCCGCAGGCATTGCAGAGGGTCTTGGGCCCCATCGGCCCCGCCCTCCATTGCGGGGTCTTCTGGATCTCGCAATGCATGCACTTCCTCACCGGGGGTGCCTCGTCTCCTCCGGCAGCAGCGGCAGTAGAACTCTTCCTCTTCTTCTTCTTCTGTGTCATCGTAGCAGGTCCAGGATCGGACTCGCCGAAGCTCTCGGATTGGGAAGAGGAGGAGGAGGCGACAGGGGTTGGGGCGGAGGAAGTGGAGAGGAAGGGAATGGTGACGTGAGGGCGGGAGGAGAAGGTGGCAGGTCGGGGGCGTTTGCTGCGAGCACGGGCCGGGACCACCAGAATGGGCTCCGGATGGCTGATGGGAGGAGCCTTCTGGGTCCGTGCGCCGCTGCTTCCTCCATCGGTGCCGGAGCAGGAGGACGAAGAGGAGGAGGAGGAGGTGGAGGCACCTCCGCCACTGCCGCCGATGCTGAGGCTGTTAGGCTCAAGCACGGATACAGGGCTGGAGGTGCGGAAGAGGGAGTCCTCCTCGCTCTTGCCGCTGTTATCATTGCTGTCGTTGGCGGCGATGGTGGTGGTGCCGCATTTGGGGAAGTCGGCAGTGAAGGAATTGTTGTCGTCGAAGAAATTGGACAGCCACTCCAGCTCGGCCTCGGCGATGTCAAGGTCGTCCCACTGCATGTCAACAAACAGATGATCGCAACCACCAAGGAAAAAAACAGACACAGCAACGAGCCCAGGAGGAAAAGATTACTGCATCGGATCGGGCCGACCATTGTCGTCTACTAAAAATTCATGGACAACGAACATTGCCGCTCCACAAGCAACGGGACGGGGGTGCATCTTTCGCGCGGAAGACCGCTCTTTGAGATATGTGCCGACGGATGGGAGATGCGTTCGGTGAGGGATCCGATGGTGATTTTGCGGGAAGAAAGATCAATCGTTCTTTCGCGCGAAAGATACAACCCGGTCCCATAAGCAACCAACATCAGCATCCCATACAAAGACAGCTGGTTCTTGACCGTACCTAATTTTTCTTTGAAATATGATATTATGATCAGAATTAATAAATTAAAAGGAGACGTATATACAGTTCCTCGCTCCGACTTTTGTTTGTCTTTTATGTCAAAGGTAAGGTGACTGTTCTCAAAACTGTAAAAAATTTAAAAAAAACCTTAAATATGTATATACATATATTTTAAATATATTAAATATGTATATTTAAATATTTAACATAGGAATATAAAGGCGTGTACTTTTGAAGGAACGGCAATTTCTTTATGATGAGACAGACTTGATGCGTCGCGAGATCAGCTTATTATTTTTTTTTTTGCGGTAGGAGAGATCAGCTTATTAAAGATCCGGATCTTAACAAAACTTGAAAAGAGCATATTATTATTTATGATGGTATGCTTAGTCTAATATAATTAATAACTATGAAAAAGTTTTGATCAAAAATTCTTCCTCTTGAAAATCCTCCAGCGATCGAACTTCTTTTGAACCTCTTCAACAGTCGAACTTTTTCAGCAGTCGAACTTCTTTCAAACTTCTCCAACGGTTGAATCTTTTTCAGACTTCTTCAGCAACCGAACTTCTTTCAGATTTCTTCGGCAGTCAAACTCCTTCCAAACTTCTCCAACAGTCGAATCCCTTTCAAACCCCTTCAGCAACCGAATTCCTTCCGACTCCTCCGACGGTTGAATCCCTTTCGGACTCCTCCAACGATCAAACTTCCCACAGTCATCTAGGAAGATCTACATACGAGTCTGATCCCATACACGGCATGAACCGATCCACACCTGGACTACCTTAGAGAAGTCTGAACTCCTCTAGAATTGATATAGCTCAAAGATCATCACCAATCGATGCCTATCCTTTCGAACTTTAACTATTAAATCTCAAACGGACTGGCATCTTGCGATAACAAACACTATCCTCTGTAACAAACTCCACGTGGCCCCGAGCGGCCCACTATCTGATAGTTACGGCTGTCACTATCAGTTTGTTACAGACTTCGTCTATAAAAAAAAAATCCTCTAGATACGTTTTCTAGAGGCTCTCTTCTTCCTTCCAAAATTCTGCAACTTTCTTGACTGAGCACTCCATTTATATTGGCCAAAAAAGCTAACTTGACCATCGGAGGATCTTGTTGGAGCCACCACCCTGAGCTCTGGACGAAACTTATTTTGCAGGTCATCGGTAGCGACCTCGTCTTCTCCAACTCCAGTACTTCTCCGACGGCAATCAGATTTCGCACTAACAGGATTGGCACTAGAGGAAAGGCCCCTCTATTCTTAAGGTTCCCTTGTTCTTAAAGGAGTACTCAGCAGCGATATTTCTTCTTCCTCTCTAGAGTTTTTTCTAAAAAAATGCCTCCCAAGAAAGCTTTGATCCGACGGTCAATGGCCTCTACAGCCAGATCCCTTCTAGATCTATCCACTCCTGCTTCAGCTGCGGCAACTCAAGCTCCATCTGCAGCCATGATGGATGCAAAGCAGTTCAACCTACTGATCCAGCAGGTTCACAGTCTCAAGGAGGCGGTGCAAGCCATGCATCGGCAGGCTCCGACGCTAATTCGACCGGAGCAAGCTTCTTTAGAGTCCCATGATCCGGTCTGAGAATAGCCGACTTGGACTAACCGATCGGTGACCTCCAAAAAGGGGAAGCAAAGGATGGAGAGCCCTTGCTCGAACCATGACTCAACCCCGGGGGGAGCTTTGCCCCTGTTCCATCAGAAAACTCTGGAGATCAACGATCGTGAAGATCTTCTAGATCAAAGGCTCCAAAAAATGAACCGACGAATTGAAGAACTCCATCATACTCCCTCCTTCCACGATAACGATATTTGCACTGACCCTCCTTTTTCTCAGAAGATTATACAGGAATCAATCCCGCCGAACTTCAAGCTCCCGCAGTTTAAGAATTACGACAGAACCACCGATCCGGTCGACCATCTGAAGGTCTTTCGAATAATGATGCTGCTCCACGGTGCGCCAGATGCCATTTTGTGCCGAACTTTTTCATCCACCCTCAAGAAAGCCGCCAGAAACTCATACTCGGCACTTAAGCCAGGTACCATCTTTTTCTTTGATCAAATGAGCCATCAGTTTGCGGCTCATTTCGTTAGCAGCCGACGTCCCACTAAGGTTCAGATTTTCTGATGAATATCAAGCAAAAGGAGAAGAAATCTATCCGGACTTATGTCACCCTATTTAATGCTGTTGTATTGAAGGTCCGGAACCTAGACCAGTCTGTTGTAATGGCCTCACTCAAGGACAGCCTTCAGAAGAATGATTTGCTGTTCTCCCTGGAGAAAAAATATCCCAAGGACTTTGCCGATATGCTGACTCGGACTGAAGGTTATGCTCGAGCTAAAGAGGCCTTTAAGGTTAGGGATAATGAAGCCGCCCAGTAGCGGCAGGCGGGTGAATCAAATATGCCCACGGCTAGAGAGAAATCGAGCAGAGCTCGACCACGCTCCCGAACTCATCTGAAGCGTAAGCGGACCCAAACCCCTACCCAGGCCCAGAGGCGAAGAAACTCGGATAGAAGGATGCGATGGAGCTCTCCCTTCAGAAAATTTCACAACTACGCCCCTCTCAGTGCTCCAAAAACCCAAGTACCGATGGAGATCAGAGAATAACTGCCAAAACTAGAAAGAATGCGCACTCATCCTGGCAAATGCAATCCTAGCAAGTTCTGCCTCTACCATCACGATCATGATCACGATACAGAAGAGTGCATCCAGCTTTAAGATGAGATCGAGGAGCTCATCAGGCGCAGTAGGCTTGGCCGATTCCTGCGACGTCGATCGAAAGGACGAGAGGATTGGCCGAGGGCACCCCCACCGCTAGAATCACCAAGGGGTGAGGAGCAGCAAGAAGATCAGCCTCCGATCGGCATCATTAATACCATCTTTGAGGGACTTCAACGAGAAGAGGCTAGCAAGTCAGCCGAGCTCGAGAAGAGGTGAAGAACTGAAGAGCCCATTGCTTTCACTAATGAGGATGCTCAAGGAGTCTAGTTCCCACACAATGATGCGGTTGTAATCTCTTTGAACATTACTGATTATGATGTACGCCGCGTTTTGGTAGATAATGAAAGTTCTGCTGACATTCTGTACTATGATGTTTTCTATTATGGAATGGGGTTGGTGCGGCCTCAGCCTATTTAGGATCGACCGCCGACCTACCTCAATAGATCATTTGAGCGGAACGATGTGACACTTTGCCCGCGGTTAACTGTAGATCGGCCTAAGCCGACTTACAATTTCAGTCGACCTACTGAAGATCGCTTCCTAGCAAAATGATGTAAGCCTTCATACCTCATCCTCGTCGGATCCAGATTGGTCACCGAGCTACATAAATAGGATGATCTATCATAGCCCGTCAATGGCCGACCTACAACCATTCTTGCTGAAATTGCATCCTCTTCGAATCGAAAAACTCGAATAAAGAAAGAATCTTTCGCAATCCCATCTTCCAAGAAGGAAAGAAATCTTCCGAATCAATCCGAGGCAACAAACTCGAAAAGCCGTTAGAGTCCGAAACGGATACGACTCCAATTCCTTCCCTATAAATAAAAGAGCTTCGAGACCCTCCAGATATGCCACTCAATTCGATACTTTCTCTCCTCATTGTTCTCCAATCTCCTAACTTGAGCGTCGGAGGATTTTTATCAGAGAATACTCCGATGGAGACTTTATTGCAGGTGAACGGACGAAGCTCCAACAAAAGTTCATCCTCGGCCTCATATTTCTCGGTGGTCGAGCTCCTCCATCCTCGTCAGCCGATCTCAAGTTAGGAGATCCAGGAGCAACAGTTGGCGCTAGAAGGAGAGCCCTCGATTGATTCCGAGGTCCAATTTTGAGGGAAGAAAGCACATCACCGGATATCATGAGAACCCGAAGGGGAACATCAAACACGTCCTAGCATTTTAGTGGTCGGAGGACCTATAATGCTCAGCAGGTTAATGCATCTCCACCATCAATCCAGGAAAACCCACCAACACTGACAGTCTCACAGGAACAGTACGACATGTTGCTTCATTAGATGCAAGCACTATCAGACGCCGTAAGAGAAATACAACAGGCCGACAAGCGTCGTCCAACCAAAGAAAATTCAGGTCTGGTCTGGAGAAGGCTGAAGGAACGACGCCTCCAAAGCCTAAGGGCGGAGGCCAGTCGTCACAACCGACCTACTAGTCCTCCCTGTCGAAGATCTGAATGCTCGCCCACACCAATTTCCAAAAGAGGCTCTACCCCGGGCCATGAGACTCCTCAGCACCGAGCCACTCGCGAGGACGACATGAAAAAAAAACTCAAAGAGATGCAATGCAGCTGGATGCATTGTGGGAGCCGAGGCAACAAGGGAAGGATTTGGGGTTCAATGTCGATCCCCCATTCACTCAGAAGATTATGGATGAATCCTTGCCACGTCGGTTCAAGATCCCCCAGATGGAGCTTTACGATGGAGCGTCCGATCCCGTAGACCATCTGGACAGCTTTCGAACTCTTATGCATCTACAAGGAGCTACCAACGTGATACTATGTCGAGCTTTTTCTTCAACTTTGAAAAAAATGGCTCGACATTGATATTCGAATCTGAAACCCGACTCCATAGATTTCTTCTACCAATTAAGCCGTCTATTCATTACCCACTTCATAAGCAGTCATCGATAACGTCGTAACTCTGACTTCCTCGTGAGCATCAAGCAACGAGAGAATGAACCCCTTCGAGAGTATATCAATCGCTTCAATGCAACCACCTTGGAGGTCCGAAATTTAGACCCGTCGATGGCTATGACAGCGTTCAAGGCCGGTCTCCTCCAAAATGACCTTTTGTTCTCTCTCAACTTGGACTATCCGAAGGACTTCGCCGAGATGCTAGAACAAGCGGAGAGGTATGCCCAGACCGAAGAGGCTTGGGACCAGCAAGAAAGTAGCCGAGATGATAGATCGGATCTGTCCCAAAAGTAGAAGAAAAAAGATCATAGATGGGTGCAGCACCGTCGAAAGGAGCCACAGTTTCATCAATCGTGCACCCCACATCGGAATAGCCGACCAACATTTTCAAAGCCGCAATGCCGATCTAGAACTCAACCTCGGAGATTCAATTACCACATCCCTCTCAACACATCCCGAGCTCAGATTCTGATGGAGATCGAGCGACGAAAAGATATACCTCGACCCAGGAAAATGATAACCCCTGCTCGAGTAAGAAATCTGAGAAAGTATTACCGATATCATCGTGACCACAGGCATGATACCGAGAAGTGCTGGCAGCTCAAAGAGGAAATAGAGGCACTAATCATGCAGGGACGACTTCGGCACTATATGGATGAACGGCGAATCTGGGTCGTGACCAACCTTGGCAAGATGAATCACACGGAGAACAGCCGACTGCGGGAGAGATCAAAGTAATTGCTGGAGGAAACCTCAATGGAAACACTTCGGATCAGGACCAACTATGAGAAGGACCGAGGAAGAGGAAAGCAAATAATGAAATTACTTTCACCGATGAAGATCTGGAAGAAATAAGTCAGCCACATGATGATCCTGTAGTCATTTCTCTGAATATTGCTAATTATGATGTAGATCAGATCCTTATTGATAATGAAAGTTTGATGGATGTTCTATTTTATGATGCCTTTATTCGGATGAACTTTAATCCCGAACTACTGATGAAGAGGAATATACCTCTAGTCAAATTTTCTGGCGCTGCGATTCCAGTGAAAGAGACTATCTCACTAACGACAAAAGCTGGATGAGCTCCAAGACAGGCGATTGTTGACATAACTTATTTCATCGTGAATAGCCCCTCCACCTACAATGTTATCTTAGGTCAGCCAGGCCTAAATATCCTCCAGGCTATAGTGTCGATCTATCACCTGAAGGTCAAATTCACGACTCCACATGAAATCAATAAGCTCAGGAGAAACTAGTCAATCGCAAGGGAATATTACATGGCTACTTTACGTGGAGTGGTGGTTGATGAGCAACCTATGAATGAGTTAGACATCCGGGATGAACTAAACAAAGAGACTTTCCGACAAAAGAACTGATCTCTATACCGATCAAGGACGATCCGAACAAGATTGTGAAGATCGGCTCAAGCTTATGTGAAGAGGATCGACAGCACCTCATCATATTTCTACGAGATAACGTCAACGTATTTGCTTGATCAACTTCAGATATGCCCGGCATCGATCCGCAGGTCATGGTACACCAACTCAATGTGGAAATGAAGCTTTGCCCCTGAATGCCAGAGGGCGATACAAGAAGTTGATAAGCTCTTGAAGACCGATTTCGTTCGAGAAGTTTATTATCCGGAGTGGTTGGCTAACGTCATCCTCATCAAGAAGGCCAGTGAAAAATAGCGCACGTGTGTTGATTATGTGATCTCAACGGAGCATGCCCAAAGGATAGCTATCCTTTGCTGCGCATAGACCAACTGGTGGATGCGATCTCGGGACATCAACTCTTATCATTCATGGATGCTTTCTCGGGATACAACCAGATCCGAATGGCGCACGAGGACGAAGATAAAAGTTCTTTCATAACTGACCAAGATCTTTTTTCTTATAGGGTCATGTCGTTTGGCTTGAAAAATGCTGGAGCGACATATCAAAGACTTGTGAACAAGCTTTTCAAGGAGCAAATTGGGAGAAATATGAAAGTGTATGTGATGACATGCTCGTCAAAAATAGGGCTGCCGAATATCATATCACCGACCTAAAAAAAGCCTTCTCTATACTGCGGCACTTCTGGATGAAGCTCAACCCAGACAAATACGCCTTCGATGTCACTTCTAGAAAATTTCTTGGGTTCATGGTATCACAATATGGGATTGAGGCCAATCCAGAGAAGATTCAAGCTCTTCAAAAGATGAAGCCCCCGAAGACGATCAAAGAAGTACATCAACTCATAGGAAGGATCGTGGTGTTAAATAAATTCCTATCAAGATCGATGGAAAAGAGCCTTCCATTTTTTTAAAGCTCTTAAGCAACCGAAAGACTTTTAATGGACAGATGAATGATGAATGCCAGACAGCCTTCGATGAGCTAAAGAAATACCTCGGCTCCCCTTCTCTTTCAAGCAAGCCAGAGCTCGAGGAGGTATTGTGCTTGTATTTAGCTATTTCTTCTTTGGCAATTAGCTCTGTTCTGGTCCAACAGGAAGCCAAGGTGCAGAAGCCGATCTATTACGTGAGCTGGATATTTCATTATACTGAGACCAAATATACGAGATTGGAAAAAATTATCTATGCTCTCTTAATATCTACGAAAAAATTACGCCTATATTTTCAAGCATACACCATCGCAGTCCTTACAAACCAACCCATTAGATCGATATTATACCGACCAGACACCTCGAGGCGATTGGCTAAATGGGCTATCGAGCTAGTTAAATTCGACATCAAATATTTGCCGAGACCATCCATTAAAGCTCGTCATTGGTGGACTTCATCCTGAAATGTACAATCCTGTATGAGAAATCCAGTCACGCTGAAGTCCCTTCAACCGATGAATGTTAGGCCCTACATGTTGATGGATCTTCGAATGCCGCGGACTTTGGAGCCGGGTTGATCTTAACTAGACCGAAGAGAGTGGTAGTGGAATATGCCCTGCACTTCGACTTCCGACTTCCAACAATGAAATCGAGTATGAGGCATTGGTAGTGAGACTCAAAATAGCAAAAGAAATGGGAGTTCGACATCTCAGAGTCCATAGTGATTCGCAGTTGGTAATTGGTCAGGTTCAAAAAGAATATGAAGCTCGAGAGCCGAATATGGTTAAGTATCTACAGAAGGTCAGGAACTTAACTTCTAGCTTTTTAGCAATGGATGTTCAGCAAATACCAAGGATGGAAAATATACGAGCTGATCTTCTTTCTAAGCTAGCAACCCATGGAACGGCCAACCTAAAAAGAAGCTCATATATGGAAGTCCTAGAGAAGCCGAGTATTGAGGAGGCCCCGGTAATGCAAACTGATCTAGAATCGAGCTAGATAAATCCTATCCTCCATTACTTGCAAGATGGAATTTTACCTGCAGATCGAGATGAGGCAAAAAGATTGAGATGCCTCACTCCACGATACATCGTTTATGAAGAAAAATTGTATAAGAGGTCTTTCACCCTACCTTTGCTCAGATGCCTTCGTCCTTCGGAAGTCAACTATGCCATGTGGAAAATTCATGAAGGAATCTATGGTAATCGCCTGGGGGGCAAGGCTCTGTCCCACAAAATATTACGGTAGGAATATTTTTGGCCAACCATGCAAGGAGATGCGGTTGATCTAGTGAGCAAGTGTGACCAATGCCAAAGGACCTCAAACATTCAGCATCGACCATCGACTCCATTGGTCCGATCACAACCCCTTGGCCCTTTGCTCAATGGGGAATGGATATCCTCGGACCATTTTCCGTCACCGTGGCATAGAAGAAGTTTCTGATTATCACGATTGACTATTTTACTAAATGGGTAGAAGCAGAGGCAGTAACTATGATTATCGAAGTCAGAGTTTAAAATTGTCTGAAAGTCTATCATATGTCAATTCGATTTATCCCGTACCATCATAACCGATAATGGACGACAATTTAATAACCCGAGGTTTACATGATTTTGTAATAACTACGAAATTTCTCATAGATTGACGTCAGTAGATCATCCATAGACTAATGGTGAGGTCGAGGTGACAAACAAGACATTATTGCAGGGGTTGAAAACTCGCATAAGCCAGACAAAAGGACCGTGAGTCGAAGAGTTGTACAACATCCTTTGGGCGTATCACACGACGCAACGTATTCCAACTAGAAAGACACCTTTCATGTTGGCCTTCGATACGAAAACTATGATACCCTTAGAGATGGGGTTACCCACGCTCTGAGTGAAAGAGTTCGATGAAGATGACAATTCCTTCAGGATGAGAGCGAATCTGAATCTGCTAGAAGAAATTCGAGAACAAACTCGAGTTCGAATGGCCAACTATCAATAGAAAACTGCCCGGTACTATAATTCTCGAGTAAAGAGCAAATCTTTTCTAGCAGAACAATTAGTTCTTCATCGAGCTGAGATTTCTCGTCTATCCGAATAGTCAAAATTGTCATCGAATTGGGAAGGTCCTTATCGTGTGGCTGAAGTAGTTTGGCCTGAAATTTACCATCTCTATCGACTGGATGGAACTCCGATTCCAAGGACTTGGAACGCCGACAATCTTCGGAGATATTATCCTTAGAATATAATTTACATCTTGAATTTTTCTTCGATAATGAATAATAACTTCTCACAGGTTTTATCTTCGCTAACGCACACTCCTCGACCATGGCTGAGGAGTGGGATGCATCTCCATCAAATTTTGCCAATGCAAGCTCCTCGACCACGGCCGAGGGGCGGAACGCATCTCCATTGGATCTCGCCAACGCACGCTCCTCGATCATGGTCGAGGGACGAAACGCGTCTCCATCGAATCTCACTAATGCAAACGCATCTCCATCGGATTTCTCCAACGCGCACTCCTCAGCTACGGTCAAGGAGCAGAACACATCTCCATCGAATCTCGTCAATACGCACTCCTCGACCACGATCGAGGGGCGGAACGCATCTCCAATCAGATTCTCGTACCAATGCGTGCGCTTCAACCGCGGACCAAAGGACGGAACGCGTCTCCATCAAATTTCACCAACACGCGCTCCTCGGCCATAACTGAGGAGCGGAATACGTCTCCATCGGATTTCATCAATGCATCGCTCCTCGACCTATGGATCGAGGGAGCAGAATGCGTTCTCCATCGAATTTTCGCCAATGCACGCTCCTCGGCCCTCCTCGATCGAATCGAGGGGTGGAATGCACCTCCATCGAATTTGCTAACCAATGCGCTCCTCGATCACGATCGAGGAGCGGAATGCATCGGCATCGAATTTTGCCAACGTGCGCTCCTCGGCCACGGCCAAGGGGCAAAATGCATCTCCATCGAATCTCACCAACACGCACTCCTCGACCACGACCGAGGAGCGAATGCATCTCCATCGGATTTCGCCAATGCGCGCTCCTGGCCACGATTGAGGGCAAAATGCGTCCTCCATCGAATCTCGCCAACACGCGCTCCTCGACCACGATCGAAGAGCGAAATGCATCTCCATCGGATCTCGCCAACGCGCGCTCTTCGGCCATCACTGAGGAGCGAAATGCGTCTCCATCGAATTTCACTAATATGCGCTTCTTGGACCACAATGCCAAGGAAGCGGAAACGCATCTCCAATACAAATCGTGCAACATGCGCGATCCTCGACCATGGTTCGAGGATCGAAACCCGTCCCATAAAATTCATCAAAACATGCTCCTTTTCGACTATGGACCGAGGATCATAATGTGCCGGTATGAATCATTTGCCATAACTTCTTCAGTCACACCGCCTAAGATCTATGCTGATCTATGCATCTCGAAAAAAAAAAAAATTTGATGAAGAACATATGCGAACTCAACAACTTAGCAAAAAGAAGACTTTGTATTAAAGTTGAGTATTTATAAGTGATGGTCGGCCCATACAAAGATACCTCGACAAAAATCGAGGGGACAAACAAAAAAGGATCAACCTAAAAAAGATCGGAACTTGCCTGATCAAAATGGATACATTAAGCTCCATCCAGAGCTCTAGATTCGTGGACCTCTTGCTTGGTCTGGATAGGGATGATGACGGCTGGGGGTGGTACCGATGCTACATCCTCGACACTACGTCCTCGATAGTCGGGTCAGTCACGCATGCGGGGCTGAAGACATCTTTCCATTTGAATTTTCCGACCCTCAACTTCCTCGGCCTCCTCGTCGTACGACTTCAAGAGGTCCAAGTTCAAATTGAAGAAGATCCTTCCGGAACCTTCTCTTTCAGGTTCTATACCCCCTTGTAGATAAGAGAGTGATGCAAAATCCGACTTGATGTTGCAGAATTCTTTTGAGGAGCGAAAGGCCTCGACCGTCTCTACCCTAATGGCCTCCGCCCATGCCTTCCCGACCTCCCTCTCCTCCAACATCCAAGTTTCAGCCTTAGCCGGCTCGAATTCCAACTGCTTCACCCTCTCCCTGAGGGACCAGGTTTCATCCTCGGCCTTCAGCTGAGATAACTGAGCATCGTCCGCCCTTCGCTTGGCTTGGATGGCTTTCTCCTCAATTTTCTTAGAGAGGCACCGAACCTCTCTAATTACTTCGGCAAAATGGTCCACATGATGGACGAGCTAAAAAAAAAGAAGAGAAAAGAAAAAGAAGCTGAATCGAGAAATGAACGAAAAAGCTAAAACGAAGGTCGATAAAAAAGCCGACACATACCCAAAAAAGAGAATCGTAGGAGTCCTGGATGCGAAAGGCACCCCTGATCTCCTCAAAAGTTTGGACGTCAATTGGTAAGATGATCGACTTCAGTAAGAAATGGACGATACGATAGTCGCCAACGCCCTTCCTTTTATCCTCGGTATTCGAGGAAACTTCCATCGGAGAAATACTTCCTAGAACATCGGATCCATGATCGAACATCCGAATGGAGATCTTCGACCCACCCAAACTTCTTTTGGAGGAAGATGCAAAAGATCGAGGGACGGACTTTGCTAGAGCAGCAAACCGAATTAGCATCATAGCCTTCACCGACACCGACTTCTCCTTTCTTGGGGTGTTGGCTGCTTTCGAGGAACCTCCCATCGTGGGCTGCACCAGGACAACCTCGGTCTGAGCACGTTTGGGGGCCACGACCACGCTCGTCTTTCTCTTCTTCGCCATCCGTCAAAGAGTTTCGAGGTCGGACGAATTCATCGCTGGACTGAAAACACAAGACTCGATCAATGATAATAATGAGGAAAGAAAAGATGACCCAAACAAAATCGCATAAGAACACTTACTCCTTGGATCAATTGGAATCAGTCCGACCTTAAATAAGTTCTCGGTAAAGAACCTGGACAGTGGAGGAGTGAGACTAAAGATCTGACTTAAGGCCTCCTCCTCGACGTCGAACAGTATTGGAGGTCTGACGGCCGACCTATGAGGTCGCCCCCATGATGTACTGAAATCCCATGGTTGCTCAGCCGAAACAAAAAAGCACTCCTTCCAGTTATGCACCGAGGAAGGAGCACCTCGAAAAAAGCAACATCCTCTTCAAGGAGAGGCGTACCACCATCCAACCTCCGTCGGATGCTCCTTTAAAGTGAAGCAAGCTCGAAAAAGATGGAAGGTAGGCTTGACCCCGAGGAGGCAGTGGGTGAAAAAGCCTAGGATCAGTCGTCAGGAGTTCGATGCCAAACAACAAAAATTAATTCTATACAGGTTCAGAAATTCGATGATTAAAAAATAAAAAGACAATCTGAGGCCAGTTTTTAGCGATTCCTCATAAATACTGACCCATTCAGGCTGAGGAAGAGCTATACGCTCCCCGGGACCAACGACCTCTAGCTTAAAATCGTTGGGGATATGGTATTTCATCCTAATGACTTTCAGGTCCTTCGAGGAGAGGACGAAATTTATTCTGAAAGGACCATAGTCCAAAACTTCACGTTCTTCGAATTTGCCTGGAGAACCTATTACCCCGGAACCGTGATCCTCACTAAAAGGACTATCCGAGCACCAAGAAGATCGGGACAGACTAAATTGACTCATGAGTGCGGAAAAAACTGACCTAAAGGGCGAGGAGGCTGAGCAACAAGGGGAGTTAAGGCAGGGTCGATGGTAGCTCAGCTGAGTCCGAGCTATTCCTCATGCGCAAAGTGCCAGAGTTCACCCTTTAAGCAACAGTAGCAGTCAAAAAGAATAATGCTGACCCCTATTTATAAGAGGCATGGACAGCTCCGATCTACTCTCGTTTCATCTGCCCTTCTAGATCTTCATCAGGTGTCAAATACTAATTGATCAAAACAGGTAGACCCAGTCAAAGCAACGGACGGTTAGATTTCATGGCCATTAGACTTCTCCCAATCTTATCATGCTACTGATCTCCAACACTGCAATGCGGTCACGATTTGAAGATCGGCCTCAGCTTCGATAGGATACTTACATCAGTCGCTCAAAGATAGATCGACCTCGTAAGTGAGGGATAAACTGTTATGGAATGGGGCTGGTGCGGCCTCGACCTGTTTAGGGTCGGCCGCCGACCTACCCCAATGGATCGTCTAAGCGGAACGATGCAATACTTCACATGCAGTTAGCTGTAGGTCGACCTAAGCCGACCTACAATTTCGACTGACCTATTGAAGATCGCTTCCTAGGCAAACGATGTAGGCCTTCATACCTCATACTCATCGGATTCAGATTGGTCATCGAGCTACATGAACAGGATGACCTATCATAGCCCGTCAATGACCGACCTACAATCGTTTTTGCTAAAACTGCATCCTCTCCGAATCGAAAAACTCGAAAAAAGAAAGAATCTTTTGCAATTCCGTCTCCTAAGAAGGAAAGAAATCTTCCAAATCAATCTGGAGCGATAAACTTGAAAAGCTGTTAGAGTCCAAAATAGATATGACTCTAATTCCTCCCCTATAAATAAACTCCGGGATCCTCTAAGTATGCCACTCAATTCGACGCTTTCTCTCCTCATTGTTCTCCAATCTCCTAACTTGAGCGTCGGAGGGTCTTTACCAGAGAATACTCTGATGGAGACTTTATTGCAAGTGAACGGGCGAAGCTCCAGCGAAAGTTCATCCTCAGCCTCATATTCCTCGATGGCCAAGCTCCTCCATCCTTGTCGGTCGACCTCAAGCTGGGAGATCCAAGAGCAACACTTTATTTAAAATATCCATACCCGATAATCGCCTGAAACCCATGAGCACCCCGTTGGTTGGCTTCACTGACGATGCTGTGCCAGTGGAGGAAATGATAACTCTAGTCGTGACTACAGGATAATATCCAAAGTAGACCAAGATGTGGGTCGACTTTTTGGTGGTAAAAGTTCTCTCCGCTTATAATGCAATCCTCGACCGACCTAGTCTAAATGCACTATGAGCCATAGTGTCGACCTATTACCTAAAAATAAAATTTTCAACAAATAACGAAATAGGTGAAATCAGAGGCGATCAAGCATTAGCAAGGCACTACTACTCCATCGCCTTACAAAATGGCACTCGACTTGACCCTGCCCAGTTGACGGGCTTGATGTCCAAGATGACCTTACCAAAGAACGGGGCAAGCCCATAGAAGATCTTATGATTGTCCCCCTAAATGACGGAAATGTGGAGCATACGGTGCAAATTGGCTCTAATCTAGAAGATGAAGTTCGGGAGCAGCTCATCGCCTTTTTACGGAGGAATGCCGATGTCTTCGCTTGGGTTCCGATAGATATGCCTGAGATTGACGCCGAGGTTTTGGAACATCGGCTGGCCGTTGATCCCAAGCATCGATCGATGAAAGAAAGAGTTCGGAGCCATGCACCAGAAAGATAGAAGGCAATAGCAGAAGAAGTCGACAAGCTTCTCAACGCCGAATTTATTCGAGAAATCAGCTATCCGACTTGGATCTCTAACGTGGTCCTGATCAAGAAGACCAACGGCAAGTGAAGGATGTGTATAGACTTCAAAAGGCTGAACAAAGACTGTCCAAAAGATAGCTACCCTCTATCCAAGATTGATCAACTGGTAGACGCAACCTCGAGACACGAGCTCCTCACTTTCATGGATGCCTTTTTCGGCTATAACCAAATACGGATAGCATCGAATGATGAGAAGAAAACTGCTTTTGTTACGAATCGTGGTCTTTACTGTTATAGGATTATGCCTTTTGGACTCAAGAATGTAGGGGCAATGTACCAGCGCCTGATCAATAAGATCTTCAAGAAGCAAATAGACTGCAACATGGAGGTGTATGTGGATGACATGCTCATCAAAAATCGAGCTTCAATAAACCACATCACCGACCTCGAAGAGACCTTCAGTGCACTCAAGAAGTATAAGATGAAGCTAAATTCGACCAAATGCGCCTTTGGTGTGACTCGAAAAAGTTTCTGAAGTTTATGGTGTTAAGGCATAGAATCGAAACAAATCCAGAGAAAATTCAAACTATTCAGGAGATGACTGCTCCAAAAACAATCAAAGAAGTTTAGGATTTGATTGAAAAAATGGTGTTCCTAAATTGCTTCGTCTCGAGATCGACAGAGCGATTGACTACTTCACCAAATGGGTCGAAGCCGAATCACTAGCAAAAATTACTGAGATCAAGATATAGAACTTCGTCTGAAAGTCAATTGTCTACCGATTTGCTCTGCCTCGAACTCTCATAATAGATAATGGATGACAGTTCGCTAGAACAAAATTCGCTGAGTTCTGCAAAGATCTAAACATCTCCCACACTTCACGTCGGTAGCTCATCCACAGGCAAATAGAGAAGCTAAAGTGACCAATCAAACCCTATTGCAAGGCATCAAGACAAGACTCGAAAGAGCAAGAGGGGCCTGAGCGGACAAACTTTATCATGTTCTGTGGATATACCGCACTACCCAAAGGCTGCTGACTGGAGAAACATCGTTCGCCTTAGCTTTTGGAATAGAGACAATCATCCGATCGAACTTAAACTTCCATCGACACGGATAGTGACTTTCAATGAACAGCATAACCCATAGAACCTTAGAGCCAACCTCAACCTACTAGAAGAAAAAAAAGAAGAAGCCCAAGTTTGGATGGCAGCTTACAGGCGAAGGATGGTTCGATACTATAACTCCAGAGTCAGAGATGAAATATTCAAAGTGGGAGACTTGGTGCTTCGACGAACCGCCATCTCTCAACCTCAGAGCTAAGAGAAACTTGCCCTAAATTGGGAAGGATCCTATGAGATCACGAAAGTCGTCCAACCCGGGATGTGCTACTTAAAGAAACTCGGGAGGACAGACCTACCTCGACCATGGAATTCAAAAAATCTATGAATGTATTACCAATAATTTGATTACAATAAAATCTTCCTACTTCAACATCCTAATCTTTATTGTATACCGATGATAAAAGGGGACTACCCCCGAACTTAATCTCATGACAAATACGGCCATGTTAGGAACATGAGGAGAACCTCATCCTAACATGAGCAAAGTTGAAGGCCTCATTCATTTTAAACGAGATGAGGAAAGAGGCCCTGACAACGATCCTAATGTGCCCCTACAGCCAGTTAGGAATAGGAGGAGAATCTCATCCTAATGTGAGCAAAATCAAAGACCTCGTTCATTTTAGACGAGATGAGAGAAGAGGCCCTAACAATGGCCCTAATGTGCCTCTACAGTCCGTTAAGAATAGAAGAAGAACCTCGTCCTAACGTGAGCAAAATAAAAAACCCCATTCATTTTAAACAAGATTAGGAAAGAGACCCTGACAACGACTCTAATGTGCTCCTACAGTCCGTTAGGAACAGGAGAAGAACCTCGTCCTAACATGAGTAAAGTCAAAAGCCTCATTCATTTTAGACGAAATGAGAAAAAAGATCCTGACAATGATCCTAATATGCCCCTACAGTCCGTTAGAAACAGAAGGAGAACCTCGTCCTAACGTAAGCAAAATCAAAGGCCTCGTTCATTTTAGACGAGATGAGAGGAGAGATCCTGACAACGGCCCTAATGTGCTCCTACAGACCATTAGGAACATGAGAACCTCATCCTAACGTGAGCAAAGTTGAAGACCTCATTCATTTTAGACGAGAGGAGGGGAGAAGTTTCGATAATGATCCTAATATGCCCCTACAATCTGTTAAGAAAAGGAAGAGAACCTCATCCTAATGTGAGCAAAATCGAAGATCTCGTTCATTTAAGATGGGATGGGGGAAGAGGCCCTATCAACGGTCCAAATGCGCCCCCACAAACCATGTTAGAAATAGGAGGAGAACCTCGTCCTAACGTGAGCAAAATCGATGACCTCATCGATATAAGATAGAATGGAGGGAGAGACCCTATCGACGACCCTAATGCACCCCCATAAGCCATATTAAGAATAGAAGAAAAGCCTCGTCCTAACATGAGCAAAAGTCAGAACCTCGTAGACCAAAGACGTGGAGAAGGAAGAAGCTTGATGCAGAATCTTTACACATTTTTCTACAACAACCTGACTACGTCAAATGTGAAAGATAGAACCTTATCCTGATTTGCAAAAAAAATTTTAATTCGATGTCCACAACAAGTCTGACGTCCACAATGAGCTCGACGTACACAACAAGCATTTCATAAGAAAACGATTGAGAAAAAAATAAGGTAAAGAAGATAAGACCGTAAATAGGCCTCAAATTCATGCGAAACAAAAATAGCGAAAAATGTATTATTCCATTATAAAAATAAGTTCATTACTAGTAAAGCATAGGCCAATAAGGCCGATTACACTGAAAGAAAGAAAAAAAGAGAGAGAAAAGGCCAAAGCTCTAAGGCAAATCGGATTCTTCGGATTGCGAGCTGCCAGCTTCGATCATCACCAAGGCCTGCTTTAGCCTAAAGATCTCCTTCTCAAGCTCCTTCTGAAAGAGACCATCTACATACATTCTGTTGGCGAGCTGAAACTTACCCTCAAGCTCTCACTGCTGTCTCCTTAAAACTTCAGACTCGACCTCCACATCCTCGACAACTCGATGTTCATAGGTGAGCTGAAGCTTCAACCATTGAACCTCGACCTACTCCACCCCAATCGTCTCTAAAAGCTCACCAACGGTCCTCTTCAAGGAGGCAATCTCCTCTGACTCACCACTCGTGTTGGCTCTCCGATTATTATGCAGTCGCTTTCGAAGATGAGCTACATCATCTTTGGCAATCTTGAGCTCGCCTTCAAGTCTAGACATCTTCTCCACCTAGGTCACTCGATAGCTATTATGCCAGTCCTTAATATCTTGCAGCTGCTTCTAAAGCTGAAAAAATTTTATTGACCAGTTTCAGTCATACCGGGCCTTATCGATAGCTATCACCTTGGTGCTCTGATATAATATTGCCATCCACAATATTTCAGGCATCACCTAGCTCTGATACCAAATTATAGACCCATGATATCGCTCGAATGCCAATCATCCTTGACATCACAAGCACCGATATCATATTGTGGAAGATTCTGATCTTTAGCACGGATCTGAAGAAACCTGTGATGTTCTTTATGGGCAGCAAACCATCGATCCTCCATATGGATCTGTGATGGGACGCCTTCCTCCTTGGGCTTGAGGGAGACACCCTCTTCTCTAGGACTTCTTCAAGAATCCTAGGGCGTTAACTCTAGAGAGAAGAGAAGAAGAGAGTTAAAGAAGAAAAGGTCTGTATTCCACACTATTCACAGCATTATGAAATCCTAATACAACCTATGTATCTATACGTAGCCATTAGGTCCGACCAAAAAACTCCCCTACTAACCCAATACATGAAAGCACTCACCGAGCCCATGTACACCCATATCTCCCATATTCTCATCCTCTGGATCTAGATCCAACTCATATATTAATTAGCCACCTTAAGACCTCTCAAACCATGCCTTAAGACCCCTAGGATCAACTCAGACCCTAGCCCAAAATAGATCCTCGCGTAACTTTGCCTACGCACTGAGCTGGCTCAGTCTCAGCACTGAGTCAGCTAAGTTCCACTGGGTTGGCTCAATCTGAAACTAAGTCGGCCTAGTTCTGTGCCATGCCAGCAGTCCCGAACGCTCAGCTCTCTATTTTATCTATGCACTGAGATTTAATCGACCCAATTTTGGACTGAGCCGGCTAACCTGCAGAAAATTTTTTTCTGTAGTCTTGATTCTCCAACTTTGGTTCCTTACTTCACCTTGTGTCCCATATCTCCGAAGCACCAACCAAGCCTCTGAAATCCTCGGAGCCAACCCCCTGACTCCTCTCATGGCCTTCCAAGGCTTGGAAGCACCACAAATCCTCACAATCTGCATCTCGGTGCTCCTAAGCCTTGGCAAACCTCTCGATAATGACCTCCTATAAGATCCCACTGTCCCTGCACACTCGACAGCACCTTTGCAAACATCATCTCCGCCAATCCTCTTCAACTATTGTGCATCCTTGAGGCCTTTAGGATGACCGCTTCCATTGTTGAAGACTTATGTTTGCTTCTTAGCACCATCCTAAAATTGTAGGATCCCTTCTGCTTAGCAGCTGCATCACTTTCTCTAGATTTTTCTGAAGAACCTACAGTATTTCTGCACCAGCACATATTGTACCACCTGACATGATCTCCTCAAAGCTATGCCTATCCATCTGCATGCACCACTCCATCTGAAACTGTGCATCACCGATGCTCTGAACTCATGCCAAATTTTCTCTTCAATTATGAAGTCATCTCTCTAGAGCTCCACCTATATCCGAAGTCCATCTGATGCCATAGAAGTTGACTCTGTCACCGAGTCCCTCAATGCTAACCACTCAATGCTGCACTACTGAGCCTGCCGTTGCACCTCGAATACCGTCGTTGCCCCTTCGAACCCTCCATGCTCCGCGACCCTCTTTGAAGCTGTCTCGAATACCTCTGCTACTAGCGGGCACCTCTGAAATCCAAGAGCTCATCCAGCTCTTCTGAATCCAACGACTGAACCCTAGAGAATTTCATCCTAGTCCTTCTCTTCTGCTCCTACATCAGCCATTGCTTCAGTTGCGCCCGAGAACCATTCTACATCTGAACCGCGACTCTTCCTAATGTTCCTGCAGAAGATATTTGATCCATGATACTTCTGACTGCTAGAGATCTCCTAACGCTCCCTGAGACCTCCTGGCTCTTCCTGAGACCTGCATCTGATCTTCCTAAGATACCACTGACACTCTCTGCTGAGATACACTCCTCGACTGTTGCACCACCGAGCCTCTCTCAGCCCCGTGCCTCTAGGGAAACACTCCTGCAGCACTCCAGGGCTCCCTAGCCTTGTCTCTGCACTGCTCTACAGCCGTCCAACCCTAACCTACTGAACCTCCATGGATCATCCATCTCCATCACTCCCAAGACTTCGCAAATTCATGCTCTGGTCGAACCGCTGAATACATCTCCGACTACTTTTCCATCTTTCTAACATTGAAAGACGTATAGTCACTTTTTCAGCCTTCCTTCAACCATTATCCCTTGAGAAACCTCTTTTCAACAGTCCTATACTGCCTATCTTCCTAGAGAACCCTAATGCTCTCTACTGAGATACCATCCTCGACTGTTGCATCGTCGAGCCTCTCTCAGTCCTACATCTCCAAAGAAGCTATTGCAGCACTCCAGCGCTTCCTACCTATCACATAACCATCATACACTCCGACCTTTCCACCAAGATCGATCATCAAATCATGCACCAAATCCTTCCATCCCGAAAAAATTCCTTTCCGTTAATCCTCTCAACCTCTACCTTCAACTCACTACTTCTGATTAGCCAAACCACAGCAATAACAAGATAGATTTGAGACACAGCAATAACAAGATAGATTTGAGACATCGTGAAATCCTTGTGCAGATTTTTTTTATTTCACCTTGTGCGATTTTTTCTTCCCTTTCATGCACCATCAGGCTCTGAAACTTGGCTCTGATACCACATTGTCGTCCACAACATCACAGGCATCACCCAGCTCTGATACCAAATTATAGACCCATGATATCGCTCGAACGCCAATCATCCTTGACATCACAAGCATCGATATCATGTTGCGGAAGCTCCTGATCTTTAGTACGGATCTGAAGGAATCTGTGACATTTTCTATGGGCAGCAAACCATCGATCCTCCACTTGGATCTGTGATGAGGCGCCTCCCTCCTTGGGCTTGAGGGAGACGCCCTCCTTCTCTAGGGCTTCTTCAAGAACCCTAGGGCGTTAACTCTAAAGAGAAGAGAAGAAGAGAGTTGAGAGAGAAAATGTCTGTATTCCACACCATTCACAGCATTATGAAATCCTAATACAACCTATGTATTTATACATAGCCATTAGGCCCGACCAAAAAACTTTCCAACTAACCCAATATATGAAAGCACTCACCAAGTTCATGTACACCCATATCTCTCATGCTCTCATCCTCTGGATCTAGACCCGACTCATACATGAATTAGCCACCTTAAGACCTCTTAAACCAGGCCTTAAGACCCCTAGGATCAACCCAGATCCTAGTCTAAAACATACTCTCGCGTAACTCTGCCCGCGCACTGAACCGACTCAGTCTCAGCACTGAGCTGACTAAGTTTCACTGGGTTGGCTCAGTCTGAAACTGAGCTGGCCTAATTCTGTGCCGTGCCAACAGTTCTGCACGCTCAGCTCTCTATTTTGTCTGTGCAATGAGACTTAGCTGATCCAATTTTGGACTGAGCTGGCTAACCTGCAGAAAATCTTCTTTCTACAGTCTTAATTCCCCAGCTTTGGTTCCTTTCTTCACCTTATGTCCCAAATCTCCGAAGCACCAACCAAGCTCTTGAAATCCTCGGAGCCAACCCCATGACTCCTCCTGTGGCCTCCCAAGGCTTGGGAGCACCACAAATCCTCACAATCGGTAGACCACGGCGAGCTCCCTTCTAGAAGACGGATCTTTTCCCTGGCATCCTTTCCCTGGCATCCTTCAGGTCAGCTTCAAGAGAGTTAAACTTTGCTGTCAGTGCTCAGGACTTGTCGCTGATATTTCTTTTGAGTTCGGTGATCTTCTTCTCGAAGCTGTCCTTCCAAATACTGAAGCTCACTACTTCCTTCATATGCAAGCCTTAGAGGCAAGTGACCTCTTTGGTCGCCTCAGAAGCATTCTTTCGTGGGGCTCGAAGGTCGTCCTCCATCTTCTTCAACTTCTTCCTCAAAAGATGAACTTCCTTCCTCAGATTCTTTATCAAGGGCTTTATCGGAACCCCCTGAGGCAGTGGATCAGCGTTGATAGGAGATTGCATTCAAAATACGAAAAGCACTCAAGGGTATGAAAAAAAATCACTTCATTTAATCAAAACTTTTGAATACAAAACACAAAAAAAAAAATATACAACTACTTGAGGATCTCAACCTCGGAAGGCGGAGCCAGATCGCTCTCGGCCGCCTTAGGTTCCCGAAGTGGTTCGGGCACCTCTGTGGCAGATTCAAACGAGCCAGAAGTGAGCTCGTCGAAGGAAAGATCAACTACAGCATTAGACAGTCCAGCATCCATGTCATCTTCCTTCTTCAGAAAGCTGAGGTCGAGCTCGGGGAACCTTCGGGCTATCCTGCCTTCGCAAAACTCAAAATCCTTGATAAACGCTTCCTGGCTGAACTCAACGTTTAGGTTCCACATCTCGGGAGAGATCTTGAACTCTTCCATGGCTCGGGTCATTGCTTCCAAGATCGACTTTGCCATTTGGGTCTCCAGTTCAACGACCCTATTTTCGGCTTCCTTCCTCCTCTCCTCCTCCAGGGTCAGTGTGGCCTTTAGTCCGATCGAGACAAACTTCTCTTTGCAGAGCACGCCCTGAAGACTTTCGATGTCCGCCGCCTTTTCCTTGGCGAGGTGCTCGACCTCGTCAACCTTTTTTGAAGACGGCAGACCTCAGCTCAAAGGTCCTCCTTTTGTGCCTCCGCCTCCTGACGATGCGCCTTCTTGATGTAAACGAGCATCTGATGATCCGACTATAACAAACGATTGATGTTAAAAAAAAACAAGAAAAAGAACAGAAAAAGAAAAGCGCAAAAGAGAAGAGAAAGAGTCGAACAACGAAGTAATCACCTTGATGATGGTTCCGAGAGAACCCCAGATGAGCTGCCGCGAGTCTAGGTCGACCATCTGATCCACCACCTCGAGCATGGCAAACCTGTCGACAAGATCTCGGACGATCTCCAGGTTGTCGAAAGGATCCTCCTCTCGTTCGTTGTCGTCGCCATCCGGTTCGCCTAAGCGAGCCTTGCAGGACATCTTCACAATGACTTTCTTTTTTCTTACCTCTCCCGTCCCTTTCTTGACAGGGTGCTCCGAAATCAGGAGGGACCTAAGGGCATGGAAGGCACTGAGCCCGCGCTAGTGGTGTCAACCTCGGCAGTTGGGGCAATCTCGACGTTGACGATGACCTTGGATGCAGCGATAGTGGAGACAAGGACTCTAGAGTTGAAAACACCGACCTTTGGCCTCTTTGAGCCATCATTTTGCGCATTCCCTTTCCTCTTCCTGGTAAAGAGCCCTTTGATAATCATCTTGACAGCTTGTGCATCCATCTCTGTAGCAGAAAAAGAAGAGCGATCAGTGGCAATATACGTACACGAAATCGTGTGAATTCAAAAATCAAAAGATGTACCAACAGAATCGCAGGGACATAGACCCAGATTGAACAAGGTCTGCTCCTTCAGAAGGTCGGAAAGAAGAGGAGCTCGGCACACCTTGAGTTTATCAGAGGAATCAAAGTCGGCTCCGTCTAAGCTAGGAACTCGACGAACTAACTCTCTAATATAACTCCATGAAGGAAGACCTAATGGCAAAGTCGGGTAATATACAAAAAAAAAAACTTTTCTTCTAATTGTAAATGGAAGAAGGGGCACCTTTCAATAACCCCTTCTTACCGACCCGGGGAGAAAAGTATCACCAATTCTTCGCGGAAGGATGGCGCTTGAAGATATAGAAATTCCTAAAAAGTGAAATGGTCGGCTGGACTTTGGTCAATCGATAGAGGGAGAGAAAATTTATGACGAACTGAAAGGAGTTCGATATGATAGATGCGAAGAAAATGTTTAAAAATCGAAAGAGGACGACTATAAATAGGAGCAGCAGGAGTCTAAGCCCGGCGCGTAAAGCTTTTAAGTACAAACAAAATCGATCGATCGGAGGAAAGCTAATCCGATCGTCGAAGCTAGAAAGTTCAAAATTATATTCTGGAGGGATTTCATATTGGATTCGGATCAGAGAAAGATCGTTCGGGATAAGGACGAACGGGATGGTGTCTGGAGTAAAAGATGAGCGGGACATGTTCTTGGGTTCTACCTCGGCCAGGGGTGCAGAATTAAAGAAGATCGATCCGGACAAGCCCCACGAATCGATGGAGTGGAAGTTTCGAAAGACATTCGAATCGAGATAAACCCCAAGAAAATTTCCCCAAAAAAAAATCAAGAAAGCAAGGAGCCAGAAGTGCTAAGCATGAATAACCTAAGAGAAGGGTTAGAAAACTGACCTAAACTGTCCAAGAAGGATGAAAGAACGATGGGCACGATAAAAATCAATCGAAAGAGTGTCCGAAACTCAGAAAGGCAAGAGAAGGATGAGACCCTTAGAAAGAAGGCAAATGGGGGCCGAAGAAAGAAGAAGACTCAAGCAAAAATGACTTCCGAACAATAGGAGAAGACCTTAAATAGCCAGAGGTAACCCAAAGTAGTTATGATTGCGGATTGATTTCGATCGGTCAACATGCACTGCGTGTCCCACTCATCATGACAGAGGAGCGACGATGGGCAGAATCTTTATGGCACCATATCTGGGGTAGAGTTTCGATGCGAGATTCGAAGGGCCATCTTTTTGGACTCATTTCAGATTTAGAAAGTTTCGATGCCAATACAGTAAACACCAAAATGTCTCATTCTGACAAGCGTGGAAATCCGGGATCGAACTTCGACCGTCACCTTTTTCCTTCCTTTAAATTTCGAACTCAGAAATAGGGAGACTATTATTGGGGACAAACTCCGATCCCACCGAAGTCCAGTCTGATGCTTAGCCTAATGTAACTGGTAACCATAGAAGAGCTACGATCAGGAATCCTTCCTCTTGGGACCCCTCTAGCAGCCGAACTCCTTCCGAACCCTTCAGTAGCCGAACTCCTTCCGGACTCCTCCAGCGGTCGAACCTTTTTCGGACCCCTTCAGTAGTCGAACTTCTTTCACTCTTTCAGCAGTCGAACTCCTTCCGGACTCCTCCAACGGTCGAATCCCTTCCGAACCCCTTCAGCAACCGAACTCCTTCCGACTCCTCTAGCCGCCGAACCCCTTTCGGACTCCTCCAATGGCCAAACTTTCCATAGTCATCCAGGAAGATCTCCGCATGAGTTCGATCCTATATACGGTATGAACCGACTCACACTCGAACTATTTTAGAGGAGTCCAAACTTCTCTAGAATTGATATAACTTAAATGTCATCACCAACCGATGCCTACCCCTCCGAATTTTGACTATCAAATCTCAAATAGACTGACACCTCGCGACAACAAATATTGTCCTCCGTAACAAACTCCACGTGACTCCGAACAGTCCACTATTCGATAGTTATGACTGTCACTATCAGTTTATTACAGACTCTGTCTATAGAAGAAATCCTCCATATATATTTTCTAGAGGCTCTCTTCTTTCTTTCAAAACTCTGCACAACTTTTTTGACTGAGCACTCTATTTCTGTTGGCCGAAAAAACTAACTTGACCGTCGAAGAATCTTGTCGAAATCACCATTCCATACTCTGGATGAAATTTATTTTATAGGTCCCCGATGACGATCTCGTCTTCTCCGACTTCAGTACTTTTTTTAACAGTAATCAGATTTCACGTAATAATAAAAATTAAAAAATTAAAAAAAATTATTTTTTATGAAAATATTATGATATGATAAAATAAATAAAAATTTTAAAATTTAAATTTATGGATGCATGGATTTCATTATGAGACGAAGCGATCCACTTCACCATCATCCACCACAAAAATTGCTAACCGGTCCACTCGATGAAGAGCATCGTACGACGAGTCGGGTTGGCGTGTCGATGAGTATGAGGAGGCATACGGACGCATGCCTCGCAAGGTGCGGTTATCAGTACGAAAGAGCTCCGCATTAGGAGATAGGACCGACTTTTCTAGAGAAAGGTGCTTGTTATGAGGTCACTTCCGGATCACGGAAGCATGGGACGTCCAACAAACCCATTTCCTCTGCCGAACTCCTCCTCGATCGAGCACCCGGCCACATAAACACGCCGACGGAGATTTAAAATATATATTTTATTTGTACGAATCTTTCTTTTGAGCAAAGTGGTCATGTCAGACACGCGATCCCCCGCGCTGGCGCGGTACATGGTGCGACCGTCGGGTCCCGTGGGTCTGCCTGTTAATCTTAATGATTCCTATATCCGTATTTCTTTTACAATTTGAAATTTTACATTATGATGACGACGATGACAGAGAAAAATAAGCAAGCGAAAAGGGAGGAAAAAAAGAAATCCATGTAACATACCGGAACGAGTTTTTCCTCCTCCCGGTGGAAGGCAGAAGCAGCGCCACCGGCACCGTCGCCAGAGGCATCGGTGGAGTCTCCTCCTCCGCAGCCGCCGCCGCCGCCCAACGAGCCATCGGGCCGGAGCGACGGGAGCAGCGGGGTGAAACCCGGACCGGGGGCTGGAGGGGCGGGCCCACATTGGTAGTCGTCCATCCCTAAAACGTCATCGTCGTTGGGAAAGTCCAGCAAGTCGTCGATGTGATCGAAGAGATCGCCGCACATCACGTCCACCGGCTGCGCCATCGTCGCATCGTCCACGTACTTCTTCGCCGCCATCGCCATTCCACGCACCAACCTTGAAAATCCAGGAGAAGAAGAACAGTCGATCAAGAAATCCCTTATGTGCGTCAAAAATATATACATAGGATCCATGGAAAGGAAATCATATCCGTATATTTCTTGCCATTTCGACATGCTCGATGCATTTATGCACACAGGAATCAGGTCTCGCACCGCGAACCGCGGAGCCGCAGCGGCGAAGGATTTTATTTTTGGCAGATAATCGGTTTTTACAGCCGGAGATACGCTCGGCTTAAATATTAGTTAACTGAGGGCACGTGGATGATTATTATTGGCTCGAACACGTCACCAATTACCCGCCAACTGCGGTCCTAATTACAGCGGCGGTGATCAGTTTTCAAACTGACTTGATTTCATCCATTAATAAATGGTTCGGTCTACTGCGTCCCAAAATGCTTCCATCCCGAAGTGTTTTTTTTTTTTTTTATGGGACGTAAAACAAAGTTTTTCCGAGTTTCGCTCTATTCCCTTCTCCAATTATTTGAGTAATTAAGCGGAGCAGGCAGCGTCTGTCCTGCGGTGATCACCGACTTGTGATCGGTAACGCAGCGACGCGGACGGCTGTCGTCTAGGGCCGGCGACGGAGTACGGAGGAGGAGGACCTCTCCCCCCTCCTCCGCCTGCCTGCTGCCCTGCCCGACGGTGGTGAGCGGTCCACAAAACCACCGGCTGGTACACGAGTCCCCATTGGTTCCTTTCTTTCGTGTTGGAAAAAAAAAAGAAAAAGAAAGAAAAAAAGGAAAATCAAAATGAACAAAAATTGGAAGAGAGATTTTGGAGAAGGTTTTCCAATTGTCCAAAAACTGCACGATTTTGGAGAGCGTGTTTGATTTAGAAGCAAGAACTCTCTCTTGGAAAAATAATTTAAGATTTCCAGGCAAGAATTCAAAAATTTGTGGGGAAGAAACGAAGAAGTGGAGAAGAAACGAAAAGGCAATGCCGATACCTTTTAGTTCTGGAAGCCCGCGACCTCGATTGGAGACTAGCAGCGTCAATTCAATGCGGGACGGGAGACCAGAGACAACTTCGATTATCGCGAGTAAAATTGAAAACCCAACGCCACCACCAAGGCCTGTAGAGTGAGATAGAGGAACTGGGAGGCCTCTCACCTCGCCGAGCGGAGGAAGGGGATACAAAGGAGAGACGCGAACGGGAAAGCCTATGGAAGGCTGCTCTCTCTCTCTTTCTCAGTTCCTTGGCAGTAATGCAGGATGGTTCATAATTGATTAGCAGCAGCAGCAACGGCACCCAGACAAGTGAGAAAAAAAAAACCCCAACTGGAGGCGGCAAACCGTTGGCAGAGAAACTGAAGCTAGCAGACCTCACCCCTCAAGTGAGTTAGAGAGGGAGGAAGAAAGTAAATAAAAAGAGTGGGTGGGGATGAGAGTCGGTGAGGGGAGAAATGGGTTCGGGAGAAAAGGAGGGGGCGGAGGAGCAAAATGCGAAAAGGCCTTTAAAAAAATGAGATTGAGGAGAGAACGTGAGGGAGGTGAAGTTGTATGGTTCCCACCACCGCTCCTACTATCATCACTTCTCCTCTCTTCTCAGATTCCAGCTATTACTGCTGCCACGGTTGGTGAACTTGCTTCTCTCATTGCTAGCTGTCTTTGCGAATCCAGTGTCGTGAAGCTGAAGTCTCTCTCAAAAGGAGGCCTTCGGTTGTAGGGCCCACACAAATTCAGGCAACAGCAGGCTAAAGTTAAAAAAAAAATTCCTACGCACCGTGGCCCGGTCTATGGACCGAACTCGAAAGCTAGCTCCATCGCCTAAGGTTATAATTTTTTGGAATCTGATTTAAATAAAATTTATTTGATCTAGCTAAATTAATAAATAAAATATATATAATTTTTTAAAAATATTTAAAATAAATTTAGATGAAATATGGATAATGATATATTCTATTCTAAATTTATTTTAATAATTTTTTTATTTAAATAAATATCCTTCTTATTCAAATATAATTGGACAAAATTTTAGCCATTTTCTTTCTCACTCCCTTCCATTCGGGCATCCCCGGCATCCAAACTCTAGTAACGGCCCAACGGATCCTCACCCTTTTTCATCTCAATATTTAAATTTTAGTGGTGGCCCAGTGGATCCCTACTTTTTTCCATCCCAACATCCAAATCCTAACGAAGATAAGAAGGGTACCGACAATGGAAAGAAAGTGGGATCGAAACCATTTGCTCAAAGGAGGAGGCAGCTAACACTATAAAAAAAAAAAAAAAAAAATAGTCAATTTTTATTTGTCGATGCTAATTTAAAGTATTGGCAAGTATCAAACGGTCATCCTGCTCTTAATAATGCTTATAAATATTATCAGATATAAATTAAATAAATAATAATTATTAACGATATTTATAATCATCAATGAACTCCATTCAAATAAATAATAGCTTTTAACAATGGATTCTAGTGGCTTTTAATAACAGTCTTTAATAGCTTTTAACAATGCTTATAAGTATCGTCGGGCCTCAAATAAATATGGCTTTTAACGATGCTTATAAGCATCGTCAAACTCTAAATAAATATGGCTTTTAACGATGCTTATAAGCATCGTTGGACTCTATTTTAACAGTTCATCCAGACTCTTAATGATCCTTATAAGCGTCGTCGAATTCTTCTTCTTCCTATTTAATTGTCCCACATTGGATAGAGTAATTTTGGGATAGTCTTTTCTGAAGATTGTAGAGACGGTGTCTTCGATGGAGGTGGCGACATCCATATGAGCTGCAATCCATTCTTCTCCACCATTGTCGGTGCCAATCTGAACAAAGATGTGGAGGCAATTAAGGAAAAGGTGATCAAGGACGTCGTCGTGAGTCACAATCCATCCTTCTCCACCTCCGCCGTTCATGACCTCCACAACCGCAACCCATCCTCCTCCGACGTTTGCGACCTCCATGCTTGCATGGACGACGACATCACCATTTATGTTGTTAATGTTCTAATTTTATGATGCTTGTAAGCATTATTGTAGATGATCAAATTTCCACATCTCCATTGCCAACATGCACATGATGCTTGAGGAAGCATCGTTGGTACACTTAGCAATGAAAAAGACTAAAAATAGCATCAATTATTATATATTTTTTTTTCTATAGTGTTGGGTTCCATTCTCTAGATCGAGTATTGTATGGATCTGAGGGCTCGGAGGATCGTCAGTTGGGTCCCACCAGATTGAGACTCTTGTGAACAAATTGAAAAAAAGATGGAAAAAAATAAAAGATAAGACTTTTTCCCTCATAGATTGATCATTTTTTTATTATTATTATTTTGCTTTTTGCTTCTTTTTTTATCAGAGTTGGAGGTGATTTTTGATTGGAGAGGCTTAAGATTTTTTATCAAAGAGAGATTTCGGGTATACCCAACTCAATCTGACTCATGCTTATATCTGTATTTTGTCCAACTTGATTCGATCCAAGATGGGTACAAAAAAGATATGGATACAATTTTTTTCTTGATGAGAGATATATGGATATTGATCGACTCGACCATTACCATCCCTATCATCGCCCCCATCCACCATGTCTCAACATCGACCCTATAAACTATCCATGTCGCCTCTCGACATGTGCCATGGAGAATTGGGTTGGGCATCATAGCTTTCCAAGTCTCAATAAGTGAAAGGTGAAATGGCAAACTTGCTTCCTCTATCACTCTATCGCCTCACCAATGCTAGGTGAAATAGGTCCTTTGTGTCCGATTTGAACTCCTTCATATTGTTTATAACCCTTTAGCAAACTATTATCTTCTATACATATAGAGCATGAATCATCTACGATATTGAGGCCATACTATCAAATACTATGCAGCTCTCAATAACCATTATTAGAAGATGGATGGCCATCAAACAAGATGATCCATGGATATATACCATATTATATGCATGCATTATTTGATGGTAATCCATCTTTTGATGGTAGCCATCAAGGACTACACAGAATTTTATGATACAATATATACACCATAAAGGATTCTTATTGACCCATATGACATGTCATCTTAATTATACCACCCTATGGATCTCACAATGTTGGTCATGGTAAATTTGGAGATTTTACTTATTGGCATTGCAAATTGGCTAACGATTATATATTTTATGGATATTTTATATCCATAAAATATATAATTATTTTTATTATAATAAGAAAAGAAAAAAAATAAATATATGGATTAGTAGGTGCAAAGACCTTTCACAATGCTCCTCTATAAATTTTAGGCCATGGAAACGGTCTACAGAAATAGAATAAAATAATTAAATTTTTTGAATTAGCTATGAGACAGTTGTTGGGCTATTATCATTGAAAGTACAATCAACAAGTGAGATTTTTAATGGATGTATGGTGTAACCAATTGATCCACTAGCACAAGATTAGTGAAAAGGTAGAAATGATGCGTGTTTTAAAGATTTTGGAAGAATGCAAAGATCTTGAGTAAAAGTTTAGAAAAAGGAACTCAGAAAACTTTTTTTTTTTTTTTTCCTTTGGGTGGAATAAGGGTGAATAACTCCAATAAAAGAATTTTAATTTGTTAAAAATTGTTTATGTAAACCCAAGGTTATATTTCTTCACATTTATTAATTATCTATTCTACTCCACGATGCCTAATTTGCCATCATGTTCACCCAAACTAGCTACTAGCTTTACAATATTTGAAGTGGCATGTGCCTTTGTGGCTGCACTATAAATATCGGTATTCTTATGAAAAGAAGAGCAAAAGAAAAGAAAAAAAAATATGGACAATGATTGAGCAACCTATAAAGAAGTCTATTCTGAAACCCAGGATTATTTTACATGAGCAAAATAGCGGAGGGTAGTTGACTAGAAAAAAAAAAGCTGGTAATGAACTTTAGTGTTTTCGTTGAGAACATGGTAGTTTCTTACCACCGCTCAAATTTAATTGGATGAGGGAACAGATATTCTCAACGGTATATATAAAAGAAAAACAACGGCATCGCATCAATCAGAGTAATCCAATATATGCGAAACTCATCCTCCTTTTTTTTTTTTTGTTGTTGTTGTAAAGAAAGCACCATAGGCTATTTTAACATAAGAGAACTGGAGTCAGAGTATATATATATATATTGATAGAAATACAAAGGTGTAATCATCATGGCATAGGAGTGCAACAATGATACGTCAAATAAAAACCCAATAGATTGATGCAAACAAAGTAGTACGGGTTGAACATGCATATTCTGAAGTGCAATGTATCCAAATAGTTGTAGAGCTGCAAGATTCTGTTTGACAAGCACCGTATAAGAATTACTTGGATATATGGTTCCCAGCAAGCATAAGAAAACCTTCTGCAGGTAACACATGCTTGGATGTAGGCCAGCAAGAAATAGAATAGCAGAGAATCTGAGATGCATACAACCCTTGCTACATCCTTACCAAAGTGAGAATTTATGTGTGCATGAGCGAATTAAGTCGATCTCCCTGCTACTGAATAGCCTATAACAGCATTTGAAAAGTGGCAAAGCAAGTAGACATGATCGAGCATAAGTTGATTGAAGATAAATCCCAACTTTGACATTTACCCCGGTAGCCGAAGAGAAGTGAGAAACTACAAAATTAACCACCGCATAACAAAGACAGGTTTCTAACATGGCAGCGGTAGGTAACCGAAAGCATATAGCATGTTGGATGTTGGGAACCCAGAATAACAAACTGAAACATATGACTGAAGCCCGCCTGCCATAGGAGAGAACAACAAAAACACTTTGTATTATGTATCGATATAATTAGAACCATCAAATGATTCATCCATAGCAATAAATATACATGTAATTTAAACTGAAACCTGCAAAAGATGCCAAAAAAAGGTTAGTAACAAACTTCTTTGTCTTCATAATTTTCTTTTGCT
Organism: Cocos nucifera; assembly: GCA_006176705.1. Lineage (NCBI taxonomy): Eukaryota > Viridiplantae > Streptophyta > Magnoliopsida > Arecales > Arecaceae > Cocos > Cocos nucifera. The sequence goes on along the minus strand of QRFJ01001823.1, from coordinate 225,721 downwards.
TTTTCTTTTTTCTTTCTTCTTTTTTCTTTTCCTTTTTTTTTTTTTTTTTTTGTTTTTCCTCATTTTTTTCCCACTTTTTCCATTCTTTCTTAAATTCTATTTCCATACTCTGAATACCAGCATTTCAATGATGGATGAAAGACAAGATGCTTGCTATCGAGGTGGAACGGGTTTTTGTTTCCACCTAAGTGATTCAGGTTCGAATCCAAATGAATGCCAAGAAAAATGACTTCTTGAGTCCTATGCCGGCTTGCCTTCATCACCTCTTTTTCTGCACCGGGTAACAGCCATAAATCCATACTAGTCCGTCCTTGGATGAAGAGAATCAACCAAACCCAACCCATGGTGGGTGACATAACCAATGTAAATCCATACTAGTCCGTCCTTGGATGAAGAGAATCAACCAAACCCAACCCATGGTGGGTGACATAACCAATGTTTCAATGACCCTGTGCATGATCCTTACTTGGAGGTGAAAAGCAGAATATGAACAAGCAACACTTGTAAGCATAGCAATACCAACTATGATGATAGGAAGAAATTAGACATCCTGCAGCCATTGGAGTAAATAGAGCAAAATTCAGCCAGACCATCGTATAAGAGCAACTGAGTTGTGAGGTTCAAAGTTGCCTCTGATATAGGTTATCGATCGGTGGTTACATGACGTACGACTTAAAATTTGGACCATGGTAACAGTCGTTCAAGAACTTTGACTTGACCTTGCTTTTAAACTATATATGATGTCAAAAAACAAAATTAAATCTAAACTAACCATCCAGCTTCGAACTAGAAAGGTGCCAGATCCAAATGAGGTATAGACCATCATTTTCTGGCTTGTAAAAGGCCTATATATATATATATATATGATAAAGGAAGCATGTTAACCACATGCTCCTTGATTCGTTTGGTTGATACGAATAGGAAAGGACAAATATGGTCGGCAAAAAACTCTTTTTGTTTGATTGGAGCTTTTGAATTAAAAATTAAAAATTAATATTTTCATGAGAATAAATTTTTAATAATTTATAATTAGAAAAAAAAAATTATGTGAGATATTGATTTTTGCTTTTCTCGTGAGAAGGAAATTTTTTTTTCCCTGAAAATACCCTCATCAAAATTATGAATAGAAGGTGATAACATATTTTTTTTATTAATAATATAATAGATATTTTATATAATTTTTTTTTAAAAAAATGCGAAGTCTCAATTAAATATAAGATATTTTGGGATTTGCCACTTTTTTATGATTAATCTATAAATTAAATTTTTTAGATATTATATTTTTAAAAATTAGTTTTTCAAAAAAAAATATTAATTATTCTCTGCCTACGAATCAAACAAGCCACATGTTAATGCAATCTATAATGCATGCAGATCAATAATTATTTATTAAATCAAATACTATTGTTAGAGGGCAAAACCTCAAATAGATCTATGATCTTGACCTCGATCTATCGTATTTTTCGCCGCCGAATCCTCATGTGCTGCATTTACGAGAGAAAGAAGGACAAAGCATTAATTGGGCTGTAGCGTATGCTAAGATTTCCAGCATTGTATGGCAACTTCTACGACTGGCTACGGTGGGTAGTTTCTAAATCCTTTCCCCGTCCATTGCACAGTACCAAACTTCTTCCCCTCTTCTCGAACCCCCCATCCCCGGCGCTTCTTTTATGAATTAAATCCGGAAAGTTTAAAAGATAACGATATAAAAATATAAAATAAGGAACGGGGGGAGGGAGGGAGAAAAAGGAAGAAAGAAGGAAAGAAAAACTAAAAGGTACAGCAACCCCGCAACCGATGGTTGTTTGCGCCTGTCGAAATGATGTGCCAGTCCCTTCCATTTTACTCCCTCTTATTCTCTCTCTCTCTCTCCAAGGAAAATATTTGCATGCGTCCAGGAATGAGCATTTTGCAGTCCACATGATTAGGCATGACCTGGTTAGTTTCTGCACCTCCCATATGAATAAGCCACGGAGCATGAAGTGCGAGAAAGAATGGTTTGCGTAATCCCAAAAGCACTTTCTTTTGCCATCACATGATAGTGCTGGAGGAAGAGGGTCCATATCGGCCATGACAGGCAACCACGAGAGGAACCTGGAGAAGGATTGATGGAAGATGTATGTCCGCATACGGCCGGTGTTACCGATTGGTTTTGGAAATTTCAAAATATAGTGGAAATGAAATTTTATGATTTTAAGATCCAAAGAGCTTGCAGGCCCAGCTCAATTTAATATACTGCTAACATATAGAGGGATGCAATGGAGCACCGACGGAGTGCAAATGTATACGATGGAATTGCCGGATGGATGACCGATAACATCCATCCAAGTCATCTTCATATGTGATTGCTCCACGTGCTGGATGGATGACAAAATAAAATCACAATGGATGCGTCATGACCATCCTTTTTATATGATCCATAATCGGACACAACCATCTTTCTTTATGTGGATCTCCTTAATTATGGGGTTGTATGTGTTCCTATTAAATCCGCCCAGAAGCCAAATTTGTTTGAAATTAATTATGCCCGTTGCTCATCAGCACCATGTGGTTGTAAGCTCATTTTCGCTTGTTGGTCGGCCATTGATTGATGGCCTCATGTTCTCCTTCTCAGGTAGATGGCTGATGGGAAGTTGTTACCCCTCGCTCCTCCCATTCGCTTGCATATATAGCCTTTGTTTAACGCGGTGGGACCAAAATTGCGGTCAAGGGGAATAAAGCCTGCTACAAAATTATCATCCCTTGCGCCGGAGATGGGTGGTCATGCTCGAGCGGAGGGCGACCACACCGCATCCTCCATGTGCGCCCGCGGGCTCCACGCGAATCAATGACCCAGATCAAATTCGACATGGAGAGAAAAAGATGGACGGTGGAGATGAGGCGCGGGGCACATGGAAGGAACCCGTCGCGAAAGACCCGGGAGAGAGAAAGTACAACGTGCATGCACGTTCCAGTAGCGTGGGCAGGGAGGCAACGCGGTTGAGCCACGTGATCGCGCTCCGATCCGATCCATCCAATCTTCTCGATCGCCCTCCCTCCTCCTCTCTCCCAACCACTTGAGCTCCCGCCAGCGCCATGGGGTAGCCATCAGAAGATACGCCGTCTTATCCACCTCTTCGTTGCTACCACCACAGGAAAAATATTTTTTTTTTAAAAAAAAATTAAAACAAATTTCAACAAAAATATGGGTCTTTGATCAAAGATGGGAGAATTACATTTTTTACATTAATTTAACCCCATGTTTGATTGAAGTTATGGAAGAAAGAATGGATAGGATTGAATGGATGGATGGCCTCCATCCACTGTTTAATTTTAAAAAATATAAAAAAAATAGATGAAAAAATAGGATTCTCCATCCATTCTAATCCACTAATTTGCATTCCAATCTCCATCCATTATTTAATTCAAAAAATTACAGAAAGAATGGATGAAAAAGTAAGATTCTCCATCCATCTTGATCCATCAATTTACATCCTCCCAATTTGGAAGGATGCAAGAAAGAATGGATGGTACATTAATGAATAAATTTTTATATTGACAAAATTATTTTTTATTAATTTTGATAAAATTATAATATTTTTTTACTTTTTTATTCATATTATTTTTATATATACTATTGATCATATACTATAAAATTTTATTACTAATAATTTTAATTTTAAATAACTAAAATTATTTTTTATTTTTTTTATTTACTATTTTTAATTAATTATTTATATAGTATTAATTAATTATTAAACCAAATTATAAATTTAATTATTTATATTATTAATAAAATTAATTATTAAATTAAATTATAAATTAGTTAGTTATTTATATAATTAATTTATTAATAATTTAATTATAAAATTATTTATTAAATTAAATTAAACTAAAATTAAATATTTATATAATTTTATTATAAATTTATATATTATTTACTTATTTAATATAAATTAATGTAATAAATTGATAATAATAAAAATTTTTTAAAGAATAGTTCAGTAAAAATATTATATAAATATCATCAATACTTTTTTTCTTTTTTTTTTATACCAAAGATAAAATTATTTTTATCCATTTTTTTATATTTAATTAAATATATAAAAAATAAATAAATTATTCATTCATCCTCTTCTTCAATTTCTGTTTTTCTCATTCATTTTTTTTTAATCTATTTTTCATACTACACAGAAGAGCTGGCGGCCGTTCACGGCAAACTAGCTAGTCGAGAGGAAGCCACCGTCATCGTATGCCTGAAAGTCTCTAATTTTCGAAGCCTACTCCCGTCATTGGATGTTTTGCCGCCACCTTGCCAGAAGTTCCCACGTATCCGTACCGTTTCAACCCCTCGGACACGATCTATTCTATATTTTTAAATAGATTAATTAAAAAAAAAAAAAGGAGAGAGAGTTAAGTGTAACCTTACGGTAGGATTAGGTGCAAACTCAAAGCCTTGATTGGAGATCGCCGATGGAGGCGCCACTGATCTGGATTTAGAATAGTCACCTGCAGCCAGAGCTGAACTGGACGGCTCAGATTTATTGAGGTCAATCACGGCGATACATGATTATTTCACATTATTCTGTCACTCTTTTGTTTTCTTCTCTCCCTGAATAAGAAGAAATAAACCAAGATAAGTAATTAAATATAAACAAGTGAAATTAATGCATGCAGTAATAAATGATGGGCTGGCGATGGAGGCGAGATGGCAGCTCGCGCAGGAGCGCCGGTGACCGACAGGCGCGGGTGACCGACAGCCGGTAACACCATGTGATGGACACGTGGATCGGTGGATGACTAGTTAGCTGGCACGGAGCGCCGGTGTGCGGTGCTCTTTACCGCCGTTGGACCTGAATGAATCGGATTTTACCGGCTCGATCTCATAATCAAAATTAGTCAAGCTCGAGCTTGATTCGTCCCGGGCTTGCTTTCTAGATCTGGATCTGATAGCTTGGGACGTTAGACCGAGCCTTCGGATCGCGATGGTGGTGAGGGAGGGAAGGGCTAATGTGAGGATATTCGGTTACTCTGTATACAGAGCTTCTGGGTTATGTTGGCCTCGAGTTGAAGCCATGACGACGATCATGCACAGAATCAATGGCAGATCACAACGGTGTAGCTAAGATGCCTAAAATCATCGGACGATAGTTTACCATAGCTACATATAGCATATGGAGCGCGCTCTTCAAGAATTGGCCGTTACCATGGAATTGGCCTCCGACCTCTCTTTACGAATAAGAGGAAGCAAGGAACCCAGGTAAGCTCCCAAGTCTCTCTCGCTCTCTCATTTTCGCAATTCGCTGGTTCCTAGCTAATTTGAGCCGATGAAAACATCTCTGATGTGTGACGGAAACATATCTGACAAGTGACTTCTTATTATAGGTTCAACCTTCTACTGGAGAGCCATTACAGCAATGATGATCACCAACCTCAACTTTAGTTCGAAAGTCATAGCAACAGTACGAGGGGAAGGGGACAATGTTGTGGTTATGAAAGTGGGAGCGAATAATTGCAGCAGCGTGGAGAGAATAGTGGATGAAACATGTCAATTGGGAGCAGATATCATCCTTGGGTGCCAAGGAGGAAAAAAAAAAAAAAAGGGGGGATATGCATGGAGTGGGTGTGTTGAATTGAGGTTATCCCTAGTCTTATAATTTTGTTTAGTGATAGTTTTTGCATGGACGATGTCCGCAGTGCTAGCGACTTGATCCCCCCGTTTGTGGGTGGGTGACGGTGGTGGTAGTGCAGGTGTTTGGTGTTGTGGTGTTGTGTCGGTGTGGTATTTGGTGTGGGGGGTGTAATGTGGGTGGTTAGAGTGGGTGATTGATGTTTGTGTTATATGGCGATGGTTGTGTAGTGGGTTGATTGGGGTTTTAGAGTGGTAGTCAGGTGGGCGTGTTGGTCGGATGTTAGGTCGGATGTTGTGTTGTATTGGTTTGTGTGTGTGTGTGTGGTGGTGTGGATGGATGATTTATATCGTTAGTTTTTTGTGGTTTGTTGGTCAGTTAGTGTGTTCATTGGTGTTGAGTGTTGATGGTTTATTTTTGTTTTGTGGGTGGGTTTGTTTTTGTTTTGTGTTGTATGGGTTTGTGTAGGTGTGTGGGTGGGAGGTTTGGTGGTAGTTATTGTGTGTTGTTGTTCTGTGGGGTGGGATTTGTTTTGGGTTTTATTGGTTGGCGTGTTTATTGCTGGGATTTGTTGTATGAGTGGTGAGTTGTGGTTGGTCGTGAGTGGGATGATTTCAGCGATATGTGGGGTGGGTTATGGGAGTGTTTTGTTTGTGGTGGTATGTTGGATGTGATGTTTAGTGGCGGTGGGGGCTGCTGATACCAGGGATAATGGGAGAGGCTTTCGCAGCGCGCGTATAGATCTTATAGTATGGATGCGGGGATTTTAGTACGATGGTTGTGGATGTTGTGGTTTGTATTGCGGGAGTAGGAGCTGTCGAGAATGTTCACATCATGGCACCAACTCTCGACATGGCCATCTCATTTTTTACGTAGGAGACGAGCAAATGAGAGATTAAAGATTCATATTCAAGCCCTTTCTCTTGGACCAAACATTTCAGTCAAAGATACTTTTGGCTCGGATGAATGGGTCGAGATACTCCTAGCTTGGATGGATGGATCCCACATATATAAAATATTATCAACTTTAACCTGAGTCATTTTGGATCTTTTGATTTTACGCTTTGAAAGATATCTCATAAAAAAAAAATATTTCGTAAAAATCATACTTTTGTTCGGATTAAAGTTATACTCCTCTCACAATAGTGTGTGTTGGTTGGGCTTGGATCGGATCAAGATAAATTTGAGTCCGGTCCATTTACGATAAGGATATAATTTTTAGGCCTGATCTGATCTGCCAGGCTGAAGAATCAGATGCAGCACGTCTTTTTTTTTTTTGAGTTTATCCAGCTGCCGTAGCTGTCAGTTGTCATAATTTTTATTTACTTTTAAAAAAAAATCAGGATGGAATCCGTTTTTCGCTTGCAGTAGCATTTGGGCTTCGAATTAAATGTTGAGAAGTGCATTGTAATTAAATTTTAAAAAGGGGCAGTGGACGTGGGAGAGGCTATGCCAATAATAATAATAATAATAATAATAATAATAATAATAACAATAATAATAATAATAATAATAATAGTAATAGTAGTAGTAATAATAATAATAATAATAGTAGTAGTAATAGTAATAATAATAATAGTAATAATAATTATATTATTATTACTTATATAGTGTATTGGGGGTATTGTTGGATTGAATAACTGCATCTACTGCTGTGCGTGACGGAATGCTCTATTACTTTCTATTTACGGGTTGGACCAGCCCAATGTAACCAGTAGCCGCTGAAGAGCTTCAGCGCCAGGCGCCAGGCCGAACCCTTAACACGGCCGAACTGCCTAGAGGCCGAATCAGCGAGCCCTGGCCGAACTCCTTCGGATCCCGCGGCCGAACTCCTTCGGACCGACTCCAAGCGACCGTAGCTTTCAACGAGTCTCTCAGCGGCCGAACTCCTTCGGACCGACTCCAAGCGACGCGAGCTTCAACGAAGTCCTCTCAGCGGCCGAACTCCTTCGGACCGACTCCAAGCGACGCGAGCTTCAAAGACGTCCTCTCAGCGGCCGAACTCCTTCGGACCGACTCAAGCGACCGAGCTTCAACAAAGTTCCTCTCAGGCGGCCGAACTCCTCAGCGGACGGGGCTTTAGTGGAATCCCCAAGCGGTCGTCGCTCAGGAGCCGAACTCCTCAGCAGTCGTCACTCAGGAGCCCGAACTCCCTCAGCAGTCGTCACCTACGAGCCCGAACTTCTCAGCAGTCGTCACTGGGCCGAACTTCCTCAGCGGTCGCCCTCATCAAACTTCGGCCGACCGAGCTCCCACCGAACTCTCAAGTTCCAAGCCTCAGCCTAAGTCCAACGGCCGGCCGAACCCCAGACGGCCGGCCGCGGCTTCTCAGCAGCCGAACTCGTCTGCGACGGGCCTTAGCTGCATACCTCTCGCGCAGACACCTATGGAAGCCGAACTCCCTCCTATCTTCTCTTCAGGAGCCCGAACTCCTCCGAAACAGGCACACGACGAGGACCTTCATCCCTTCATGTCGGCGAGCTCTGCAACCATCACCATCAGTCAGTCCGCCGCACCATCAGTCAGTCCACCGCGGGCGATAGCGACCCGCTGTCAGGCGGCGATGGCTGCCACCCTCCATCCGCCGTATGCGGCGCCAGTGAGACTGACTCCGCCGACCCTCGAGCGGCCCGCCAGCACGCGGCTGCCGTTGTCACCATCAAGCTCCACCATATAAAAGGATCCTCCCGAACACTAAGGCTAAGCTCTCGAACTCTCGACTCTCTAAGCTCTCCCCCACATCTCTAAGCTCCGGAACTCATTCCGGGCACTCCATTACTGTTGGTCGGAAACTAACTTGACCGTCGGAGGGTCTTGCCGGAGCCAACCCCACCGGTTCCGGCGGGCGACTTCGTTTTGTAGGTCCCGCGCGACGCCGCAGCGGCGCTCGATTGCGGCGACCTCCGGCGGCGGACGGATTTCTGCACCAACAGATTGGCGCCGTCTGTGGGAACAAGGGATTGAACCTTCGAGGTTCCCTTGTTCTTAAAGGAGTGCTCGGCACGATTTCCCCCTGCTCCGGATCTCTCTCCTCTCCTCTTTTCAGTATTCCTTTTTCTGAAAAGAAGAATGCCTCCCAGACGAACCTCGATCCGGAGGTCGGCAGCCTTCCGCGGCCTCGATCCCGTTCGGGTCCGTCCGCTCCCACTCCGGCCCGGCGACGCGGGCCGCGCTCCGTACTCCGCGGTAGATGCGGAGCCGGTTTTCGACCTGCTTGCCCGCAGCAGGTCCGCGATCTTACGGAGCGGTGCAGGCAGTGCAAGCCACGCATTCCACGAGGTCCAGCGCCCACTCGACCGGCGCGGGGTTCCCCGGAGCCCGGAATCCAGTCCAGGAGCGACCGATGTGGGGCTACCCAACCTCCGGCCTCGGGAAGAGAGGGGCACCGCAAAGAGCCCTGCTCGGACGCGGCTCAACCCAGGGAGAAGCTTCGCACCCTTCCGCGAGAAGACCTTGGGGATCAAGGATCGCGAAGATTTCCTGGACCGAAGACTCATGGAGATGGGACGGCGCATAGAAGAACTTCGTCATACTCCTTCCTCCCGCGGTAACGATATTTGCACTGATCCTCCCTTCTCACAGAAAATTATGCAGGAACAGGTACCACCGACTTCAAGTCTCCGCATTTCGAAAGCTACGATGGGACCTGACGAGTCGCTTGTTCGGGGGTTGGGGGTTACCATGGGGGAGGCCTACGATGTGTGACTTTGGTGTCGAGGCTGCGGTTGTTTTGACGGCTTCGTGATGAGATTGTTTCTTGAGGCCAGCATGCCATTTTGTGTCGGCTTTCCCTTCTACCTCAAGGGAGTGGCTAGGAATTTTGGTATCTGCGCGACGTTGCGACTTAAGGCCGGCACCATCCTGTCGTTTGTTCCAAAATAGTAACAATTCGCGGCCCACTTTCGTCAGCAGCAAAACGGCCGCGCAGAGGCTCGGATTCCCTTGTTGGCCATCAGGCAAAAAGAGGGGGAACCCATCCGGGCTTACGTCACCCGGTCGTCACACTGCCTGCGTTGAGCATAGGGTGCGTAGTTGTATCGGCTCGCCTGGAAGTGCCGGAACCTGGGACCAATCAGTTGCTATGGCCGCCCTCAAGGGGCCTTCAGAAAAGAACGACCTGCTGTTCTTCCCCTGGAGGAAGAATATCCCAGGGACTTCGCTGACATGCTAGCTCGGGCCGAAAGCTATGCGGGCGCAGAAGAGGCTTTCGAAGCCAGAGGATGGTGAGGCTCGCGACAAGGCGACGAGTTAGGCAGAGCGGGAAGGCCTGCGAGGAAAGAAAGCGCGCACCGAAGCCTGGCCGCTTTCCGACTCCCCCCGGTCGCGGGTGGTGCGTGCCCGGACTCCACCTCAGGCTCGGGGGGCGGGAAGCCACGGACGGAAGGGCGCGCGCCGAAGTTCTCCTCGGCACCGAAGTCCCACCCGAAGGACGCCGCGGAGATTGTTCCCCCCGGCCCGCGAGGTTCATCCCCGACGACGGCCCGTCCCCGTGCGCCGAGGTTCTCCCTCCGACGGCGTTTTCACAGCTACGCCCCCCTCAACGCCCAAAGGCTTCAAGTACTACGCTGGAATAGATCAAGGGCGACTTCCGTAAGCCCGGAGAGGATGCGGTTCCCATCTCAAAAGATGCTCGTACCGAACACAACAATTCTGCCTTTACCACCGTGACGCAGGTCACGTATTACGATGAGAGCTGCTCACGCTCCAGGGCAAGCCGGAATATCGCAGGCAGCTGGTCCGGCTGGGGCAGGTCGTGGCCGATTTCCTGGAACGACGATCTAAAGAGCGAGGAAGATCGGCCGACGAATGTTGCCGCCGATTGGGAAAGATGGCAGGAGGTACCGGCCCGTCTTTTGGCTGTCAGTTAACACGCATCTGGGGGACCGCAGCAATGAGAAGACCGCGGAATCCGAGGGAATCGGCCAAAGAGACAAGGACCTCGAGCCCGTGACCTTCACCGAAGCAGACGCCCAGGGGACCAGATTTCCGCAAACGAGTGTTGTAACCTTTAAACATCGCTGATTATGATGTACCCGCGTTTGGTGGATAATGGAGTTCGGCGAAATGTTTTACGTCCTTCTGAAAAATGTCCCTACTGACATCCCTTTAGGACCTGTAAGTTCCCCCCTGGTGGGATTTGCCGGAACACCCGTTCCGGCGAAGGCATGGTGATTTGGCGTGTGACGGCGGGCCAACCCCAAATGGCCAAGACGCGGATTGACTTTTTGTCGTGAGGACCTCGTCCGCCTATAATCAATCCTTGGCGACCAGGTCTTAACGCGCTGCGGGCGGAGTGTCAACCTACTCTTAAAGATGAAATTCCCAACGAGCCATGGAGTCGGCGAAGTCAGAGAACCAAGCCCTGGTAAGTACTGCTACTCAATCGCCCTGCCGAGGGAACCGCCCGACCCTTGCCTTGTTGACGGACTGGACGTCCGTGATGACCACTGAAGAACGGGGCAACTGCGGAAGACCTCGTCCTGTGTCCTTACGCGATGGACCCGGCATGAGGTGCGGATCGGCTCCACCTAGCCCCGAGGTCAAGGGACAGCTCGTCGCTCTCAAAGGAATGCAGCGTTTTCCGCTGGCCCCAGCGGATGTACCAGGGATCGACGCCGATGTCATAGAACATCGCTGGCCATCGACCCAAGGCCCCCGACCCTCAGAGAAAAATTAACGCCGCCAAGCTCCGAAAGACAGAAGGTGGTAACCGAAGAAGTGATAGCTCCTTGAGCTGGACTCATCCGGAGGTCAACTATCCGACCTGGTCCGAACGTGCCTCGTCAAAAAAGCAAACAACAAATGGAGGATGTGCGTCGACTTCAAGAAGCGAACAAAGCCCTGCCCAAAGGACAGCTACCCCTGCCGAGGATCGATCAGCTGTGGACGCAACCTCGGGCCACGAGCTCCTCACTTTGGACGCATTTTTCTGGTTAAACCAGATACGCATGGCGCCGAGAGCAGAGAAACCCTTTATTACGACCGAGGTCTCTATTGTTACAGGTCTGCCTTTCGGACTCAAAGAATGCAGAGCCACCTACAGCGCTTGGTCAACAAGGTCTTCAAGGGGCAGATCGGCCGCAACATGGAGGTGTACGTGGACGACAGCTGGTCAAAGCCGAGCCTCGACAGACCACCTCGCCGACCTGAAGAAACTTTCGGTCGCTAGGAGGCACAAGATGAAGTTGAACCCGACCAAATGCGCCTTCGGCGTGACCTCCAAAATTTAGGATTCATGTGTCGAGACGCGGAAGAGGCAATCCCGAGAAAATCCGAGCCACCAGGAGATACTGCCCGAAAACAATTAAGGAAGTTCAGCGCCTGGCTGGGAAGGTGGCGTCCTTGAACGCTTTGTCTCAAGGTCGGCCGAGGGTGCCTGCCTTTCTTCCAAGTCTCAGGCGACCGAAAGATTTTTGCTGGACCGGCGGAGTGCAAACAGGCATTCAAAGAGCTTAAAAATTACCTCGGCGCGCCTCCATTGCTGGCAAAGCCGAACCTGGAGAAGGGCTGCTCCTATACCTAGCTGTCTCTCCAATGGCCCTGGCGCTGTCCTGGTCAGGGAAGATGCGAAGGCGCAACAACCAGTCTACTACGTGAGCCGAGCCTTGAGGGACGCGGAAACCAGGTATCCAAGTTAGAAAAACTAATTTACTGTCTTCTGATCGCAGCCAGGAAGCTCCGACCTTACTTTCAGGAGCATACCATCACGGTCCTCACGGACCAACCATTAAGAGCCGTCCTCCACCGCGCGGACGCTTCAGGAAGGATCGCCAGTGGGCGATCGAGCTCACGAGTTCGACATCAATTACCGACCCAGGCCATCGATCAGGGCCTCAGATACTGGCGGACTTCGTGCTGGAATGCACCACACCAGTCGAAGCCGAGCTTGAATCAAGCGAGACTATCATTAGCGGGAGAGACCAGGCCCCGACGAAGCCGAGCTGTGGCGGACGAGCTTCCCTGAAGAAAGGGCCGACTTCTTGAAGGCGCCTGGGTTCTGCATGTGGATGGCTCATCCAACTCTAGCGGGGGCCGGCACAGGGCTGGTCCTGGTTAGCCCCGAGGGGATCGTCACCGAGTACGCATTGCGCTTCGAATTTTCCCACAACCAACAATGGGGCCGAGTATGAAGCGCTGATAGCCGGGCTGCAGATAGCCAGGGAATTGAAGGTGGGTCGGCTTCAAGTCTATAGCGATTCCCAATTGGTGGTCGGTCAGGTCGGCGGCAGCTACGAGGCGCGGGAGGAAAGCATGGTGGTGTACCTCGGGAAGGTGAAGAACTTAATACCAGCCTTCGACAGCTTCGACATTCGGCACATCCCGAGGACCGGGAATACAAGGGCCGACCTCCTCTCCAAGTTGGCCACCTCTGCCCCGGCCGAACTACCAAAAGAGGTGTTTCTGGAAACTCTGAAGTGCCCGACCACCGAGGAAACCTCAGGCCGTCCTGCGGACGGACTTCGAGCCCAGCTGGATCGATCCGCTGATCGCCTACCTCGAAGAAGGGTCCTCCCCCACGACCGGAAAGAAGCTCGGAAGCTCAGGAGTCAAGCCTCCCGCTACGTCTTGTACGAGGGCAGATTATATAAGAGATCGTACTCCTCCCGTTGCTGAGGTGCCTCCGACCCTCTGAGGCCTGCATCGCGCGCTACAAGATGTCCACGAAGGACTCTGCGGAAGTCACGCGGGAGCCAGATCCCTATCGCAAAGACTGCTTCGGCAAGGGTACTACTGGCCGACCCTACTTCGCGATTCCACGGAATACGTGAGGAGGTGTGACCGCTGCCAGAAGAACGCCAGCGTGCAAAGGCAGCCGACGTCCGAACTCACTCCGCTCACTACACCCTGGCCCTTCGCGCAGTGGGGATGGACATCCTCGCCCCTTCCCAAACAGCGTCCGGACAACGGAAGTTCCTCCTGATCGCGATCGACTACTTTACCAAGTGGGTCGAGGCGGAACCGCTAGCGAAGATCACTGAGGCCAAGGTGCAGGACTTCGTCTGGAAGACGCTGATCTGCCGTTCGGTCTGCCCCGAGCTCTCATAACCGATAATGGGCGACAGTTCGCTGGAGCCCGGTTTGCCGAGTTCTGCGAAGGGCTAAACGTCTCCCACCACTTCACGTCGGTGGCTCATCCGCAAGCCAATGGGGAAGCCGAAGTGACCAATCGGACCCTGCTGCAAGGCCTCAAGACGAGGCTCGACAGGGCGAAAGGGGCCTGGGTAGACGAACTCTACCACGTTCTCTGGGCATACCGAACAACGCAGAGGGTACCGACCGGCGAGACACCCTTCGCCTTGGCCTTCGGCACCGAGGCGGTTATTCCGATCGAGCTCAAACTCCCGTCTGCTCGAATCGTGGGCTTCAACGAGCAACTCAACTCCCAGGACCTCAGAACCAACCTCGACCTGCTGGAAGAAAGGAGGGAGGCAGCCCGCATCCGAATGGCCGCCTACCAGCGGAAGGTGGCTCGGTATTACAATTCCAGAGTCAAAAGCAGGGCGTTCAAAGTTGGGGACTTAGTGCTCCGACGAGCAGCTGTCTCCCAGCCCCAGAATCAAGGGAAGCTCGTCCCAAATTGGGAAGGCCCGTACGTAGTGGTAGAGGTCATCCGACCTGGTACCTATCGCCTAAAGGAGCTCGGAGGACTAGCGCTTCCCCGACCTTGGAACTCAGAAAACCTGAGAATGTACTACCAGTAGTTTCCCTCAATAAAACCTTGTTGCACGACACTATCATTTCAGGGTCACTGGGAAAAAAGCAAGCGGAAATGCCCCCACAGCCGGCTAGGAACAGGAGGAGAACCTCGTCCTAGCGTGAGCAAAGTCAAAGGCCCCGTCCACAAAGAACGGGATGGGGGGAGAAGCGAGGACAACGGTCCTCATGTGCCCCCACAGCCGGCTAGGAACAGGAGGAGAACCTCGTCCTAGAGCGTGAGCAAAGTCAAAGGCCCGTCCACAAAAGAACGGGATGGGGGAGAAGCGAGGACGACGGTCCTCATGTGCCCCCACAGTCGGCTAGGAACAGGAGGAGAACCTCGTCCTAGCGTGAGCAAAGTCAAAGGCCCCGTCCACAAAGAACGGGATGGGGGGAGAAGCGAGGACGACGGTCCTCATGTGCCCCCACAGCCGGCTAGGAACAGGAGGAGAATCCTCGTCCTAGCGCGAGCAAAGTCAAAGGCCCCGTCCACCAAGGGCGGGATGGGGGGAGAGACGAGGACGACGGTCCTCATGTGCCCCCACAGCCGGCTAGGAACAGGAGGAGAACCTCGTCCTAGCGTGAGCAAAGTCAAAGGCCCCGTCCACCAAGGACGGGATGGGGGAGAGACGAGGACGACGGTCCCCGTGTGCCCCCACAGCCCGTCGGGAATAAGAGGAGAACCTCGTCCTGACGCGAGCAAGGTCCGAGGCCGAGCCCCAGAGTCTACGGTAAGCTTCACTGCAGGAGACGAGGTCTCCTTCAGACCTCGGCTTCAACTTCGGTAGCAGCGTCAGCGGGAGGCGAAGTCTCCCCCAAGCGATCATAACCTTGATTGCAAAAGAGGAGGTCTCCCCCGAATCGACTTCGGTTGATGAAGGCAATGTCAACTCCGACCCTGACCACGGGGGGCGACACTGACTCCGGCCTCAACGACGGCTTCATCGACTTTAGCTGAAAATGAGTTCCATTTCACCTCCGAACATCGAATGGAGATGAGGTCTCCCCCGAGCTCAAGCTGCAACAAATGCGGGGCCCGGAAGAAGACTTCGGCAGTCGCCTGTTTTGGTACTCCCTTCCCTCAATTTTTGAACTCGGGAGTGGGGGGGCTACTGTTGGGGATAAATTCCGCTCCTGCCGAAGCCCGGCCCAACGCTCAGCCCAATGTAACCAGTAGCCGCTGAAGAGCTTCAGCGCCAGGCGCCAGGCCGAACCCTTAACACGGCCGAACTGCCTAGAGGCCGAATCAGCGAGCCCTGGCCGAACTCCTTCGGATCCTGCGGCCGAACTCCTTCGGACCGACTCCAAGCGACCGAGCTTCAACGAAGTCCTCTCAGCGGCCGAACTCCTTCGGACCGACTCCAAGCGACCGAGCTTCAACGAAGTCCTCTCAGCGGCCGAACTCCTTCGGACCGACTCCAAGCGACCGAGCTTCAACGAAGTCCTCTCAGCGGCCGAACTCCTTCGGACCGACTCCAAGCGACCGAGCTTCAACGAAGTCCTCTCAGCGGCCGAACTCCTTCGGACCGACTCCAAGCGACCGAGCTTCAACAAAGTCCTCTCAGCGGCCGAACTCCTCAGCGGACGGGCTTTAGTGGAATCCCCAAGCGGTCGTCGCTCAGGAGCCCGAACTCCTCAGCAGTCGTCACTCAGGAGCCCGAACTCCTCAGCAGTCGTCACTCAGGAGCCCAAACTCCTCAGCAGTCGTCACTCAGGAGCCCGAACTCCTCAGCAGTCGTCACCTACGAGCCCGAACTTCTCAGCAGTCGTCACTGGGCCGAACTCCTCAGCGGTCGCCCTCATCAAACTTCGGCCGACCGAGCTCCCACCGAACTCTCAAGTGTCCAAGCCTCAGCCTAAGTCCAACGGCCGGCCGAACCCCAGACGGCCGGGCCGTGGCTTCTCAGCAGCCGAACTCGTCTGCGGACGGGCCTTAGCTGCATACCTCTCGCCAGACACCTATGGAAGCCGAACTCCCTCCTATCTTCCTCTTCAGGAGCCCGAACTCCTCCGAAACAGGCACACGACGAGGACCTTCATCCCTTCATTCGGCGAGCTCTGCAACCATCACCATCAGTCAGTCCGCCGCGGGCGATAGCGACCCGCTGTCAGGCGGCGATGGCTGCCACCCTCCATCCGCCGTATGCGGCGCCAGTGAGACTGACTCCGCCGAACCTCGAGCGGCCCGCCAGCACGCGGCTGCCGTTGTCACCATCAAGCTCCACCATATAAAGGATCCTCCCGACACACTAAGGCTAAGCTCTCTGAACTCTCGACTCTCTAAGCTCTCCCCCACATCTCTAAGCTCCGGAACTCATTCCGGGCACTCCATTACTGTTGGTCGGAAACTAACTTGACCGTCGGAGGGTCCTGCCGGAGCCACCACCCCACCGGTTCCGAGCGGGACTTCGTTTTGCAGGTCCCCGGCGACGCCCAGCGGCTTCGATTGCGGCGACCTCCGGCGGCGACGGATTTCTGCACCAACAATTACTATTACTATTATTACTACTACTACTATTATTATTATTATTTATTATGGGTTAGTTATAGTTCATCCTTGACCAATTATTCATCGGCTTTAGCTGACCTATTATATTAAACCATCCGTAGATGATTGACCGCTGCCCGTCCACCCCTACCACCCTCTCTTCCTGCAACAAGCTACTTGCATACTAACGATTCACCATAGGCCATACTCGGCCGAGCATTTTTCAAGAGTAAGCATCTATAGGTGGGCTTTTGCCGACCTACTATAATTCGTCTGAGCTATTTTACAAGTGATTTTTCCAAATTTTCCTGTCGTCTATGGCCGATCTACTATAAGTCGTCAATTGCCGACCTATCTTCTTTCTCTTCTCTCCAAATTGAAAAAGTCCGGATAAAAGAATTCCTCGTGATCCTGTCTCTCTAAAAAGAAAAAATATCTTCCGAATCAATCCTGAGCGATAAATTCAGAAGGATGCTAGAGTCGGAGACAGATATGACTCCAATTTCTCTCCTATGAATAAAGAGGCTCTAAAACCCTTCAGGTATGCACTCATTTGTTCGATGCTTTCTCCTCTCGTTGTTCTCCAATCTTCTAATTTGAGCATCAGAGAATCTTCACCAGAAAACACCCCGATGAGGACTTTTTTATAGGAGTTCAGGCAAAGCTCCAACGGCAGTCTTTCCTCGATCATAAGTTCATCAACGACTGACCTCGAGTGGAGAGATTTAGGAGCAACACTTGGCACTAGAGAAAGGGATCCTTGACTGATTTTGAAGCCCAATTTTTTAGAGAAGAAAGCTCGTCGCCAGACATCATGAAGACTCGAAAGGGAGCATCAAATGCATCTCAGTGTTTTGGTGGTCGACGAACCAGCAATGCTCAGCCGGCCAATGCACCACCCCCAGTTCAGAAGAATCCACTAGTAGCCCCAGCGATCTTGCAAGAGCAATACAATACCCTCATCCAATAGGTGCAGACACTCTTGACCGTGGTAAGGGGGATGCAGCAGGCTAGTGAACCTCGCTTGGTCGATGAAAATTCGGGGCCAACCCATGAAAGATCAGAAGAATGGTATCTTAGGAGTCTGAGGGTCGAAGCAAGTCATCACTGTCAATCTATCAGCCCACCTCATCAAAGACTTGGGCGATCTCCTACCCCCGTCTCTAGAAGAGACTCAACCCCAGGCCAGTAACGCCTTGGCATCGAGCTATCTGAAAAGATAGTGTGGAGAAAAGGCTTCAGAAGATGCAACAGTAGATAGACGCGTTGCAGGCACCAAAGCAGCAAGGGAATGACTTAGGGTTCAACATCGATCCTCCGTTCATCCAAAAAATCATGAATAAACCTCTGCCATCTTGGTTCAAAATTTCTTAAATGGAGCCTTATGACAAAACGACCGATCTCGTGGATCACCTAGATAACTTCCGAACCCTCATGCACCTACAAGGAGCTAGCGATGCAATCTTATGCCAAGATTTTCCTTCGATTTTGAGGAAGACAGCTCGACATTGGTACTCAAATTTGAAGCCAAGCTCTATGGACTCCTATCAGCTAAGTCACCTATTTGTTGCTCATTTTATTAGCAGTTGTCGGCAGCATCGCAACTCAAATTTTTCTATAAGCATCAAGCAGCGGAAGAACGAGCCTCTTCGAGAATACATTAACCGCTTTAATACAGCCACTCTGGAGGTCCGAAACTTAAATCAGTCGATCGCTATGACAGCATTAAAGACGAGACTCCTCTATAATGATCTTCTTTTCTCTCTCAACTTAGACTACCCGAAGGACTTCATCAAAATGCTAGAACGGATGGAAAGATATGCCTAAGTCGAAGAAGCCTGGGACCAGCAAGGAGGCAACCTTGATAGTGGATCGCAGTCGGGCCAGAAGCAGGAGAAGAAGAAAGACTACCAGCATGTGCTACACCGACAGGAGGAGCCACAGTCTCGTCGCTTACACACCTCACCTCAGTGTGGCCGATCTATATCCTCCAAATCTCAGCACCGATCTAGGACCCCACCTCGAAGGTTTCACTACTATACTCTCTTTAATACTCCTTGAACCCAAATTCTAATTGAGATCGAGCAATAAGAAGAAATGCTACGGCCAAAAAAGATGGTGACCCCTACTCGAGTTAAAAGCACGAAATCACCTTCACCACTGATGATCTGTAAGGAATAAGTCAGCCACACGATGATCCTGTAGTTGTTTCTCTAAATATTTCAAATTATAATGTACATCGGATTCTTATTGATAATGGAAGTTCAGTTAACATCTTATTTTATGATGTTTTCATTCGAATGAACTTAGATCCTAAACAGTTGATAAAGAAAAATGTATCTCTAGTTGGATTCTTTGATAGCATAGTGCTAGTAGAAGGAGCTATCTCATTGATAACAAAAGCCGGACAAGCTCCGAAACAACTTACTTCGTAGTAAATAGCCCATCCACCTATAATGTTATTTTAGATCGATCAGGATTGAATGCCCTCCGCGCAATAATGTTGACTTATCACTTAAAGATGAAGTTTATGACTCTCAATGGGATCAATGAGCTCTGGAAAAATCAATCAGTCGCAAAGAAATGCTATATGGTAACCCTGCATGGAGTGGCAGCTAAGGAACAACCTGTCAACGAGCTGGATGTACGAGATGAACTGACTGAGCAAAGGAATTACTTAGTGGAAGAATTAATCTTAGTGCCGACCAAAGATGATCCAAACAAGATTATAAAGATCGACTCAAGCTTTGTGTGAAGAGGATCATCAGCATCTCATTCTTACGAACCAATGCTAATGTATTCACTTGGTCGACCTTAGATATGCTCAACATCGATCCAAAAGTTATAGTTCACTAACTTAATGTAGATCCGAACCATCGTCCGATCAAATAGAAGAAGCGAAGCTTCATCTCCGAATGATAGAAGGCAATACAAAAAGAAATTGATAAACTTCTAAAGACCAGATTTGTTCGATAAGTATATTATCCAGAGTGACGAGTAATATCGTCCTTGTCAAGAAAATGAGTGAAAAATGATGCGCATGCATCAATTATACCGACCTCAATAAAGCATGTTTGAAGGATAGTTATTTTCTTCCTCATATTGATCAACTCATGGATGCAACTTCAGAACATCAACTTTTATCGTTCATAAACGCATTCTCGAAATACAATCAAATCCAAATAACGTCCGAGAATGAGGATAACTCTATTGATGGCCCCAGATGTAATCAATTCCTTCTCAGCAGCTTCATTACCCATCTCCAATAATGCTGCAATGAACTCTACCATCTAGAAAACCATGGACAATATTTAGGTGAGCAATGTTAAAATCTACAACAATTCACATAAGACGCTTTTTGGAAACTATAACAAAAGAAGAGACAAAAATTATTTCACTAATTTTATTGAGTGCTTTAATTTTCAAGTTAAATTAGAACAAAAAAATACAAGGAAAAATAGGCCAAAAATTGGTGTATGAGAAAAATATCGTACTCAATAGAATATCAGTTATTATCTTGTATAACATGAACTATGATATGCTCTTTTGCCATTGCTACAACCTTTGGTTCTTATTGCAAAGGAATTGTTTGAAAACTTGTTAGTCAACCATTTTGTATACATGAATCAATAATTAAAGCATGAGTATGCTCCAAAAGGCACACACTTTTAGGCGATGCTTCCCAAGTGGAGGATTTAGCTGACCATAAGTAGTCGGCAGGGTATCCGTATCAGATTAGACATCCACAAGTTTAAGCAAGCTGCCTGCAAACTAACATGGTCAAAGCAGCGCACTTAATGACCAATGGTAAACTAAATGCAAGCTTATGATAGATTGAACGAAATGGGATTGAACCAAATGATGTTCCCAAGGAACACATGAATACTGACAACGAACTGAGGATGCAATAAGCTATTTTTGTTTTTAGACATATAAGCAATCACATTAATTGCAGAAGCTGAACAATGAGTTGTCATTAACAATCACACAGCTTAACAATTTCAGAACAACAGGTAAAACAGGACCCAAGAATGCCCTACAATCCACACAATGATCTAACATTTTCAAAATTAAAAGCTTTCAAAGAGAGAATTGCAGCCAAGCCATACAGCTTCAATGTAAATAAAATTTAGCCACATTTTGAAAGCTTCGTATCAGCAGACCATAAAGATCATACTAATAAGACAAGGTGAGAAACTCTAGAAGTACGTGGAATCAACATGCTGCAGTATCTCTTCATGTTGCAGAGATATCTCTGCAGACAAAATTATATTCTGACAGGTTTCTGTATATGGCCCATGACCCAAGGAGTTGGGGCAAGCAGCTGATCAACAGCTAGCACTTTAATGATGCACACATGGAGATCCAACCATTCTGTCCCCTCGTCTGGGCCATCCACCAACCGATGTCCTAACAGACAAACCAATCCAAGCTCGGATATTGTCTTTTCAGACCAGGCTGAGCTTGGGCCTAAGCTTCAATTAGACTTTGGGCCCAAGCCTAGTTCGTGCTTGGGATGGCCCACCCTGAGCCTGGTCCATCAGCAGGCCTATCATGAATCCTTAGAACATCAGAATAAAATGCTAAATGGATTTTAACACCAGGAACCCTATTCAAAGAGGTACACCACTGCATCTTATGAACTCTCCCTCTCTCAATAATCGCACTTTGGGGAGTTCCAAGTGAATTATAACCTCCAAAGTCTCATCAAATTTAATTCATATCAGTCAGCCAATGAATTGTCTTTAAATGACATAACACAGATCAGAAGTCCTAAAAGTTAAGATAACCTTAACTTTCCACACATCCATAAATCTAATGGAGATGCTCAACCTTGCATCTAGTTAACAGCCCAAGGACTCAAAACTGCTTCCATATTGGATTTACAATTTTTTTTTTCAAAAAAAAGAATGATCCAAATAATAGAGGCCCCATTAATTTCCAACCTCCATTTTCTAATCCATTTTATAGCTTCGCAAGTTATCCTTATCATCTTAAACTTATTCCATGACAAAGTCTCCCAGTAAAGCCACAGGTACATCGCTTAGTCTATTAAAACCTGTTCGGTTCCTCAGCATGAAAAATCTCAATCCATGAAACCAAATGATCCTACTTAAACCATCATTGGATTCAATATAAACCATGCAGGAGCCTTTTCAAATAAGAAACCACAACCACCCAAATCTTGAGTGATTAAGTTAGGAAAACGATAATAAAAATGACAATTTTTTTAGCAAACAATAATAAAAATGACAAGATAGATAATAAGAAAGTGACGCTAGCAGGGAATGGACCATATGAACAGGACATGTAAAATACATGTTGATAACACACCCAAGTTTGGCAGCATGGTGCAAATGGTCTCAGGATCAACATGAACAGATGGTGCAAATATATGCTGACTTCTGATAGAATGAATAACAGCAGAAGAAGCAGATCTTTTAGGATCCAACAAGGCAATGCATGCTAACAGTGACTGGACAAGAGCAGATTTAGAAAGTGAGTCTTCCAGTGCATGACCAAATATCCTTGCAACAAAGCTGCATATAAACATCAAGTAAAAACAAACAACTAGCCAAAATAAATGAATACGTTATCAAGAATACAGGAAAAGTGATCATCTGAATGAAGGATGATATAAAGATAGTTCAAAGCAAATACCTTTGACCGGAAAGTTTGGTAGATAGAGCTGACGGAGCACTTTGGATGATGACCAAAAGCACCTCAGACATATTAGCATGAACTTGTGGTGAACTCTGGACGATGCATAAGATAATGAAGACATTAGTAAAAAGCAGTTGACCATCTAAGGCATAAGTACCAGAATTTGTGAGAACACATTAGAATTCAAAATGCAACCAAAAAGAGAGACTCTGATGCCTAGCTTGGTTTCAGAATAGCAACATGAACAGACTGATAAGCTTACCACACTAAAGACCATAATTTCATCCCTAGACAGTGCTAGAATGTTTCTTTTTTCCTGGCCAAACAGCCCTACACCGGAGTAAAAGTTCAGGGTGGGCAAAATTGGCTTATCTCCATACCCTACCTTCCATCACAAAATTTATCCTTGCACTTTATGGAACAATAACAATCAAATGCAGTTTAATGAGTTATCCCAACTCCTAATTTCTTAAGTGAGAAATCACAACAAAACAGAAATGACCATTTCTTGAATATCAGTTCTAGCTTCAGAAAATTTATCCCTTGCCCTGTACATATACTGATTACCGCATGACTGGTTGAGAAAGACGGAGATCTTCCTTTAGGTTCATAGCCAGCCACGGGGGCAAATCGAAAAAAAAAAAAAGAAAAAGAAAAGAAAACAGATAATTGGATAGCATTTAAATTCCATTCTTGCAGGGATTCCCTAGAGCAACATAACATAAGCTAGTCACCATGAGAAACAGGCAAGAGGCCAGGTCTTGGCAGGAATTAATGGTGAAAGAAAGAGTCATGAAGCTGATCAAAATTTTCAAACAGAAGGATTGATTTTATAGTTACAGTTCAACACACAAGATACTAAAAAAAGGAGTCAGGAAACCAATCCCAAGAAGTACATCATCAGTCATATAACATTAGGGAATTGGGGAATTTGATATTCAGTAAAACATGTGATCAGCTGGAACAGCATCCACCATACAAATGATGGGTTGCCATGATAGAATGTCTCCACATAAAAAGGTACCTAGCACTTTTTTAAGGCACTTCCAACATCAAAGAAAAACAGGCATCTTGATGCACTTACATATGGGCTCAATTTATCCACAATCATTCCAAGAAGATTGGTATTGGCCAACCGCTGCATGATATCCATATAATTTGGATACATATGATCATCAGCACCAACAAGTTGAATCAAAATCTGTTCAATGAAAAAAAAAAGGAAAAAGAAAAAGAAAAGCATGATATATATAATCTGCAGCAAGGAATATTTGCTCAGGTTAACACCAACGAAACAAGAACTGAAAATAAACTGACCAGAACAGAAGCAGGTCAAAAATTATGATCGTGGCATGAATTGGCAATAATATAATAACAAAAAATTGACACAACATCCATGTATGATCATTTCTGCCTGGTAGAAATAATATGTCATAAAATAGCATAGTGAAATATAGGATGAAGCTTCCACAATAGCAGAATAGGCTTCCTATAACTGTATACATGATAGCTGTTTTCTGATAACAAAGAACTTCAGAAACATTCAATGCAATGTATCACATTAAAATTTAAACAAACCGAAAAGCTCAACATAACAACTGCATAAAGCACCAACCTCCATGCTTGATGTTGTACCTATCACATCAACCAACCGGCGGAAAATGGTGTCATGGGCCTGT
Source organism: Cocos nucifera (assembly GCA_006176705.1). Taxonomy (NCBI): domain Eukaryota; kingdom Viridiplantae; phylum Streptophyta; class Magnoliopsida; order Arecales; family Arecaceae; genus Cocos; species Cocos nucifera. Next base: position 201,584 of record QRFJ01001823.1, on the reverse strand, counting down.
TTCACAAATAAAGAATAGAACATGTTAATATAAACATGAAAAGAGTACAGAGGCTTCACCTTTAAAGAATCACAAACAATAAATTATAGAGATTATATTTATTACATAAGTTCATATACTTCTAATTCAAGAAGCCATTTTCTCCACTAAGTAATGATTCTTTTTATTAGAATACATAAAAAACAAAACTATGTGAATCACTTCATCATGTGTAAATTTGAGTCCAGAACCGACAAACACATCAAGTAATGGTCAAATACAGAAGCCCTTATTTTGAAAGCAAAAGTGTGAAAAATGTTCAAACATTGTGAGCACAAATACAAATATGATGCTTCTAATTTATTGACTCCAATAGTAACATTTAATAACAATAAAAAAAAAAGTAAATGATTAAAGAATAGGTTCGGCCATAAATTACACATAACCATTTACCTATTAAGAGTTTTTGTCAAATGGTGTTTCTTATTTCTTTTATCTGTTGTTTACATATCTTTTGACAAGCTAAGACCAGCAAGGTGGCCACTTTGCGGAACAAGTTACAAAAACATTATAAGAAATGGTAGGAAACAAGGTTTGCAGTCTCGGTACCAACCCTGCACCAGTTCCCAATTGGTACAATGCTCATATGAAGTGTCGATACGATACATACGACAAACTATACAAGGGGCAGCTTACTAAGTCCTACTACCATACCGGTACAATAGGTATGCCCTGTACATGCAGTACAGTCCAAGATTGCAAACCTTGGTGGGAAATGAACTGATCGGACATGAAGAACATTTAAGATATGAGTGCATTTAAATATGCTCAGAAAACCATTGAAGTAAAGGTCTTTCCTTCAAAGACCTTTTGGGTTTTCTATTCCTCTGACCAGTCAATCCAAGTCTGAGATATCAACATAAGATCCATGATTCGCCATAAATCAACCTTCTATTTTTAAAAAAAGCAATATTTCGGGAGCGGACTCAGATCAGCAGAACTTACTTGGACACATTTCATAAGTTGGTCTTCTGTAATATCAGGCAGATAACAACCTAGCAAAGAATAACAGGTGGTTGTAATCAGCTCATTGAACTAGTTAAGTACAGAAGATTCTAAGCGATAAGCAGTCAAGTAAAAAAGAAATATCCCGATAGACCTTGCTGAAGTACCCAGGCAATATTGAACAATGTGTGTGGTTTGGTTCCAGAAAAGAGAACAGCATATTCATCAGCTGCAACAGCAAAAGATTAACCAGCACAGCAGCACCTTTAAGCATATGAATGAAAATTACATAAGCCAAACAAAATGCATGAATATGATTTATCATATATTAACATACCTCCTCATCCTCTACCAAGGTCTCAAGAATAACATCAATTTCACAAGTAAATATCTCACAGGCAATGAAAGGGAACCTAGATCATTAAAATAAAAGGTCATGAGTTAAAAAGAAAAAAAGCAAGTCATGATATTAATTTGGGTTGAAAAATGAAGACAACAAAGAGAATATAAGTAGTGATAGAACAACTTCCCATGAATTGAACTTACTTGAAGGTCCGCTTGCTGTCAGCATCTTCAGGAGCATCTTCAACAATATACTCCAGCAACTGTTGTCACTGAGCTCTATCTCTAAGACTGAAAACAGATGAAGCATACTATGAGTCCACTAAATTTGCACTAAAAGGATCATCCCTAACTCTTAAAATTCATGAAAACTAGTTTGTGATTTCAAGATAATAAATCCACCAAACTGTATATATTCTCGAATACAAGCAGTTGAATTCATAGGTGCTTGTCACGTTTCAAGCAAATAATACAAAACTTGACATAAATAGAGCCATCAAGATGCCTCTGCCCTCCATGTTATAAAAGGTAGTCATAGTAAACAGGCATCAATGGCCCGCACAGTGCATATGCAACATGCTGGCTGCATATGTTGGTGCAAATGCAGTGTGCAAGCCACATATACAAGTCACAAGGGAATATAAAGTTTTTTTCAACTATTTAAAAATAAATAGAATATTTTAAATATTAAAACTAGTAATAATGATAGTAAGTTTTTCAGATAAATAACAGCAATATCGATGTTAATAACAATAACAACTAGCATTTAGTGCTTACTACTTAGTACTTATTACTCATTAATACATAATTAACATGTCAACCATGGTTCACTGTACTACCCCATACCGCCCAGTACAGGGCATACCATACCATACTGGTATGCTATATCATTTCATACCACTACTATTGTACCGTACCGTACTGCATGCCGATACTATAGAGGGATTTTACCGATATGGGATTTGGTTCCGAGACGGCGAACCTTGATGCCAACATTATTAATATCAAGATCCGTAATTTCAGTATCAAGTACCGTACTAGTTCGTTATGGTATGCATCCCATATTGAGATAGTTCTCAAGCTATTTTTATCAACTTTTATCTCAGCATACCTCCATATGTCTCAAAACGGGTTGGTATGGGGCATGTACTCCATACCAGTCGAAATACAATTTTCATACAAGTTCCAGCCTGGTATGCTGCGGTATGCCTCAAACCAGGGGTTCCGGGCAGAATGGCAGTCTATGATTATCTACGTGATTAGGTAGATAATCATAGACGTAAAATCCTTGTCTTTAATACTTATAGGATGCATTTCCTTATATTGCCTAACTCTACAAATCTGATACAAGACTCAAATAGAATATGATATATTACAAATTTATCAAGTGCATGTTTAAAGCTTTGCATTCTTGGATTATTTCTTCCTCACCCAGAAGCTCCTCCAATGTGAAGTTCTCTTTGTCCAAAATGAATTCCACCCGCAAAAATGATATGAACAACATCAGAAAATATAGACTAATTCTAGTGTGTAATTAAGATAATAAATAGAATAGGATGTTTTGTCTTCAGCTGTAACCATTAACTTTTGCAAAAATATACAGCAAGAAAGCAAATATATCTTTGTCAAAATTATGGACATAGAATATAGTCAGCAGAAAGGCCTGGTGATTACAATCAGCAAGTTTAGTAGGGTTTACCTTAGGCCCACTGTGATTTTTTTTTTTTTTTTAATTATAGGTTTGTTAGTGATTTACAAATTTAGTGACAAGGCAGAAAGGGTACTGTTTTTCTGGAGAGTGGACATGTTAGAAAATTGATGTCTTTCTAGAAGCTTTTACATATGGTTAAGCTCAATAATTAGATGAGGAGCAAAAGATGATTTACACAAGCATGCATTTCATAGCATATATTTTTGAGACACCAGTCCTTCCCTTGCTCAGTAAAAAGCTAGCATGGCCCAACAATTGGAATGCTTCAATTATCTCCAAATTAGATTTACAATTACAGCTGAAAAGAAAGGAAAAATACAGCATCAAAAGGGTATGTCGTGGTGAGTTTCATAAACTTTTCTGTCCTAATTAGCACCAAGGAGTATTGCCAGCAAAGTTCAGCATACATCTTGGAGACCAAACATAGGATGTAAAATACTGATTAAACATCATGCCAGTAGAGTAGTGAATCAGAGATGTTGATGATCCTACTTCAGGTGCTCCCTCGATCCTCTGTATATAAAATGATGGTATTGCACATATTACCACATATACAGTTGTTTGCTTTAAGTTTTCAACTTAGTTCCACTGAAGTGGTCAGTAAGTTTTTTTTTTGATTTATCAGCCAGCAGACTATACCAAATAAACCTTAAAGAGCTCGTAATGGCAACATTTATGACCCAAGGGACAGTCTTGACAAGGTCCAACTTAAGTTAGTTCAAGTGCTTGTGTTTCCCGGAAAAACATAGCAGAGCAAGAATCGTGCTCCTCTGCAGCTCGCCTTCAGCTTACCTCCATTATTATCATTTTTTGGAAGAAAAAATCCATACCAAATTAGACAACTCTCATTCAAATCTTGCCATGAATTATGGCATGCAGCGATTATTTAGCAAATCAGCACTCGGTAAAGATAACAAAGATACTTGGAGAGTGTTGGTGCAGAATTTGGTTGACGCCGGATCTAGCTGGAATCGAGGAAGACGAGGTCGCCGCCGATGACCTGCAAAACAACTTTCCGTCTAGAGTTGGTGGTGGTGGCTTTGGTAGGACCCTCCGACTGTTAAGTTAGCTCTTCTGGCTAATAGAAATGGAGTGCTCAGAAAAAAGTTCGACAAAGTTTTCTGAAGAAAAAGAAAGCTTAGAGAAAACGTATCTAGAGGGTCTCTTTTTATAGACGAAGCTTGTTGTAACTGCTCTGATAAATGACCGTCGTAACCATCCTGATAAATACCAATCGTAATCATCCTGATAAATGACAATCATAATTATCCTGATAAATGACAATCGTAATTATCCTGATAAATGATAATTATAACCGTTCGGTAGTGGGATCGCCTGTAGGAATCCATCTGAAGGAACAGTCCGAAAGAAGTTCAGCTCCTGTAGGAATTCGACTGCTAGAGGAGTCCGGAAAGAGTTTAGCTTCCGTAGAAGTTCGACTGAAGGAGGAATCCGGAAGGAGTTCGGCTTCCGTAGAAGCCCGATTGAAGGAGTTCGGCTCTCGTAGAAGCCCGATTACTGGAGGAGTCTGGAAGGAGTTCGGCTCCCCTAGAAGCCCTTCTGAAGGAGTCCGAAAGGAGTTCGGCTCCCGTAGAAGTCCGACTGAAGGAGGAATCTAAAAAGAGTTCGACCGTTGGAAAAGTTCGATTGGGTTCGGAGTCCAGCTAGAGAAGTTCGGCCACTGAATGAGTTCAACCATTAGAGAAAGTTCGGCTAATGGGGAGAGAATTTTCGATCGAAGCTTTTCTGTGATTACCAATTGTATTAGGCTAAGTATTAGACTAGACTTCGATGGGAGTAGGGTTTATCCCCAATAGTAATCGTTCAGTAGTGGGATCGCTTGTAGAAATTCGTCTGAAGGAATAATCCGAAAGGAGTTTGGCTCCTGTAGGAATCCGATTGCTGAAGAAATTTGGAAGAAGTTCGGCTTCCGTAGAAGCTCGACTGAAGGAGGAATCTGGAAGAAGTTCGGCTCCCATAGAAGTCCGACTGCTGAAAGAGTTCCGAAGGAGTTCAGCTCCCATAGAAGCTCGATTGAAGAAGTCCAGAAGGAGTTCGGCTCCCGTAGAAGTCCGACTGCTGAAGGAGTCCGGAAGAAGTTCGGCTTCCGTAAAAATCCGACTGAAGGAGGAATCCAGAAGAAGTTCGACTTTTGTAGAAGCCCGACTGCTGGAGAAGTTCGAAAGGAGTTCGGCTTTCGTAAATGCTCGACTGAAAGAGGAATCCTGAAGGAGTTCGACCATTGAAAAAATTTGATTAGGTTCGAAGTCCAGCTGGAGGAGTTCGGCCACTGAATGAGTTCGGCCATTGGGAGAAGTTCAGCTACTGGAGAGAGAATTTTCGATCGAAGTTTTTCTGTAATTATCAGCTGCAGGCTAAGTACCAGACTGGACTTCGGCAGGAGCGGGTTTATCCCCAATAGAGAGTATGAGAACAAAAATTATTTAGCAAACAAACGCGAGGTGAGAACAACTAGGTTACTAGGATAAGTGGTTGAGCTAGAGAGAAGTTTTGACAAAATAGGAAATAACACTGACTCGTGTAAAAGAAACAGGAGCGATGGAGAGACACAGATCCCATCAGTTTATTTATTTATTTATTTTTTACTCCTCCCAATAAATCCAGCAAAAAATCAAATTCAGCCACAGGGATATCGTGTCTAGGGTTTTCACTCACTGGAGAGGAAGCTGAGAGATTGGGAATTCGCCAGAACATCTTGTGGCTTGGCGTGGATGGCAGCTTCCCAGATCTAGTGGCCCTTGCAGGCGGAGGCGGCGGCGGACCTAGATGAGGGGAGCGAAATAGGGGAGGAAAGGAAAGGAAGCCCTAGATTTGGGGGAAGGGACAAAAGAAAAAGGGTTTTTTCATTAAAAAAAATTGTTTTCCAAGAAGAGGGGAGAGGCCCTGCAGTAGAACCGACGGCGGGCGAGCATGGCGATTGCAGAAACGTTGGGTTCGAATTTACCAGTCCTGAAACAATAAATAAAATAATACAATGCTAGACCGGGATAAGTCCAAAATGTCAGGTTGGGAAATTCATTCTATGCTGCATGCGGTGGTTGGTCACAGCGCGCCCCACCTCTCTTTTTTTTTTTCCACCATTTGGTGCGTGATCCAATTACCGTGGTGTTAGGTTATACTGGCTTCCTGACCTGGCATCAACCGATGGAAAAAAAAGTAGTTCTCTATTATGATTTTTTATGAGTATATTATAATTTTTTGAATAATATATATAAATTTTTAAGATTTTATATAATTTTTTGTGAGTATATATATGACGAACAATATATATAATTTTTTATAAGAAATATATATAATATCTTGAATATTATATATAACTTTCTATATCTTTATATGACATCTTGAATAATATATATGATTTTCTGATATCTTATATAATTTTCTACTAATATATATGATATCTTGAACAATATATATAACATTCTAAATAATATATATGATTTTTTGATACTTTATATAACTTTTTGTAAATATATATGATATTCTGAGCAATATATATGACTTCATCTAAATATATATGATATCTTGAATATTATATATAATTTTCTGTGAATATATATGATATTTTGAACATTATATATGGCTTCCTAATATCTTCTTATAAATATATAAGACTTTTTAAAGAATATATATAATTTTTTATGAATATATATGATATTCTAAATATTATATATGGCTTTCTGATATCTTATATAACTTTTTGTTAATATATATGATATTCTGAATAATATATATGACTTTCTGTATTTTTATATGACTTTTTATTGATTATTATGATTTTTTGTTGCTTTATTATGACTTTCTGTTGTGCTATATAGCATTAGAAAGTCATAATACTATTCTTTCATTATTTTAGAAGGGAAAGAATAATTTTATCAATAAAAATCTAATGAGAAAAATTGAGCGATATTAAATGATGTTCTATTATTACCTGCGCTACACAGTCCAATATGATTGGATGATGCATTCCATATTAATTTTATTACACCACATATAGTGCACAAAGAATTATTCAATGAGGAAATTATTGCCTGTGTTGCGTACACCATATGGCCTAATAATGATTAGTTTTTATAGGCCTATACTGTATATACTATATATACTGCACGCTTGATGAATGAGGCCCATAGAGCTAATGGTTGTTATAGACCGCATGCACAGCCATACAGAATCAGATGCACAAATAAAATAAAAAATATTTTTATAGTATTATCATTGTTGGTGCAGAATCTGATTGATGTCGAATCGAGCTAGAGTTAGAGAAGAAGAGGTCACCGTCAGTGATTTGAAAAATGAAGTTTCATCCGGAGTCGGTAGTGGTGGCTCCGGCAGGACCCTCTAATAATCAAGTCAGCTCTTCTGACCAACAGAAATAGAGTGCTCAGACAAGAATTCAGCAGAGTTTTAGAAAAAAGAAGAGAGCTTAGAGAAAATATATCTCGAAGGTCTCTTTTTATAGACGGAGCTTATCGTAACCATTCGATAGTGGAGTCGCCTATAGCAGATTGATAAATGACAGTCGTAATCGTTCGATAGTGAGATCGTCTGTTCATTGATATTTTATAGTCGAAGTTCGAAGAAAGCAGGTGTTGGTTGGTGAAGAACTTTGACATATATCAATTTCAGAGAAGTTTGGACTCCTAAAGGAAATACGGTTAGAGAAAATTATCTAGAAGAAATACTACTTGAAATCTGGAAGTAATCTGTTGGAAGAATCCAGATGAAGTTTGACTGAAGGAGAAGTTCAGAAAGAGTTCAGCTCCTAAAGAAATTCGATTGAAGGAGATGTCAGAAGAAGTTTGACTCCTATAAAAATTTGATTGAAGGAGAAGCCTAGAAGAAGTTTGACTCCTGGAGAAATCTGACTGAAGGAGAGGTCCAGAAGGAGTTTGGCTCCTGAAGGAATCCGACTGAAGAAGACATCCGAAAGGAGTTCGGCTTCTGTAGAAATTCGACTGAAGGAGAGGTCTGAAAGGAGTTCGACTTCTGAAGGAATTTGACTGAAGGAGATGTTCGGAAGAAGTTTGGCTCCTATAGAAATTCGACTGAAGGAGAGGTCTGAAAGAAGTTCGGCTCCTATAAAAATTCGATTGAAGAAGACGTTTGGAAGGAGTTCAGCTCCTGCAGAAATCCGACTGAAGAAAATATCCGGAAGAAGTTTGGCTCCTGTAGAAATCTGACTGAAGGAGAGGTCCGGAAGGAGTTCGGCTCTTAGAGGAATCCGATTAAAGGAGACTTTCGAAAGAAGTTTGGCTCCTACAAAAATCCGACTGAAGAAGAGGTCTGGGAGGGGTTCAGCCGTTGGAGAAAATCCGAAAGGGGTTCGGCTACTGGAGAAGTTCGGCTGCTAAAGGAGTTCGGCCAGTATTAGGTTGCTAGAGGAAGAATTTTCAATTGAAGCTTTTCATAATTACCAGTCGCATTAGGCTAAGCATCAGACTGGACTTTGATAAGAGCGGGGTTTATCCCCAACAACAGTCTTCCCACTCCCAAGTTCGAAATTTGAAAGAAGAAAGTATAAAAAGACGACTGTCAAAGTTTTTTTTCAGGCTTTAGGAAATTGAAGCTCGGGAGAGATCTTATCTCTAGCCGAGATTGAAGGAGATCTTATCTTCTATTGACGTTGGCATTGAAGCTCGGAAAAGATCTTATCTCCAACCGAGGTTGAAGGGGATCCCATCTCCTGTTGACGTTGAAGTTGAAGCTCGGAGAAGATCTTATCTCCAGCTAAGGTTGAAGAAGATCTTATCTCCTGTTGACGTTGAAGTTGAAGCTCGGAAGAGATCTTATCTCCAGTCGAGATTGAAGGAGATCTTATCTCCTATTGATATTAGCGTTGAAGCTTGGAGGAGATCTTATCTCCAACTGAGGTTGAAGGGTTGGAGCTAGGAGAAGATCTTATCTCCAACCGAGATTGAAGGAGATCTTATCTCCCATTGAAGAATTAGAGCTCGGGGAGATCTTATCTTCAGTCGAGGTTGAAGGAGATCTTATCTTTCGTTGAAGGGTTGGAGCTCGGAGAAGATCTTATCTCCAACCGAGGTTGAAGGAAATCTTATCCTTTTTTGAGGTTGAAGTTGAACCTCGGGGGAGATCTTGAAGGAGATTTTATCTCTTGTTGATGTTGAAGTTGAAGCTCGAGGGAGATCTTATCTCCAACCGAGGTTGAAGGAGATCTTATCTCCTATTGACGTCGGCATTGAAGCTTGAGGAAAATCTTATCTCCAGTCGAGGTTGAAGAAGATCTTATCTCCTGTTGACATTGGTATTGAAGCTGGAAAGAGATCTTATCTTCAGCCGAGGTTAAAAAAAATCTTATCTCTTGTTGACGTTAAAGTTGAAGCTCGGGAGAGATCTTATCTCCAGCCAAGTTGGGGCATCTCTTCTCATCTCGTCTAAAATGTATAAGGTCTTCGACTTTGCTCATGTTAGGATGAGGTTCTCCTTCTATTTCTAATGGACTGTAGGGGCACATAAAGGCCATTGTCAGGGCCTCTCTCCTCATCTCATCTAAAATGAATGAGGCCTTTGACTTCGCTCACGTTAGGACGAGATTCTTCTCTTATTTCTAATAGACTGTAGGGGCACATAAGGACCGTTGTTAGGGCCTCTCTCCTCATCTCGTCTAAAATGAATGAGGCCTTCGACTTTACTTATGTTAGGACGAGGTTCTCCACCTATTTCTAATGGACTGTAGGAATGCATAAGAGCCATTGTCAGGACCTCTTTCCTCATCTCATCTAAAATGAATGAGGTCTTCAATTTTGCTCATATTAGGATGAGGTTCTCCTCCTGTTCGTAACGGACTGTAGGGGCGCATGAGGGCCATTGTCAAGGCCTCTCCTCTCATCTCGTCTAAAATGAATGAGATCTTTGACTTGCTCATGTTAGGATAAGGTTCTCCTCCTATTCTAACATGGCCACTATTGATTGCTTCTTCCTTATCATCACATAGTTTTTGCACCAAGAAACCATAATATTGAAATGGAGGAGTTTTATTGAAAAAAAATTACTGATAGTATATCCTTAGATTTTTTGAATTCTAAGATCGTGGAAGCGTTATTCCTCCGAGCTTCTTCAGACGATAAGTTTCAGACTGGACGATCTTCTTTATTTCATACAGGCCTTTCCAATTTAGGGCAAGCTTCCTCTAGCTCTGAGGCTGAGAGATGGTGGCTCCTCGAAGCACTAAGTCCCCCAGAGATAGTATTGACGATGTCGAGAGACGACCGATCTCCTTATTGTTCCTCCTTTCTTGATGGTTCTGGCTGCTGCAGTACCCTCGATCAATCTTCTCTTGCTTCAGATCGACGTCTGTGGAGCATTGAGGGAGGCGTAGTTGTAAAATCTTTTGGGGGGTAAACTTCGTCGTGCCCTTCTGTCGGAACTTCTTTGACGACAAGCTCAAGAAGGAGTTCGGATCTGCTTGCGCTTGGAGGGAGTTCGTGAGCATGACCGAACTTCATTCGGTCCTTCATCAGCTGTGGGTTTATTATACTCGTTCATCCGCCGCTCTCCTGCGGCTTGCTCATCCTTCAACTTGAAGGTTTTTTTCGTTCGGACATATCCTTTAGCCCAAGCTAGCAAATCGATAAGGTCCCTAGGATATTTCTTCTCCAAGGAGAATAGCAAATCATTCTTCTGAAGGCCGTCCTTGAGCGCGGCCATTGCAACAGACTAGTCCAAATTCCAGACCTCCAATGCAGCAGCATTAAACTGGATGATATAAACCTAGATAGATTCTCCCTCCTTCTATTTGATATTCATCAGAAAATCTGAATCTCGATGGAGACGTCGGCTGCTAACGAAGTGAGTCGCAAACTGATGGCTCATCTGATCAAAGAAGAAGATCGTACCCAACTTCAACGCCGAGTACCAGTTTCTTGCTGCTCCCTTTAAGGTAGACGAAAAAGCTCGACATAAAATGACGTCTGATGCACCATGGAGCAGCATCATAGTCTAGAAGGCCTCCAGATGATCGATCGGATCAGAGATTCTATCGTAGCTTTCAAATTAGAAAAGCTTAAAGTTCAACGGAATGGGCTCTTGCATAATTCAGAGAGAGAAAAGAGGATCGATGCGGATGTCGTCATGATAAGTCGGAGCGATATGGTAGAGTTTCTTGATCCATCGGTCCATCTTCCATAATTTTTGATTGAGGACATCGTCTCGATCGTAGATCTTGAGAGACTTCTGACTATAGACAGAAAAGATCTCTTCCGAAGAAGAATCATGATCTGAACAAGAATTCTCTGCTCTTTATTTCTTCTTTCTAGGGGTGATGGGTATGCTAGCCCAAGTGCTCCTCCATGGAATCAGTTCCTAATATTTCAATGATGGATTTTCTGATGGAACCACTACTGAAGGCTGCCGCATGGCTTACACCATCTTGATGAGGCCCTAAACTCACTGCATTAGCAGGTTAAACTGCTCTAAATTTATCGTGACTGTCGATGGAGAAGGAGGTTGAAACATCGATGCTGAAGCAGGAACGGATGGGTCTGGCTCAAATCTTGAAGAAGAAGATCCACAAGGTCGGTTGAGCACTTCTTTAAGAATAAGGATACCTCAAGAACAAAGGACCCTTCCTCTAGCACCAATCCTGTCGGTGCAGAATCTGGTTGACGCCGGATCGAGCTGGAGTTGGAGAAGAAAAGATCACCATCGGTGATCTGCAAAATAAAGTTTCATCCAAAGTCGGTGGTTGTGGCTCCGATAAGATTCTCCGACGATCAAGTCAGCTCTTCTGGCCAACAGAAATAGAGTGCTCAAGCAAGAATTCAGCAGAGTTTTGGGAAGAAGAAGAGAGCTTAGAGAAAACGTATTTGGAGGATCCCTTTTTATAGACGAAGTCCATCATAACCGTCCGATAGTGGAGTCGTCTGTAGCAGACTAATAAATAACAGTCGTAACCATTCTGATAAATGATAGTCATAACCGTCCGGTAGTGGGATCGCCTATTCGTTGAGATTTAATAGTCAAAGTTTGGAGGAAGCAGACGTTGGTTGGTGAAGAACTTTGACATATATCAATTTTAGAAGAGTTCAGACTCCTAAAAAAAATATGGCTAGAGAAAACCATTTGGGAGGAATACTACTTGAAATTTAGAAGTAATCCGCTAGAGGAATCCAAATGAAGTTTGACTGAAGAAAAAGTTCGAAAGGAGTTCGACTCCCAGAGAAATCCGACTGAAGGAGACGTCCAGAAGGAGTTCGGCTCCTGTAAAAATTTGACTGAAGGAGAAGTTTGAAAGAAGTTCGGCTGCTTGAGAAATCCGACTGAAAGAAAGGTCTGGAAGAAGTTCGGCTCCTATAAAAATTCAACTGAAGGAGAGGTCCGGAAGGAGTTCAGCTCCTGGAGGAATTCGACTGAAGGAGAGGTTTGGAAGGAGTTCGGCTTCTGTAGAAATCCGACTGAAGAAGACGTCCGAAAGGAGTTCGGCTCCTACAGAAATTCGACTGAAAGAGAGGTTCGAAAGAAGTTTGACTCTTGAAGAATTCGACTGAAGAAGACGTCCGAAAGGAGTTCGGCTCCTACAGAAATTCGACTGAAAGAGAGGTTCGAAAGAAGTTTGACTCTTGAAGGAATTCGACTGAAGGAGATGTCCGGAAGAAGTTCGACTCCCGCAGAAATCCGACTGAATGAGAGGTCTGGAAGGGGTTCAGCCGCTGGAGGGAGTCCAGGTGCTTGAAGGAGTTTGACTGGGGTTCGACCACTGGAGAAAGTTTGGAAGGGGTTCGGCCACTGAAAAAGTTCGACTGCTAAAGAAGTTCGGTCGGAGTTCGGCTACTGAAGGAAGAATTTTTAATCGAAACTTTCCATGATTACCAGTCGCATTAGGTTAAACATCAGATTGAACTTCAACGGAAGCGATATTTATCTCCAATAATCATCAAAATTCGAGCTCCGAAATTAATAAAGTTGGATGAGCTCTAAGCTAAAGAGATGAGCTAGTGAGAGAGATCGTTGGTGGCTATCTCGAATAAAGAGGTTGCTAGCTATCCAACCTGAAAATAAGAAAGAAGTCCATATTAAAGGATTGTTAGAGTTTGTCCGTTGGGAGAACCCGCCGATGCTCAAGTTAGGCATGAATTTTGGGAAACAACAAAAATTTGAGAAAATGTGAGTAGCAAAATATTAATGAATACATGAAAGATTGCACCTAAAAATCCCCGAGCACTAACCATATAAGATGACGGTTGGTGTTCTTTACCGAGTAAAGTGAACGTGCATCTTAATTGCTTAATTAACCACCTACATATTATGCACATCATGCAGCTTAACTATGTACAATCATCGGCTAAGCCATAACCGTTGCTTATTGGAGAAGATTTAAATGGTTTTATGGCATCTTTAAAGATTGTCACATGCAAGCTATCGTTGGTTGATTGGACGATATCAGCAGAGGTCAGATCCAAGAGGCATGTTAGTTACCCCTCACTTCCGAGGTTAAGCTAACTTCCTTGGCTCGGGCAAATGAAGTAGTAGTGCTAATCTTGTTGAGCTGACCAATTGAACCGACTTATTGAGTCAAGTCAAGATCATCTTCTCGAGTAATTTCTTGGAGGTTTCTAGAGAGTTCTAAAGATGGCATTTATTACCTGGTGGTGTTTGATGATCTTGCCGAGGCATCATGATTTATAATAGGGTTTGTGAGGCAATGATGGACTTCTCAAAATGGCAACCACATGATTGCTTGAGGTGAGGTAATATGTGGTGAAGATTGTTCCGAGCTTCCGAAATAGTTGGATTAATCTAGGTCGTCTAAGCCCCTATCTAAGGCGAGTTGTCTGCCTTCATCTTCTATTTTAGCCTCTTCACAACTTGAGTTTTCATGAGAGTTCAAACAAAAATTCCTCATCAAACATGCCCTTAAGTCACTAAGAGGGCAAGCGTTCAAAGGTTGCTTTCATCTTTTCTTTCTCTAGATCCGTGATAGGTATTTCCTCTAATTTTTTCTATTACTCCTGAATCTCCTGGCTCGAGGTCGACCGAAGAGGATGGAGGAGCTTAGCTATCGAGAAATATTAGATCGAGGATAAACTTTTGATGTAGCTTCGTCCATTCACCTGCAATAAAGTTTCTATCCGAGTATTCTCTAGTAAAAATCCTCCAACGCTCAAATTAGGAGATTGGAAAACAATGAGGAGAAAGCGTCGAATTGAACGGCCTACCTGGAGGATCCCGAAGACTCTTTATTTATAGGGAAGGAGTTAGAGTCGTATCCATTTCAAACTCTAACGGCTTTCTGAATTAGTCACCTTAGATTGATTTAGAAGATTTCTTTCCTTCTTAGGAGATGTAATTACGAACGATTCCTCTTTATCCAAGTTTTTTTATTCGGAGAGGATGCAGTTTCAGCAGAGATGTAGATCGATCATTGATGAGCTATGAGCCTATTCATATAGCTCAGCAGCCGACCTGAATCCGACGAGGACGAGGTATGAATGTCTACCTTATTTTGGCAGGAGACGATATTCAATAGGTCGGCCAAAATTGTAGGTCGACTTAAGCTGACCTACAGCTAACCGCATTGTTCCACTTAAACGATTCATTGGGGTAGATCGGCGATCGACTCTAAATAGGTCGAGGCCACACCAGCCCCATTCCACAACACTTTTCTTCTTTTTCTTTTCAGTTTTGATCATCTTCCTATTTTTGTGCCACTATACTTGTAGTCTAGGATTTCTTCCTCTAGGATGCTACTCCTTCATCTCTTCTTTTTGTTTAATTTCTCTAGCCAAAAAATCATGAGTTTGTTGACTAAAGGATGGTCATCATATCATGAGGCCATGGCTTGATCATCTTCCAACTAAGCCTTGAAAGCATGATCAAGGGGCCTTCCCGGGGTCAGCTTTGCCCCGGATGCTAAGAAAGCATCTCAGGGCCGGGGGAAGATGACCTTGTACGGATCCAAACCAAGTTCTTCATCCCCTATTCTTTTTTCTTAGAGTTGGTCAATCCTAATTAACCAGCATCCAACTAGGACAATCAGCTCTATTTATATGAGGAAACTCTGTGGGCAGAGCCAAGGCTCTAGATCCCTTTCTTTGCTCAGCTTCTTGCTGGGTATTAGCTTGTTCCCGCCTAGCTCATCCCTAATGCATGGGGGATAGGTGTTTTTCTTTTCTTTTTTTTTCGCTCCATGTGTTCCAACCTTCTGTGGGATTGTTCCAAGCATTTTGTGAGCTGAAGGAATATTCTTAGAATAAAGGATGGTGGTACGTCCCATGCAGGAAAAGTTATCATCTTCTTCAGCTCGGTCCTTCATCCGTGGTTGGAAGGGTCAGATCTTCTTGACCTCTAAATAGTTGTGGCACTTTTGCATTTGGTGGGAAGCATCAAGGAAGAAAATGATTAATAGATTTCCTCTTATGGATGATCTTCACAGGAGGAATTGCTTCCCTCAACCTATTCACTTCTAACCTCCTAAATGTACTAGTTTGGGTGGTAGGCACTTTTAGGTTATCCCCTTGGACCCAAAAGTGGGGCATGTGATATGTCTTAAATCTAATCGATCTATCATGAGTTGACACATGGCCCAGCAAGGATCCAATTTTAATGAGATTCCTATTTTCAGATTAATCCAAATAAGAAAAGTTAATAGACGTTCTCTCAATTAGATTCGGATTCTAGAGAATCCATCTATGATGATCATCCCAGCATAACCACACAATCATCGATCACGAGCGATAGAGGACGTTAACAATACCAACAAGAAAGAAAAGTGATGATCAAATGTGAATTACTATTGCTGAAGTGGTTAGACATAATACCATTTATTTTATGGTATTGTTAAGTAGATATAATTTGGATGAGAGATCTATTCATCAATCAATAAAATTAATTTATTTTTAATTATTATTAATTTTATATTTATATTTATTTTTTTTAGTAGAACTCTAACTTACCATATTGCTCTTTAATTCTTTAATTTTCATTTGTACTATATCACAATCATCATTAATTAAATTTGTTCGTTCTTGCACCCATCTCTCTTTTGTCTCATTTGAGGCATGAAAATGAATATGGATACCTCAAAGATCACGTTTAGGTATGGTAGATCATGAAAGGATGGTATTAAAAAATGTGAAAACAAATATGATGATGGTAAATCACCACGACGACACAGGCAAGTCTTGGAAAAGACGGCTGATAGACCTTAAACTATTAAATTTCCAGCACGACGTTGAACAGGAAATGATCAGCACAAAGCTCAAAGTACAGCGTATATCGGGAGGCCTACCGTGGAAAAGTCGGTCTCTGCTGTGGAAGGCATCCATCGTTCTATTTTGATCAAGCTGGGGAAAGGCTTCCGGCTGCAGTCATTGTCGCCCGTGAGCATGGCCTCTGTTATGATCAATCCATCTACACTCATAAATAATTATTTAAAAATTTATAAAAATAAATTTATATTAATTAAATTTAATTTTAATAAAATTTTTTTGATGTTTAAACTAGTCGGATGGACTGATCGAATATGAATTTGAAAGTAAAATAATAAAAATTTGCTCTAAAAATATTAGATGCATCTTTTTTTAACTAACCAGATTAGTTTCTTTTTATAGATGTCGAAGTGATAACCATTAAATACGTGAGTTCCTTTTTTTTTGGTATAGTATGATCATGGATTGATAATTAAATAATTCATTAATTATTATCGTCCATTCCTTTTGAAAATGGTTTCGTAGAATTGATCGAAAACCAGATAAGTTGTTTAGAGAGCTCCCATTGATCAGTCGGCAGATTTGAAACTAACCGATCGTTGGTCGATCGGCTTTATATTGATGGTTCATCAATCGGCTGAATTTATATGGATCGATTGTCGATCAACAAATTTTATGCCGATTGACCATCGGTGTCGACTGACCATCGGTAGGATTGTTTGAGATCGACTGATCATCGATCGATCAGCCATTCGGATATCAGTCGGTTGGCATGAAATTTGATTGCCATTCGTTATGATGACTATCCGTCGGATAATCATGCATCGGTGAGTATTGATTTTTCGGCAGTCCTTTTCCATCATCGATCGTTAGTCGGTTGATGATGATTGCCGATCGATGATCAATCGGTTCCTGACTGGTGGATTAGACAGCGGATTGGTATTCTCCAACAGTTCAGACCGATCGACTCGATCGTCAGCCGACGAACATCCATCAGTGTCCGATGGTTTGTTGGCTGGGTTGATGAGTCGGACGGTAGATTGATAGCCTCCAATAGTTGCCCCCTACTTTCAAGTTCGGTATAATGATTTTGTATTTCGCACCGAATGCAGGGAGTCGACATATGACATTGCTTTGAGATTCATTCTACTGCCTGCCATTATTGATTGCCCATCATCTAGTAGTCAAATTCGAACTAACATCATCCGTCAGCTTTTGATTCATCTTTGCCGAACGAGTTGAGTTGTCCTGATGTAGTATAGATGAACGAAATTCATCTGTAAAAATTTTGGTTGATCGATTGTTAGCTGATCATTAGTCGATTTCATGCAACTAACAATCGGCTAGTTTTTAACCGACTTAAAATCAGTTTTCTAACCAGCCAATACTTAGTCGTTTGTTGAGATATTCATAGGTCGGGGATAAGCAAATCTCGTATTGATTTCTAACCGACTTTTAGTCGATTTTTTACCAACCAATACTTGATTATAATGATCGGATGCAAGCCAACCATCCCTTGATTCGGCCATAGCCAATCAGTAAAGGTTGTGTTCTTTACTAGTCGGGATAAACCAACTAGTTCACAATTAGTAACTTGACGTTTTTCTTTCTTTATTATTTCGTAAGAAAGTTATGCGTCGGTATTGCCTGTTGGTTTGTCAGTCGGCTATTTGAGTTATAGAAGATAGTTTTCTTTAAAAGAAATACCGACTGATGATCGCCATCCATCAGTTGATTATTGAATCATGCCAACTATGGTACGTCGATCATCGATCGGTTGTAACATTTAGCCGATGGAAAGCTTGTCCACTTTTTCATCGATGACCTTCTATCGATCAGGAGCGAATGGTCGTTTCTTAGTCGATTCTGCTTCGGATGTTGCTCCCCCGGCCCTTGGTTGCCCAGAGATCATGTTGATCATCTTAGACGTTGATTGATTTGGATGAATCTCCTCCAATGCTGATGGTTGATTGACATAGGGCTGGGTCAGGTGATCGAGCTGAAACTTAGCAAAGAATTTCCGTCGAATGAGAACTTCGATCTCATCCTTCAGCTGGAAGCACTATTCGGTAACGTGGTCATAGTCATGATGAAATCAACAGTACTTTCTCTTATCCTTGCCTTAGTTCTTCATTAGCGGGGGTCGGTGAAGATAATTCTTTCCTTCAATCTCCATCAATATTTGGGCTTGAGGAGCTACCAACAGAGTGTAGGAGTCGTATTTGGTGCCGAAACTATTCGGCCTCGAGTTCTGATGGGACGGCGAAGCTTTTCGGTCAGTTGATTGCCGACTTGATTTAGTTGGAGCTTTGCTTCTCTTCTGCTTTTTTTTTGACCTTTTCTTTATATTTGGCACCGGTCAAAAGCGCCTTCTTCCGTGCGAATATATTTGTCCACGCGCTCGAGAAGTTTGGCATAAGTCGGAGGAGGGTTCTTATCCAGTGAGTAAGTGAATTGGAAATCTCGTAGACCCTGCCTCATGGCCGAAATGACTACTTCCTCGTTGAGATTTTGGACCTCTAGTATAGCGGTGTTAAAACACGCTACGAAGGTCCGAAGAGTCTCTTCCTCATTCTGCTTGATCGAGAAGAGATTGTTTGAAGTTCATGGCTTCATTCGGCTAGTATTGAAATGAGCTACAAAAGAGTCTTCAAGCTGCTCGAAAGAGTCGATGCTTTTCGGCTGAAGTCCGAAGTACCAGACTCGAGTAGCTTTTCGAAGGATGGCCGGAAAGCCGATACACATGAGGGTGTCGTTCGCCTCCTGGATCATCATGAGAGCTTTGTAGCTCTGAAGATGATCGATTGGGTCGGTAGAGCCATCGTACGACTCCATTTGAGGCATCTTGAATCGTGATGAGATCGGCACGTTCAAGATACGCGAGGAGAAGGGATAAGTTATTCAAACTCGAAGATCGTCGGAGGATCCTCCTTTCGTGTTCTCTTGGATCCGGGCCAGTCGACGATTGATCTCTTTGAACTTTCGTTCATAGTCGTTGAGTCATCGCTGACGAGATGTCCCTGACGTCGATCCTTCGGAAGAATTAAAGGAGGGAGAAGTCGTCGGGTTGCACGACCGTTTCTCCTCATACCGACTTCGATGAGAAGATGGGGAGACGGATCGTCGTGACCGACAGATAGTTCCTTGTGAACGGTGAGGAGATGGAGATTTCATTGGGTGCGAGTGTCGAGACAATCGCTCCGACAAAAGAGAGATCAAACGTCTTGGTGTGCGGTGGCTGTGCCTAGACGGCACTGCCTGTATCGATGGACCTTCCATCACCACAGATGGTTGCTGTTGAAGATTACGTATAGTCTCCGTGAGAATATGGACCTGTTGCATTAATGCGGCTAGTTGCTAGACTTGTACATTCGACACGACTGTCGGGTGTGAAAAATTGTGTCCCACCATTACTGGCGGTGGAGGGCGAAGCGCTTCTCGCCGGGATGAGGGCGAAGCACTTCTCGCCGGGATGACTGGTTGGTGGAGCTGGTCAAATTGTGTGCACGAGTTTTCACCATTTTTTGATTTAATATGCTTCGCCCCCTACCTAGTGCACTAATCTATTATGGCTAATCCACCTGCACCCTTAAATGATCGTCTGAAAACTTGCAAGGACAAATCTGCACTGACCGGAGTTGGCTCCGGCGGAGATCCTCCGATGCTTAAGTTAGTAGGATGGACTGATCGAACAGGAATCTAAGAATAAAGTAATAGAGATTGCTCTAAAAGTATTAGATGCGTCTTTTTTTAACTAACCAGGTTTCTTCCTTTTATAGATGTCGGAGTGATAACCACTGAGTACGTGGATCCCTTTTTTTTGGTGTAGTATGATCGTAGGTTGGTAATTAAACCATCCATTAATTATTGTCGTCCGCTCTTCTCGGGAATGATTTTGTAGAGTTGATCGGAAATCATATAAGTTATTTGGGGAGCTTCCATTGGTCAGTTGGCAGATTTGGGATTGACCGATTGTTGGTCGATTGGCTTTGTATCGATGGTTCATTGATCGGCTAAATTTATATCGATAGATTGTCGGTCAATAAATTTTGCACCGATTGACCGTCGGTACCGATTTACTGTCGGTAGGATTGTTTGGGATCGACTGATCATCGATCGATCAGTCATCTGGATATTAGTTGATCGGCTTGAAATCCGATTATCGTTTGTCATGATGACTATTCGTCGGATAATCATGCATCAATGAGCATTAATTTTTTGACAGTCTTTTTTCATCATCGGTCGTTACTCGGCTGATGATGATTGCTGATCGATGATCAGTCGGTTTTTGACTGATGAATCGAATGATGGATCAATATTTTTTAACAGTTTTGATCAATCAATTTGATCGTCAGTTGATGAATATCCATTGATATTCGATGATCTATTGACTGAATTGATGAGCCAGATAGTAGATTGACAGCCCTTAATAATTGATCTCTGCTGTGGAAGATATCTATCGTTCCATTTTGATCAAGCTGGGGAAAGGCTTCCGGCTGCAGTCATTGTCGCAGGTGCCCGTGAGCATGACCTCCATCTTGGAAACCTACTTCAGGCGTTGCCATAAAAGGAGCGCAGCGAAATTCCACAAAGCATACATCGGACCCGGTGTTCATCAGGATAGATTCAGTTGGCAATTGTGGACCCAGAGATGGACATGGACCCTCTTTGCATTGTCCACTGTTGTATTAAGATTATATAAAAAAATATTTTATGTACCATGATAATCAGCACGTACGTATGGAGTTGAAATTTTTTTTTTTTTTAAACACCACGTTTCGGTCCCGCGCGCCCGCCAATCAGCTGCACCGCTCGCGGTGCAATAAGAATTTCCCTTATATAAAAATCACGTGTCAAAAGCGTCGGTGAGGCCCACGGAACAAGCGGGCAAGAGCCGGACGCCGACCAGACCGAATGTATAAAAAAAATGTATGCGCATATACATGTAATAATATATAAAAAGAAAGCAGGTGGAGCGCCGCTAAAGTGCGCGGTGCTGGCACGCTATCAATCTCCCTCCTCCACCGGGCGCCCAAATCACTCTCTCCCTCCCCATTTTTCTCCTCCTCCTCCATCTGCCCTCCTCGCTCCCCTTTTCTCTCGCCGGCCTTTTCAGTTCTCGCTGTCTCTTCTTTCAGTTGAGTTGAACCCCCTCTGAATTCATTCACTAATCTTGATCCTCCCTCGTCTTCGTCGGAGATCCGTGGAGCTAGGGTTTTGTGATCTCTCCCCTTGTTTTCTTCTCACCCGATTCCTGAATCGAAGAGATCAAAAAGAAGGAAAGAACGGAAAGAATTAATAATTAGGGCTTCGAGCCGGCCTTTACGATCCTTATCGAAGCTCTGAATCGCCGTCCGGTTCGGGGCTTTTCTGCTACCGAATCCATCCATCCGACGAGGCAACGGAAGGCCGATAGATCCGATCGGAGCACGAGGAGCAGGGGGTCTAGCTTTACTATACGTTGGCGGGTCTCTGTTTGCTGTGACAGGTGCCGTGTTTCTATCTTCTATGGTCTGGAGTTTGGCCCAGTAGGAGGAGGAAGAGGAGGAGGAGAGATGTTCGTGAGTCGGCCGGCGGTGCATCCGGTGGAGGCTCCCCCTCTCACCGATGCCGCCGAGAATCCACCAAGGGTGAGGATGAAGGACATTCAGGGCATGCCCGGGACGCCTGGGGGCCTCGCCCTGCGCCTCTGCCAATTCATATTCGCGGCCGCTGCTCTCTCCGTCATGGCGTCCACCAGCGATTTCACCTCTGTCACCGCCTTCTGGTAAAAATAATTCCTGAACATTACATTTGAATCATTTCTCCACTCCTGATTTTGCTCTTTAATTGGCAAAATGGATGCATATTTTTGTGTGCATTCTCTGGCAATTATGTTTTGACTTGTCCTCCCCGTGGCCAACATGATATCTCAACGAGCATCCAGATGCTTGCTGATTTAACATCATTTCAAATGTGGTGGCTTCTACGAGTCTTTATGGCATGGCAGATTACTTACATCGGATAGAGAGACGGGGCAGGGTGGGGGGTTGGGGGTTGTGCTTCTAACCAATGTAAGATCAAACAATCGTGTGGGATCATTGTTATCGCCTATCACTCAGCTATTGGTGTGCTCTTGATACGTTTGATGTATTTCTTTTTCACATCACGATCATTTTACCCTGGAGGTTTGTCCGGTCAGCTGGAAAATCCTTTTCTGACCTACCAATTCTGTATATGCTTTTGGGATATCAGAAAACAATTTAATTTGGGTTAGCAGGATATTCTTTATTGAACTTCCACTGCCATGTTCCAACAAGGTTGACAATATACACGAGGAAGTATCATGTGTACCTTCTTATCTTACCTAATTATGTATACCAAGGATAAACGATTCGTAAATTATCATTGAGAAGCAAGAAAGCAATTCACTTAAAAATAGGAAACAAATGAGGGTTAGTTCAAAAGCTAACTTGTGCAAAATATTATAAACCTGGGAACCTGGGAATTTAACAAGGAGGATACAGAACACTGTGTGTTAAGATTGCCTGCTGGTATCTGCAGAAAGCTGGGCATCAGTAGCATTTTAACACCAAGAAATAGTGGGGTTTTTGTTTATCAAATTCAGTTTAATGGCAACTGTATTAGGGGTATGGACTAGAAAAGTCATAATCGGCATGGAAAGTTGCATGCAGTTCAATATGGATGGCTAGAATGCATGTAGCAACAATATGGATGCTAAAGAGTGAAGCTTTAGGACTAAGGAATATTACAATCAATATATAGAAGATCACCAGAAAAAAGAAAAGTTGATGGGTTTGGTCAAGTAGCTTATTCAGTGAGATTTGAAACAAGGAAATGATGAATGGCGAAATTTTATTTGCACCATGGTGCCCTTTAAAGAAAATGTTGGAGATCCTATGAAATAGCGACAGTTATCATTTTTCATGCAATTGAACTCATGGGCCACATCATCAAGTTTGTGAATAGATTGAGCAAATAGCTACAATAGCTTTATGCTAAATGGTCAACCATCGTGGTTCTTCTAAAAAGAACAGTTAGTTGGATAAGAAAATCTACATGATCAAAAATTGGTGAAACATGAGTGAGTTTTAAGGAATAAGTGACACATTTTGATTCTTGAAGACATATAGAAAGGGACAATGATGTGTGTTAGAAGTGGCTGTTATAAGACTAGCAGGTTTCCAGTTAGAGGATGTTAAGGAATACTTAAGTTGCATTGTAGATATCATCACTGGCATGCATGAAGCAACGGTGATGCGGTAAGGGTACACAATGATAAAAGGGTAAGTTTCCAATAGTAGTGTATATGTAGCTGATTAAGCCAAAAGCATGTATATATTCTGAATTCTTTTTAGATGAGCTAATTTAATACATTTAAGAAATGCCATGATGTACGCTTTAGCATATAATACAATGTTAATTGATGAAATTATATTAGAATTAGAATTAAGAATTGCAGAGGACAGTTGATGAAATTTGAGTTACTACTTTTGGGGTTTGATAGAGGGTAGTGATGTGAAAAATGCTGGAGTGCTGAAGGATGGGCTTTGAAGCCTACAGGAGGGAACCAGCACAAGAACATGAAGACATTGGGGAAGGGGGATTTGCTGTATTTCTATTTCTAAATGATTCAGGAATCAGAGTGCTTATGTTGTAGCGGTTACACGCAAATTTGGAGTATCAATTTGGTGGTTGGTTAAGAATAATTTATCTTATAGACAATGGGAACTTCATCTTGCCTGATGCACCTAATTGCTGTAATTAATCATATTCTACATCTGGGAGCAGTCCTTAAGCAGAGTTCGGGGGCTCATTTTAATTCATGTAGTTTAGTTCTTTTTCATCTCTACACATGCAATTTGCAGCAAATTGGCTATTCTTTGCACCATAGACCTGTAAGAGAGTATACATGTCTGCTTTTCCAGGCTTTAACATCTCAAAGAATGGATATTTTTCTCCTTGAAGTATCTGTACCTTGTGCTTTGACTAACATCTCTGACTCCGACAAGGTATTTTTAGTCATCTTTGACCATCATAAGAGTAAAATCTAAAGCAGCTTAGTCATCTATGACCACCAGGATACTTAAAGCAGCAGCTATTACTGCATCAGAGTAGCATTATGAAGAATTTGCAGCTCTGACATTAGTGAGAGTAGTGTCAGATTGCAGCAACTATGCTAGCATTGATAATGGTGGCACAATGCTAAACTGAGGGTAGGTGGCTCGTGGTTCAGAAACTTTTGTGATTGAGTCAAACTAGAGACCAAGATCTAGAAGCAACTTGAGGGAGAATACTCTTTCAGAACTTGATTTTATCTTGGTATTCAATGGCAGAAAGCAAATTACATCAAATGGTGATCCTATCAGCCAACAACAGCTTAATGTGGCAGCAAAAGCTGTGTTTTGGTCTTCAGCAGTAGCAAGTGATGACTGTACCCTGACATAAGTTTTCATCTCCTGTTTAAGTCCAAACACCACTAGTTGCACTTGACATTCACATCCATATTCTGAAAATTAAAGTGTATACTGCATAAAAGTGCAAATTCACAATTAGATTAAGTCATGTATTTTTTAATGGTCCATGTTGAAGGAGAAAAGGAATTAAATATTAACATGACATCTGAGTAACAAAATAAGGATCATATAAAGTAACATACAGTTTTTCTTTTTAACAATATTGAATGGAAGGGAAGAATATCTAATCCATGCTCCAAATCAACAAGCATGCAATTGATGGTTTGATGTTAGCAAAAACACAAAGCCCTGCAGAATTATAAGAAGTCTAAGCTTGGATTATTGGAACTTGATGGTCTTCCCGTCCCATGTTGTTTCCACTAAGTTGAATGTTGTCAACAGGCCTTAAAGTTTATGGCATCTATACTATTCGTGCTTCACAATTTCAAGCTTTGTGGTTGCTTCTTCGTCAAGTATTTTGTGGAAAACATAATTTCCACCTCATTGAATGCTTTCAAGTTTAAACCCCTACTTTCGTCCACGAACGTTTGACTGTAACTGCTGCTTGGACTGTTGCTTTCTTATGTCCTTCATGACTCTGCAAAATCTGGAAATTTGGCGGTTGCTAAGGAAGTGATTATAATTTCATATCCTGTATTTACAGAGGTTGTGGTGAAGTTTGTCCGATTAGTCTTTTATATGATGCTACCTTCAAGATAGAAGACGTGGATAAGAGATGCTTAATGTTTTACCATCTTGTGCAAAATTCTTAGCTACTGCATCTAGTAACAAAAAGATTTGACTATTCCTTGCTGTATTCTGCAGCTATCTGGTAGCAGCAGTCATCTTACAAAGCTTGTGGAGTCTTTCACTAGCCTTCTTGGATATCTATGCTCTTCTAGTAAAACGCTGCTTGCGGAATTCCCGAGCTGTCTGCTTGTTTACCATTGGAGATGCGGTAAGGACATAGTCAAATAAATGGAGGACATTCAACATATTTCAACAATTTGTCCTGGAAGTTTATTTAAAATGCTTGAAAGTTTTGATTTATATATCTGACATTACATTCAGCGGTCTTCTCCCACATGTGAAGATGGATGTGAAGAATCTGTGAATAAAAATAATAATGCATTAGAAATTAGAATATGACTCTTAGGAGAAGCAATTATTTATCTTGTAAATATATTATCCCATTAGAATGTGCGCTTGCATGTAATGTGTACTGATTCTAGATCAATAAGGCCCAAAAGAAATTTTATGGTGTCTTGACATTCCAGTACTGAATCATCTTGGTCGGTTAATATGATGATATCTAATTTTCTACTGCAGATCACATACACACTTACATTTGCAGCGGCTTGTGCATCTGCGGGCATCACAGTTCTGATTGGCAATGATCTCAACATCTGTTCAGATAATCCATGCACAAGCTTTGAAACTGCTACAGCCATGGCCTTCATGAGCTGGTTTGCACTCTGCCCATCGTTTCTCCTAAACTTTTGGTCATTGGCGTCCAGGTGAAAAAAAAGAACAGCTACTCCCAAACTATTTGTATGCTGGTGTGATCTTGGAATTTCTCTCTTTTTTTTTTTTTCCTGATTATTGTCTACAGTAAAATACCCATTACGATCATATGTATATTCATGACGACTAAGGTTGAGAAGTGTGCAAGTTTACATTGTTGATATTGGAAAGTGAAACCTCGCGTTCGTTCCATGGGAACAGAATGCTGGCCTGTTGTCCATGTGAATTATTGGCGCCAAAAAAAGCTTTTTGAGCCCCCCCAAAAAAACTTTTTGATGGATGATGTTTTATGGGTACTGTAGTAGCGGAAACCATAGACTATTACGGGAAGGTCCGTCACGGTCTTATCCGGCCTAGGTAGCATCATCAATTTTCACTACTACTTGTACTGCCCCAGATGGTAAGGAATATTCACCACTCCTTGTACCGCCCCTGATGGTAAGGAATTGATCAGTCTATATGGCTACATCTTGAAATAATGTAAGCTTGATTCGTCAGTCCTATTTTTCCTTTTTTTTTTTTTTTTTTTTTTTTTTTTTTATAATTTGTGGGGTTGGGAGTATTTAAACCGATTTAATTTTCTCCTTATTTTATGCTTGGAAATTTAAATCTCCGAACCATTAAGTTAGAGGCGAGCTACGCTCGATTGGCATGAGCTAATCGGAGGTTTGACGTGATGATGTTATTCTGGCCTCGGAGCGCGGTTGTAGCGAGGTGTGGCCCAGCGGATCCTAGGGAGATGCTAAGATCCCCGGTCCACACCCTTCTTCCGGCGTGTGTACAGGGCGGGAAAAAGGAATTCGGGAAGATCATGGACGAAAGCCATCTACCTGAACGGTGCTTTGTGAAGAGCTTACTTAAAAAGTTGCTTGGTTCTAGGCATTGTCATTTTTCTAACATATTAGATGAAATCATAGCACCTTTCGACGGTTGGAGTACATACATATTTTGGGGCATCTGCAAGGGCTTCCAAATAAGCAGAATAGGCGCGGTCCACTTCCTCAGCCCGCTTCGTAATTCCCCTTCTTCATAGCTCTCGCTCCACGATTCTGCCATGGGGGAAGTTGGGGAATATTTTTTCTTCTTGTGCAGAGACTCAAGACAGGAGGACCTGCCGTCCAGTACCATGGGTAATTCATCTGGGTCTAGGGGTATTCCCAGCGCAGAGGAGCCTTGATTTCGTTGTCCAGATAATGGTCACCGCAAGCCCAAAATGATAGAATGAAAAGTTGAAGGAAATTCCCCTGCTGAAAAACACTCTGATACTTCCATGATGATGTAGCAAGCCAGTTTGCCGCTTGGTTTGCTTCATGGTATATGGGAGATGCGAGGAAAACAGGACAACAATACTTCCATCGACGAATCCCGTTAGGAAGTAACTGACTGCAGCACGTAGCCATGTCTTGTTCCATTCGCCCCTCATTTAGTGACATCAACATAATATGAGGATAGGAAATTCAAAGATCAAAACTGACCGACCCATCAAGTGGTTGGTGCAAGCATACTTCTGAATGGAACACCAATCCTGCCATAAACTGCCTTCTTTACCTAACAAAGACGTGTTGCACGAGTAGAGCCTGTAAAACGTTATTTTAAATTCACTATATATATATATATATAGATATAGTGAAATAGAGCATCTGCAGAAATAGAGCTCCAAGACTTAAACAAGATACAGAACCTTCTGCATCTGTCAGCTCCGAGGAACCTACAGGTTCAATTTTTCTGCCATTTTTTCTTAAAGAATGTTCCACAAAATGCAGACGTAGCAGACTTCCACAAAGAAAAAGAACAATAACAACCACAGCCTTAAGTCATTCCAGTGATCGTTTTGCACAGAAGTACCCAATTCACCTATGGTTCTAAGATTCATGATTGTTATCCTGACCTCATAACACAGTAGTCACCATCTCTTACTGCACAGATCCAGTTGAGAACATAACTGTAACGACTTCCAACAGCACTGGTACAGCAGAATGCTCATCTCAAAAGTATACGTTTCCTGTATTAGCTAAATTAGTATATGAGAAGAGGTAAAGAAACCTCCAGAAAACAGAGTATTTTCTGAATAACAAAATTAACCAATATAAAGATTTTGAAGGAAAAGACAATAATGGGATAAAAAAATGTTACATCAATCAGGCCCAAAGATTGCCTTATAATGGTCAAGCCATCAACATGAACCTGCAGACTGTACGTCCAACAGTGTCAAAAGAACTTTCAACACAGCATCTTTTACCTATCTGTGTGATAACTTGAATGATGAGAACATGAGGCCGTTGTCACACGGAGGTCCAGAGATCAGCAGGTCAGATAAATAGATTGCCAGAACACCAGAAATGCTATTGAGTGCAGTTTCAGTATTGGATCGGCCCATCTAAGCTGCCTGATGCAAACTGCAAAATGAAGCAAGGATAAAAAAATTATTTGAGGTCTTGCTCTTTGGTCATCTGCATGATAGGCTAAACATGACAGCGATACAGTCCGAAAGTCATGCTCACCTGTCTAACAATAGGATTTGTGGATGTGGTGAATTCATGTGTCATTCCTTCCCAAACTATCCTTCCCTCATAAAGAAACAACAATCTGGCAACAGAGTATTTAATCTACATTCAAGATGGGAATGGAAAACCTGTAAGAGAATTTGGAAGCCTTGGATAATGCTATTACCTATCGACAGCTCTTTTTATGGTGCTATGCTGATGAGTGACAACAATATAGGATGTGATCTTTCCTGGCTTTCCATGGGCATCCTCTCCTTTCATATGCACAGAGCGAATGAGATCTTCGACAACAGTGGAAGCAATAGGATCAAGTCCTGCTGTGGGTTCGTCATACAAGAGCACCTGATTGAGGAAGAATAAGAAGAAAGGCATAAAATACACACCTTGCCAGATTATGTTTCAAAAAATGGTTGCTGTTTTGATCTTCTCTTGAAGGCAGTCACCAGTAGAACTAGGAAATTTTGAAGAACAGCAACATTGTTTTCAGGAACCAGTCTATGAGTTTATATATTCTCATTAGATGATTGCGGGCTCAAAGTAGTAGAGAACGAGAACTTTTCTTCTTCTTCATTTTTTCAAAATGGGGGACACGAAGTGGACCTGAGGCTAGGATAGGATATTGATGGAGGGCCGCGACACGCGCTTGAGCCAGACATTCCAACAGGCATCCCCCTGAGGGGGACGAGGCCACAGGCCGAAGGGGGGTAACATCCAATTAAACTACCTATTTGATGTCCTATATCCGAAAAGTAGGGGGGGTATTGCCCCCCAAAATACCTCAAAGTTTTAATAAAAAACGAGCTTTAAGCCATTGTTGCTTAAAGCTCACAATAGATTATTCATTTGAGGACCAAAAATGCGATATAACATGCTTTTGTTTAGAAACTTCATTAAAAGAATGACACGTAGTGTCATTACAGCACGACATGCGAATAAGTTATCATCCCCCTGAGGGGGACAAGGCCAAAGGCCGAAGGGGGGTAACATCCGACTCAAAAGACGGTACCGAAAGTCGAGTTGCTTATTATACAATAACTTTGGTCTCGACTTTCGGGAGAGGAAAGGAAGCCATTTAAGCTTCCGCTTATCGGTAGAGCTACAAATGAAACCAGATCATAGTCATTGCTCTTCCATAACAGTTACCATATTAGCAAAAATTGTAATGTATAAAAGTGTCTAAATTGTGAATTAAGTGGTTTTAAATGCATCATTGAGTGGAATGAATGTACATTTTCTGTAAGGACAATTGTGATCCACAGGTTAATCCTGATTGAGAAGTTTGTAACATCTATTACTGAGTCAGTGGTAAGACAGTAAAACATCATAACTTAAAAAGGTGCTAGTTGTATCATTGAATGTACATCAGGTCAGATATGATCAACTGTACAACTGAATAATAAAAGAAGCCAATTCTACTCATGGGTATACCTCTGGTTCTACCACCTCCTTTGTGTTATCAAAGATTATAGACCTCGCTAAAGCTACACGTTTTTTCATGCCACCAGATAGTTCTGATGGCAAACGGTCTTCGACTCCCTGTAACAACGTAATTCAGGAATAGCTCAAGTGATGTGACAGCATACTCAATTAGCCTATCTGTAAACAAAGTATCACCAAGACATACAGAAAACTAAGAAATCATAAAGGATGACCAATGCATAACAATTTCTCAAGCTGTTACAAGAAGTTAACAATGCCAGGAACTGTTATATATGGATGCCATGTAATATTCTGTACTAAGGAGGAACTTGGACAATCTAAACCAAAGAAAACGATGGAGAAACTTAAGGTGCTAAGCCAGAATTTATTAATGGAATGACAGTTGACAAAGAGAATATGGACCCTAATAAATTAATGCCTCATGATGGTTAACTAGTTCTACAAATTCATGGTGGTGGCATGATGAGATGCTCATTTGACAAATGATGGAGAATTATTGACATTATAAAGCTTTATGTTCACATATTATTATACGACTTATTAAATTGATATCATAAATCTGGATCTGAGTTTTACATGGTTTGTTATGGTAAGAGGTGCAGGGGGCAGGTGAATAACCTCCTTGTTGTTGTATCCTATCTTGTATCTGTAATACTCTTTTTTACTAATGTCAAAGGCAAAGTTTAACAGAATAGGAATAAATTGACAAAATCTTATATAGAAACATGCATAAATGTGTATCTCCATTTAAATGTACCTTGAGCCCTACTGCAGCCAAATTTTCTGCCACAAGTTCTGCTATCCGATCCTCTGACATCTTTGAACTTTCATACCTAACGGCAGAAGACAAATTAGGCAACAAAAACCAAGTAGGAGATATGTACTTATCCAAAAAAAAAAGCTTTAAATCATCCCTTACAATTGAAAACCAACATTTTCACGGACTGTAAGAGAATCAAATAATGCTGCACTCTGAAACACCTGCAGTGAGTAAATTGAACAAGAGACATGGTTAAACCCAGGTAACAACCTAGATAGTGAAGAGAGAAGTCAATAACTCAGATGTTCAGTAATAACTGAGGATCAGCCTTTAAGCACAACATTGAAATACAGTGTATATAAGAGCTGACGCACAGACTTACAACCTTGAGTCTTGTTTATTTTGAACAAATTGTATGACTTTTACTGTTTATGAGGTTTGCTGGAAAGAATAGAAAAAAAAAAGCAATACAAGAGAACAGAACAGGTGTACTAAGCAACAACAGCTGGTACTTGATCCAGATCTTGTTTTTAGAATCAGGTTACAGTATTAAGTATGATTAGGTACAAGGTTTTAAATCATATGAGATGGGGGTGTTCCGGTTTCTCCATGGAACAGGTTACCCGCTATCCCACCACATCCTAGAAGTTGGTTGAGAGTCGCATGGGTACCCTTGGTGATGGGAATCAGGATTTACGTACGTATTTCAGAAAGAAGAATAATCCTAAGTAACTCTAATCCTAATTTCAATTAAGAATTTATTTAGGATTTTTATTTTATTTCTTATTTTATTAATTGGGTCTATTAATTTTGTTAGGACTCAATAAGAAGAGTTCTATTAGGTTACAAGTCAGTTGTTAAAATCCTTTTAGATTGCTTTTTATTTCTCTATTTAAAGGCTTCGCCTGTATGGAGAGCCTCAGATCTGAACAATTGATTTGAATTGATATCCTGAATTCTAGGCTTTGATCCCTTTTCAATTTTTATTTTATTCTTTATTTTTATCGGTGGGTTTACATCAATTTGGTATCAGAGCTTCGTGGTCTCCTGCAAATAATACTAATTTAGTATCTTTCTAGGGTATCATGGCTGACCCTGAGAAAGTGAAAGCAATTAGAAAAGGGTCTGAACCAAAATCTCCTAGCTTCTTTCTATAAACGATTTATCAGAGAGTTTAGTACCATCATGGCCTCCATCATAAATTGCATGAAGAGAGGTGAGTTTCATTGGACAGCTAATGCCGCCAAAGCTTTTAGTGATATAAAGTTTAGGATGATCGAGACACTTGTATTGATACATCTTGATTTTTCAAAAATTTTGGAGTTCTTAGCCAAGAGGGTCATTCTATAGCCTATTTTAGTGAAAAACTTAATGAAACTAAGCAAAAATACTCTACATATGACAAAGAATTTTACGCTATAGTTCAAGCCCTTAGGTATTGGCGATGTTACCTTTTACCTAAAAAATTTGTTCTATATTTTGACCACTTGTCCCCTAGATATATTCAGTCCAAGAAGAAACTTAGTGCTAGACATGTCAAGTGGGTAGAATTTCTTTAGGATTATACCTTTGTCCTTAAACACTAAGTTGGTGTTGAGAATAGGGCCGCTGATGCATTAAGTAGAGTAATTACTGTCCTCCAATCCATGAATACCGAGGTAACTGATTTTGAATGAGTAAAAGATGATTATCAGCATTGTCCTGATTTTGAATATCTATCAAGAGGTTAGTCAAGAAAACCGTCAAGAATATATTGACTTTGTAATTAGAGACGGTCACTTATTTAAAGATTATCATCTTTGTATACCTCGGACATCTTTACAAGATTTTCTTATTTGGAAACTTCATGTAGGAGGATTAGCAAGTCATTTTGGACGTAATAAGACTATAACTATGGTTGAAAATAAATTCTATTGGCTATCTCTTAAAAAGAACGTAGCTAGAATTTTCTCTCAGTGTCGTACATATCAATTAGCTAAAGCTAGAAAATAAAACATTGGATTATATACTCCTTTATTGATTCCTCATTCCTCATCAAAAGATCTTAGTATGGATTTTATTTTTGGATTACCTAGAACAGCTAGGAGATACGATTCTATCTTAGTGGTTGTTGATAGATTTTCTAAAATAGCACACTTTATTCCTCATCAAAAGACTTTTGATGCTTCTTCTATTGCTAAGTTATACTTTAGGAAAGTTGTCAGACTTCATGGATTATCCACTTTCATAGTATCTGACTGTGATGTTAAATTTATGAGTTATTTTTGAAAAATCCTTTGAAAATTATTTAGGACCACTTTAAAACTTTTTCTTTTTCAGCTTTTTATCCCCAAATAGATAGTCAAACAAAAGTTGTAAATCAAAATCTTGATAATTTACTTAGGTGTCTAGTTGGCGACAAACTTGGAACGTGAGATTTGTTATTGCCTACCATGGAATTTGCTTACAATAACTTAATAAATTGGTCTACTGGCAAGAGTCCTTTAGAAATTGTTTATGACTTTAATCCCCGTCAATCCATTGATCTTGTTTCCTCACCTATGAATAACCATACTTCTGAATCTGCCACTTTTTTTGCTAAACACATTTATGACATTCACATTGATATTAAGCAAAAAATTACTATAAGTACTAAAAAATATAAACTTGCTGCTGATGCTCACCGTAGAAAAGTAGAGTTTAACAAGGATGACTATATGATGGTTCGTATTCGTTCTGAACGTTATCCATGAAATTCATTCAAAAAATTACATGCTCGAGCCACTGGCCCATTTCGCATTCTTCATAAACTTGGGCCTAATGCATATTATATAAATTTATCCTTTGATTTAAAATTTAGTCCAAATTTCAATGTTGAGGACTTGCTACCTTATCGAGGCACATTCGAGCCTCCTACTATGCATGCAGGTGATAGCAGAAATCACACTCCGTCTCCTCCAATACCAGTTCTAGTTCTTCCACTTCTACCATCTTCATCAGATCGAATTGAACGTGTCATCACTGATGAGATTGTTTCTTCTGCTGATGGAGGATTTCGAAGATTTTTGATCAAACGGCAAGGCCATCTAAACTCAGATGCTACTTGGATCCTTGAAGAAGAACTACGACATAATGATCTAGATGTTTTAAAAGATTACATCAATTTCTTATCAGAGTCGAGTTCTTTCCAGTCAGGAGAGAATAATGGGAATCAGGATTTACACACGTATTTCAGAAAGAAGCGTAACCCTAAGTAACCTTAACCCTAATTTCAATTAAGGGTTATTTAGGATTTTTATTTTATTTCTTATTTTATTAATTGGGTCTTTTAATTTTGTTAGAACTCAATAAAAAATGTTCTATTAGATTACAAGTCAATTGTTAGAGTCCTGTTAGATTGCTTTTTATTTTTCTATTTAAAGGCTTCACTTATATAGAGAGTCTCGGACCTAAACAATTGATTTGAATTGATATCCTAAATTCTAGACTTTGTTCTCTTTTCAATTTTTTCTTTTCTTCTTTATTTTATTTTATTTTGTTCTTCGTTTTTATCGGTGGATTTACATCACTCGGTCTCTCTTCCCTTCTTCTTTCCTTTCTTTCTTTCTTTCTTTCTTTCCTTCCTTCTTTCCTTATTTTTTTCCCCCTTACCTTTCTCTCTTTCCTTTTTCTTCTTTGTTTTTCCTATCCACTCCTTTGTTTCTTTCTTTCTTTCCTTTTTCTTCAGTTCCATTTTCTTAGAGGAACGGGATGGGATGGCTGAGATGTTACTTAAAACCTTGATTAGATATACACAAGGAACATATAATTAGACTGCCATTTTAATAGATTACTCTTTTGATAGATTATGACTTCTACATTAAGTTGCATGGGGTTAGAAGTATCTGGATATAAAAAAGCTGTTTCAGAACACTATTTATAATTTACTTAGATGCAACGAGCCCTTATCACAGCCATAACTAAGATGTACAAATACTTGGGTATAATCTATAAAATAAAAGCCTCAAGATAAAAGACTTTTTGCTAAAAATAAGTGAAATTTCTTGCTACAAAAGGACCAACCAAATGGCTAAATTTACATCATGATTCCACTTAGATTCTAAGATCATGAAGATAACTATACCAACTCAATTACTTTTTAAAAAAAGAAAAGTACCAAGCCGATCCGGAGGCCTGATATTTCTTCATCACTAACCAAACCATGCCTCTTTCTTCCACGGATAAAAACCTCACCCTGCTCATCATCAAATAAAACACATAGGATGAAGGATCCTTAGATGCCAAAATATATGATGAACAAGTAGCAGAAGACTACTAGACAAAACATTTCAAGGGTAAACAAATATAGCATCCAATTTATTACCTTGTCTGGGGCTAAAAGCCCTGCCATAACCTTGAGCACGGTTGATTTGCCAGTGCCTGAAGGTCCAATAATTCCAACAGCTTCCCCATGTCTAATCTGAATTAAAAAAAAAAAGAATAGTGACTCATAACATACTTTTGGTTCTCAAAATGAGTCAGGCCTATCTGAAGTAGCAAGCCAAAATTACTGCATATGAAAATGCTGCACAAAATTCTCAAAACTCTGGGATATTGGGTCCATGAAGAAGAAGTTAACACTGATCTCCAAAAACTTTAAAGGGGGCAAAAAATAAAGCAAGGCATGTTGATCCAACTTGTTACCAGAGTGAAGATGCTTATGAAGTAGAAAATATAAAACAAACAGCACCATTTAGAATTGAACCATAGACATTCCCATGCAATGTAATGTAGAAAATATAACTCAATGCAATGTAGTCAATATATCTCTGGAAGAAACCTCTGATTAACCATCCAGATTTTAAGGAGAAATCCATATGAACCATAGACATTCCCATGAAATAGAAAAATAGATAAGGCATGAATTAGCAGAACATGTTTGACATCCATCTGCAAAACTCTGATCGAAAAGTGAAGAGAGGTAAATGCATGATAAAGTCCATGATGAAATAATCAGGAAGGAAAAGAAGTAAAAAGTGAGAGGCTCCAAAAGATCCAACAGATCAACATTCTAGAGGCTCCATGCCTACGGTCTGCACCAATCATAATTTGTAAGACTGCTTGGAAATATCTAACAAAATGAAGAAGCACCACATAGTTAGGCAATCATCACAGATGATCATGCTTACCTTTAGAAACGTCCAATGCAATTTAATGGAGGCCGGAAGGGACAAAGAAATGATAAAATGTGTTAGAATATGAGATAAGAACTTTTTGCTGGGAGACAAAGATGGTTGTTATTTGTCAAGAAGTACTATAACTGAGTAGATAAGGATTTGCAATAGGCAGAACCAGAGGAATCAACACATTCTTGAGTCAGGAATCCATAAGTAGCTACAGACACCCAAGGAGTTTGCATAACTAGAGATATGTAACAAGTTCATAGTCATTTTGCATGGAAGAAAAAATATGAAAGGAAATAGGCTCTTCTATACTTCAACCCAACTGCAAAATATATACTAAAAAGGCTAAGCCATGAAATATCAGAATGCTAATGATTTGTTTAGGGATACATTTGAATCTAATATCTTATTGCATAAAAAGTTCCATGCAAAGGAATTAGCATATATATATGTGTGTGTTATTGCATGAAAAGCATCATGCAAAAGAAATAGCAGATGTCTGTGCATGTGGTGCATATGCATTATCATGAGATATCCTTGGCTATACAGCATTGATAAGCATTCCTTCAACAGTGTTATCAATTAAATAGGTAGCAGAACATGAAAAACATATTATCTCATATTTCTAGCAATTAAGTGTTGATGCACTACTTATAAAGAAATTATTACGGAAATGTACATGATACAAAAAAAAAGTAGAGAAAATCTACCTTGAAGCTCAAACCTCTCAATATTTGCTTATCTCCAAAGGATTTATGAACATCTCTACACTCAATTAAGACATCAGATTCACCGCCAACATCTTTATCCACTCTCAAATTCTCGGAGATGGATGAATTCTAACAACATAATGCATAGATATCATCAATCAAGAAAAATTAATGGCAGTTCTAAGAAAAAAAAGAAAACTAATGGCAGACTTTTTCTTTTTTTGGAAAAAGATAGAGAGAGAAGGATGGGAAAGACCCATCAATTCATTTCATGGGATGTGAAATGAATACCAGAGAACATAAACAATAACTAAGTCTTAAATTCCTACTCACCAAGAGTTATTCATGAAAGCACCAAGTGCATGACACTACGTGGGTCACTAGTTCAATAAAATTTATCAAGTAGAGTGGGCTTATGAGAAAAGGATAACGAGAGAACAATCTTTTCTCATAATATAATGTGCTTGAGTTTTGAGCAGGTGCAATCGACAGTTTCGTCATTGCTTTTGGACTTGGCAAACATTCCCTGAAACCATATTTTGACTTTAATTCTCTTGCACGAGTGCAAAAGGATATGGCCTTAAAGGTTAAACCAGGAATAGTGACATGACCAAGAAAACGACTCAACAGTTGACGGAGAAGAACAATTCGCAGGGAAATAGATAGTGCAAGACTGGTTGGTCAGGGTTAGCATTATAGGTCGAGCAAGCAGATAGCCTGAAAGACCAATCGTGGTTTCAAACGCCACCCTGGCTTTGGCAAGCAAATAGCGGGTCCATGGTCCATTGGTCCAGCAAGGACATGATATATGTGGCCTACTGGCCTAACGTAGAACACTTTGTGGGCATTCTTCATCTTACTATGCATATTTCCTCTCGATGCTCTAATCGGTGTATATCAGGCGATCAATTCATTCAACGGCTGGCTGGTCCAATTCGATCTCATAACAATCCAGCTGAATCCGACGGGATGAGAATTAATTCGCAGGAACACCCAGAGGAGCCGAACGAAGAGGCACCGAAGCAGGATAGGTGGAAAAGGCTATTAAGAAGAAGAAGAAGAAGAAGAAGAAGAAGAAGAAGAAGACGAAACTTCCGTATTGGAGCGAGGCACTTACATAGGTATCGAAGGCAGGAGGGCCGTCGCCCCAATTCCGCGGATGGACGGTGCAGGCGCAGAGGATCTTCCTCCCACCATCCCAGCACGAACCACCCCATCTCCTCCTTCTGATGCTGCTGCCGGGGGCGAAGGGTTTAGAACGCCCCCGGAGACCGGCGGAGGGTGGGCCGCACAGGTTGGCCCAGGAAACGGTACTGCTCAACATGTCCGTGCCCAAGTCGGAGGGATGGGAAAGATAGATGAAGATGATGATGATGGTTCCGCTGGGATTACAATCTCGCCATCAGAGGATTGTTTTGGAGATGTTGGTGCCGATGGCGATGCATTCCACCCTAGGAAGGAAGGAGCTGCGTAGATTCGAGCACCAGCCTTTTGGCGAAAAGACGGGAAATACAAGGGAGGAAAAGAAAATAGAGGCTGAACGAGGCAGGGAAAGAATCGTTGGCGCAGTGAGAAAACGTGCCCACAGAGCAATCCAGAACCGTTTGCGCACGGAAAAAACGTGCCCACAAAGCTTGGATCGCGAGGAGGATATGCTTGAGCACTCGCGCGTTGGGTGAAACCCTCTAGTCAGATGGAAAATCACGCGGCACGACTCCATCAGGGAGAGGGACACGTTTAGACTGCGGAGCGGGCAAAAATTTTGACGCGTAGCCGCTAGCGATTAAACGAATTAATCAGAGAGACGGGCTCGTCGAGCTCAAAAATTGATTCGGCTCCATGAATTGTATATTTATGTTATATATAATATATACTAGATGCAGATAATGTTTTGGCTGATTTCGAGATGAGCTGAGACGGACAAGCTCCACAGGATCAACGATACCTCAGATATAGACGATCTAAAACCACGATCGCATCAACTCCAACATGCTTATAATCGATGCGGTTATACCCACGGCCATAATCGCACCATTAAGATGCTTATAATTGTCGGACAATGTGGCTAGTCATTGCAGTCCCCTTAAGTCACCCACTAGCCATTGCGTATAGTTGTTGCAGGCATTGTTTATCGCAGAAATTACTACCGACCTCCCTCTATAAATAGAAGAAGATAGGAAATTCCAGATAGGTTTCTTAACTCACATTTCTATTATTATTACTCACTCTCACTCCCACTTTTCTCTTCCACTATCCTCTAGATTCCAATTAATTTGAGCATTGGAGAGCTCCCACTGAACAGACCCCAGCATGCAAATAGGACTTCTTTTTTAGGTACTGCAACAAACCAAGTAATGGCTGTAGCCACACCGATCTCAGCTCACTTCAGTCCTACCGATCTTAGCTCAGCTTTGGAGTTCAGCAGCAGCAATACTATATATTTATATTTCATGTATTATATTATATAGATAATAGACAGGTTGACTCAAGATTTTGATTAGCATATATATTTTTTTTTCTTTAGATCAGTATTAATTTAGGTTCAAGCTAAAATTTGAATCAAGTTACAATTCAAAAATAATGCAAGCTTGAATTGATTCTAGCTTGGTTGAGGATTATCAAACTAATATATTAGACTCTGATGTGGTATGAAATCAACCTGCCTATCATTGATAGACATATGGCAAGTAATTTTAAATAGATTTGAATTTTGGATGATTACACGGAGATCAAGATAAAAAAGAAGTTATGGCATATTTAAATTCCTAATAGATCTAGATAAAGAAAGGTATTATTGTATCTATTGCAGCCAAATCCCTGATGCACTTAGCTCCGATTGAAGGTAACCTATAAGACAACATCCATACTGATTGAAATTATTTTCGGTGGGGACCCTCCGATGCCTAAGCTAGATATGGAAGTTGATCGAATAAGTAAGTTGAATGAGAATTAACAAAGTATTACTTAGAAGTATCTTACTAATGCTGTTCATTTACCTTCTTTTTATAGATAGAGTACTGGTAACCATTTGTAATAGTTAGGCATGTGGATCCCGCTTATTTCGATATTATTTGATCATGGGGTGAGTAGTTAATATCCACAAATGGCCATTATGTGCGTTTTATGCTGGTAATTTATGATATGCCGACTATACGTCGGCAAACATTACATCGACTATATATCAGTGTTATTATTGTATCGATTGACTGTCAGTTGGCGATTAGACGGTAGTTTGAGTCATCGTGTTTATTAGAAAAGTCGATTAAGAGTTACCGACTATCAATGGATTTGCCAATTGATAATTGACTATCAATCTAGCCACCGATCGTGAGTCGGGCATCAAAACCAGTTGATAGTTGGCTTATTCGGTTGGGAGCCATCCAATCTTCTTTCTCTGACTTATAGTTAGAGAAATCTAAGTCGGAGAAATTGATAATTAGTCGAGAGTTTGATGTTACCATTGCATAGTTAGTGATGCCGACTATAAATCGAAATGCCGATATTAAATTGGGAGGAGCAGAATCAATGGTCTCAATAGTTTCCCCCCACTCTCAAGTTCAAGATGAAATGGCACGTGACTTGACACGTGGGTTGACATATTGAACGATGAGAGTTTTTACGTATCGCTTCGAGCCCCGATTTGATGGCTATTTTATTTTCAAGCATTAATGGTTGCTCGAGAGTCGAAAAGTTTTCGATTGTTCTATCATTTCGATGATCGTGCAATCATTATTAGCATGTTTAGTCAAAAAAATGATTCAATAGTTTGGCTAATTTGATTTTAGATTAAATGATTGTTGCCACATGTCAAGAAGTTGTTGGATTCTGACTATTCTCGCGGATAGTGATGTCGTGGTTTGATTTGATAATGGGTGCATCGAAATGTCCGACTGATGGTTGGTCAATACGTCGCCACATGTTGAGATCTAGGCAACCTTTATTTGAACGAAGTCATCCTAACCGTTGGCGGTTTCTATATATAGGGTTGCTTTCGTTCTTTCTGGATTTTCTGTTGCAATTGAAAGTTTCTGTGAGTGTCCAGAGCTTTCATTCTTCTTTGTCTTTACTGTTTTTCAAGTTCATTTCAGTTCTTAGGTTGGATTTCTTTTCCTTCTTCTTTTCTTTCCTTTAAGTTTTCTTTCATCATTAGTAATGGTAAATAGGAGTAGAGCTAGAGTAGGTGGAAGTGGCTCTGTAGGTAGACAATCTAACCCATAGTCTTCTAGGGGTAGTCGGCCGACTGGTTCAGCTAGCATTTCTTCTCTATAGTGAAGGTCTCTTCTTTGACCGAGTCTGCCATTGACCGTCTCCAAGAACAGTACCGTATCTCGGAGCAGTTTCAATTATCTGCACCTAGTCTGGATGGTTGGATGATTTTTCTGCCTCTGGGTCAAGTCATATTTTATGTCGAGAACCTTAGGTTGGGCCTTCGATTCTCCATTTCGGAGTTCATTTGGAATGTCCTGAATCATTATCGAATCTGTCTAGCCCAACTTGTACTAAATTTCATTTGGCTTCTTGTTTTCTTTGCATTGTTGTGCAATTCAATCCCAACCATCCCTTAGCTTTCTCTCTT
The DNA here is from genome assembly GCA_006176705.1 of Cocos nucifera. Taxonomy (NCBI): domain Eukaryota; kingdom Viridiplantae; phylum Streptophyta; class Magnoliopsida; order Arecales; family Arecaceae; genus Cocos; species Cocos nucifera. The sequence goes on along the minus strand of QRFJ01001823.1, from coordinate 160,249 downwards.
TCGATCTTTCTTTGTCCTTCATCCACACCCTAAAGTCGAGGGTTGGTGGTTCTTCATTCCGAGGAGGGGTCTATCTTTTATCATGGGTTTTTTTCTTTAATTCATGATTGAAAGATCCAATTTTTCTTTATTTCTTCTTCTTTGCCCTGGGATTTTTCTTTCACCTGAAAAAATTCGAACACCAGCCCGAACAATAACAATCAGATTAATGCTGCCGATAGAGAAGACTTCCTCAAGCTAAAGGACATAGAAGTCCTGGCGTAGAAGGATCTGTTGGTAGATCAAGCCTTATATGATGCTGGACTTGGTCCGATGCCAGTCGTAGGTATAGTTTGATACAACTTTTTTTTTCATTCTTGATTGATTTTGAACTTGTAACAAAGTTGTATTGTTCTTGTTTTCAGCTATGCGGCCTATAGCATCAATTTCAGTAGTCGATGTTCGTCGATTTGCTGCCAAGAAGAGATTGATTGCCAGTGCCAAGTCATCTCAAGCACCAAAGAAAAGTCAGCCCGATACCCCATCGGTAGCTGTTCATCCAACTGGGACACCATCAGTGGTTATTGGTCAAACCGACGCTTTGCTAGCTGCAATTCCTGAGATCATCACTAAGATGGTCATCACCTTGTCGGCTCCTAGGGTCCTTCCACCAGTCCAAGCACCACCAATCAAAGCTTCTCCGATAGTTAAAGAGCCGGATGATGATGTCATCATCATGAAAGCACCGACTATTCATGCAGAGCCAGAGATATCTTGGGCTCCTTCAATGCCCAAAGTAGGGTCGACTGAATAGTGGCTGACAGTATCTCAGATGCCAGTCATGTCCGAATGGATGTCGGCCCTAATTGAATGGTCGTTGAGTCAAAGACATAGGAAGGCCCCTACAACCTCCATCGAAAGCGAAGCTCCAAGTGGTTTTGCAGAGCTTTAGATATCAGAATTCCTATCAGGGAGTTGGTTTTGGCGAACCCAATAATGGCAAAGTGGCTTATTGAAGCTGCTCCTCTCCTAGCCGACAGGAAGAATAGGAGGAGTCGAACGGTGTCCAAGATGTTCTTCTTCTTCTATCCAACGATCCTTAGTATAAGTTAATTAATATTTTTTGGTTATTATTCTTTTGCTTATTTTTTTTTTTATATATTTTTTTTAACTGGTGCATGATATGTCAGTGCTTGAGAAAGGATATCGATCTTTTGCTAACTTGTATCGGGCTTGGTTCGATAAGGTTACGGAAACCAATGCCGAGAAGGCCGCCACTCTACAATGTCTCCAAGCAGCAATTGATCGAGAAAAGGAAGTGATGGAGTAGGAGAAGTAAGAGAAAGAGATCTCCCGATTGAAGAATGAGGTGGAGTTGGCTCGTGCCAATTTAGAGTCGGCCCGTATTGAGTTACAGTTGGCTCATTTTGACTTAGAGTCGGTGCAATGGATAGTCGAGACCTAGGAGTCTCAAATAAGAAAAAAAGATGCAAAGTTAGTTGGCTTCGAAAGGAGCACGATGATTACATCAAAGAACTAGAGGAGGAGCAAAAGAAGTTCCAGACTGCTAAAGTTGAGTTGGCATCCATTAAAGAGGAGGCGAAGTTGGCTCAAGCGGCTCTCAGTTGGGCACGAGAGCAAGCCATCGAGGATTACCAGACTTTGGAGGACTTTAAGAATGCAATCCTCGAGGGCGGTAGCATATCTTACTAGACCGGATATGAAGATGGCTAGGACGTGGTCGGAAAGTTTTATCCAGACTTAGATTTGAGCTGCATTATTATCCTAGAAGCTAACGAAGAGGATGAGCCGACTAAAGCGATAGTTGCTTCGGATGAAGAAGCACCAACTATCACAGAGCTCGCTCCACCCTCTAAGGAGGCTACACTAGTGTTAGAGCCGGCCGTTGTTAGAGAAGAAACCGATTGATTATTGATCGATAAAAATATCATAGGCTTTTTCTTTCTTTTCTTTTGTTATTGGACGAAGATCCGACTTTGTAACCAGGCCTTGACCTGATTTTGTAATGCTTTCAAATATGAATAAAAGAAAAATTTTTTCTAAATGTTGGACTTGTACTTATCATAGATGTTTGTTATTAGTTAATCTGATTTTCACTTGGCAACCGAATATCAGTCCACTTATCGAATATTGAATGATAGTAGTTGTAGAATTTGCCAGCTAATTGGATATTAACAAACTAGACTTTAGACACAAAATTTCTAAGTATTTGATAAACAAGAGTTAGCTGAATATCCTTTGATTGACCGAGATCAAGTCGATATATTTTTCACTAAGTTGAAATAGTATAGGCATAAAATTTTTCTCAATCTTGGTTAAGTCGGCATAACATTCCACTTAGCCATAGCTAAGTTGATGTAATATTTCACTCAGTCATAGCTGAGTCGGCTTATTGAGTCATCCGACTGGGGTTGATATGAAGAATTGTCCGATAGTGGGTCAGTTTGAGATTTATCCAATTATAAATCGATTCGTAGAATCGTCAAACTAATTGTTAATCGATTTATGTATCATTTTCTAACTATTAGTCAGTTTGTAGGATTGCCCGACTACGAGTCGACCAGTAGAATCACTTATCGATGATCAATTAGTATACATTTTAGATAATAGATCGTCGATCAAGTCTTATTTGTACTTAATCGAATATTTGAGAAAAATTGCAACTCCATCATTTCATTTTATGAATGTTTGTAATATATGGATAGCTTTACTGATAATACATTTTTAAGTTGTTCGTATTTCATGTTCATAGGATAATTATTCCATCGAGAGTCTCTAGTCAGTATGCACCTGGGTGAAGAGTTTCAGTTATTCTATAAGATTCTTTCTAATTTGGAGATAATTTTTCTTAGTCTAAAGGTTTTGATACTTTCATCTTTCTTAAAACCAAGTCTCCAGGAAGAAATACCTTCAGCTTAACCTTTGTATTGTAATATCGAGTGACTTTTTATCGATATATGGCCATCCGAACTTGAGCTTGCTGTCGAACTTCTAGAAGCAAATCTAAGTCAGCTCTTTGAGATTCAGAATTGCTCGACTCTGCATAGTATTCGACTCTCATTAATGATAAACCGATCTCCATTGGGATTACTGTCTCAGTTCCATAGGCTAGGTTGAATGATGATTCTTCTATTGAAATGTGAGGAGTTGTCTGATATATCCATAGGATTGAATATAATTTTTATATTTATTTAAATAAATATTTAATTTATTTAAATTTTTCACTATCTGATCTTGAAAAAATTTCAAGATCTATCCATGAAATCTTAAATCTGATCCCTTCAGACATAACTATCATGTTCACATCTGATAAATCCTAGGCTCAAAATAAAGCTATCAAATCTATGATACCACTGATGAGAAAATTATTTTAGGCCATATAGTGACCTCTTCAGTAAGCACACCTTTTCCTCCTGTCCAATCTTTATGAAAACATCTGGCTGCTTCATATAGATTCTTTCCTCCAATGTACCATGAAGGAAGGCCATCTTCATATCTATCTATTCCAACTCCATATTGCCCTGCGCCACTAGTGACAGCAAAATTCGAATAGATGTATGATGTACCATAGGAGAGAAAACTTCTATGTAACCTATCCCTTTTCTTTTTGAACACTCTCTGTGGCTGCTTCATTTATGAACACCCACTTTGAGCTAATAGATCAAGCACCTTCTAGAAGATCTATCAGCTATCATGTCTGATTTTTCTTTAGTGATTCCATCTTCTCCATCATGGCCTACATCTATGAATCATGATCCTCACTCTCCATGGCCTCTACATAGTTCTCTGGATCTTCATTAGTGGTGATGAGTGCATAGGAGATAACCTCATCAATGTCATATCTAATTGGCCTCCTAATAGTATGCTGGAGCTTATGCAAAGCCACTCCCACTGGCACATTTCTGCCTAAAATCTATGACTGATCCTGCACATCCATCTGAATTGCTGGTCCTCCATGCTGATTTTTAATCTAAGATAAAATTTTTCTGCCCATCTTTACCTCAACAGAAATACTCCTATAAGTGGATGTAACATGCATGCCATCATTCTCTGACTGGCCACCGTTGTTCTGAAGAAAACGTGCAGGATTTCTAGAAAAATCATATGCAATAAAAACTATTATTAATCAAATTAATAATAAGAGCTATAGATCTAATCTAAAAACCTTACATGCTATAGAATGTAATGTATCATATATGCATGCATATCTGAAAAATAAAATAATTATTGTAGTAAAATTATTTTACTATTTCTACGTATTTAGAACATGTTATCTTTTCATGGGTAGATAATCTCCGCAATCTGATCTCTTCGATGTAGATCTGATCATCATGATACAGCTGCACAAGTGTCTGACCTCCATGGGTAATTCACATGAGGCCTAGATCCCAATCAACTCCTCCCAAGTGCCAGCTTGTGTAGAAGTCTTCAACAGCTGATATAGATCAAACTTCTTTGATCTTCTTCATAGGGTCTTCAGATGTTTCGGATCCCGATCAACATAGAAGATGATGAAGAGAAGGTCTTCTGGTTGAGAATTCTCGTAACTCATAGGTCTAAATCTCAAATCCTAGATAGATTCTAGGTTATGCTTTCACCCAAAATCCTTTGCATCTAGAACTTTCTTTCTTTTGTTTAGATTTCTCACGCAAAGGAGGAGGGGTTCATGCATGTAGAGAAACCTTTTCTCTTCTCTCTTCCTTCCTCTCTCTCTTTCTCTCTCTCTTTTCTTTTTCTTCTTCATGTTCTCACTTTCTCACCTTGTGCACGTCCATAAAATTAGATTTTATATATGCACACAAACGTGGGTGGTGTGAGGGTTTTTGATAAGATGGATGGCTTGTTCATTCAAACTCAAACTCCTTTGAATTTAAATAATAACCAGCCTATCTTATCTACATGAGGCATAAGAAAGAAAGGGCGTGCGCCCTCTTGTGCATGGATTTCTTCATGAGAATTCTCAATTCTCGTGGAGAAAAGGATGGTGCAAAATCATGGTACTGTGGTGCATAAGACTAGTCAAAATAGTCTTTCAAACTTTATCCAATTAAGATCCAATCCAAACTAATTTGGCTAGACCCAAATAGACCAGATTAAATCCAACTTATTTAGGCTTAATTAGGCTCAGTTAAATTCTAATCAAATCAAAAATTAATTAAGTCAAACCTTCGATCAAATCAAAAATTAAACCTCTTTGACGATTAGATCATCTTATAACCTAATTGGGTTAAATCCAAATGAATCAAATTCAATTAGTCTTGATCCAAAAATAATCATTCAATCAAATTGAGTTAATTAGTGATTAAATCACTAATCAATCTTCTCTTAATTAGCTATTAGATCGGATAGAAATCTCTAGTGTGTGTGATCCCGTAGGTTCGAACCTAAACCGATAGCATAGGAACCAATTTTTTGTGTTAATCAAAATGACCATCTAGCAATGATATCTGACATTCAGATAAGTCAAATAATATAATCGCAACATTCAGAATCTACTTGAATATGGTTACCATATAATTCATCCCTTTGACCTCTATGCATAAGATGACTTAGAGTTTAATTGTCAATCTTGAAAGATACATCCAAATCGTGTTACTATTATAAAAAAGAGCTACGATAGTAATTTTCTAACCACTGCTGCTGCGGCTGTCATCGTAGCTCTATGGTAGCGGTTGTTGCAGCGGTTATGTAACCATTGCCATAATTAATCTATAGGAGCGGTTATATAACCACTGCCATAGATAATCTATAGCAGTGATTTCTTAACCATTGCCATAAATCTAATGCAGCAGTTGGCACCATTTGCATCAAAGACCTATGACAGCGGTTGGCACGGATATAGTAGTGATTATAAAATCGCTGCCATAAATCTTGAATAATTAAAAAAAATAAAATTTTTATTTTTTATATATTTTATCTGATAAATATAGATATATAACATAAAAAAATATAATAAATATAAAAATTATTCTAAAATACTAAAATTTTATTATCGAATATAATTTATTATAATATTTTTTTTAAAAAATAAAATACATCAAAAATTTTTTAAATCTACATCATCGTCGTCGTCACTGAGAGCCAAAGCTGGAGCTGGAGCTGGAGCTAGAGCTGGAGCTGGAGCTAGAGTTGAAGCCAGAGCCGGAGCCGGAGCCAATATATTCTCGAAGCTCATAACTTTAAAATACGTGCTAAGTATCGACATCATGTCTCTTATGATGTCCTGCATATAAGATGCACGCTTCTCAATCTGATCTGCCCACATCGCAGCATGATCTGCCCATGCCAACGTCTCCTTAAGCTCCTCCCGATTAACAACACCAAAAATCTATGAGGAGACACTCGCCTCGGATCAATAGCTCATCGGTATGTGTCCAAGCCTACATCGAATCCTCGCAAAGTATTTAGGTCCCAAGACCTGAGACAGATGGTCATGGGGCCTAGAGGTATCCAGGCCCTCGCTTGCGAGCGTATCTAACTGATCCTATAATTATAAATTAAAATAAAATTTTATAAAAAATACTACAATACTAATCATATATACTAATATATTTAATATTTATAAAAATATGTCCGATTACGACGTTCATCGGTCTGCCCGTCTTATTCGTGCGGCTGGATCGGAAGATCTCGCTACGATTGGGTATCACTCCATCTCTCATCAGCTATAATAAAGAATAAATTTATTAGAAAGATGATAAAAAATATGAACTTAATTTATCTAGTAAGATTTAAAATTAATTACCTCTCTATACACATGGCTGGCCATAGACTCGTGGCCTAGAGTGTGTGTATACTCCTGGGCTGCACGATTCTCTCAATTCTGATGAAAAATAGTCTAACAAGTATTCAAATAAATAATAAATATTTAAAAAAATATTTAAATAAAATTTTAAGCATATTAAAAAATTTAAAAGTTAGAAATTTTACCTCGAACTCCTAGCTCCTCCAGTGTCTAACCATCCTCTCCCACTAACTCGGAGAACAATCCTGTATCCAGGGAACAAGCTCCTCCGGAGTGTCTCATCGATGCTCGAGCCATCCTCTATGGAGCTTGATCTTGTAATCATGGTACAACTTTCTGATCTTCTTTAGTCGGGCATCTCGAGCCCTCTCGTGATCGAAAAAGTCATACCTCCTCTACATAAATTTATAAAAAAATCAGTTACAAAATTATTCTAATCAAACATATATAGTGTAAACATATAAAATACATAAATATAACTAAGATGCGCGTACTTACCAATATCTCCTCCCATACTCGATTTCTGATGGCAGCATCCATCAAACATCAGTCTCTGAGCTTTATGGAAATGATGTCCGACCACCTTACAAGTACTCCAAAAAAGGAATACATCTCCCATGCGGTCTTCCCTCCACATCGTAATAGACTATCACCTGATGCTGGTGGTTCCATACGTATGTCATATGTGTGAAACCGTAAAATATCCGATTGGATGATGCACCTGCAATACAAATACGTTATGCAAATATATAAATATATAAATATTATATAAAAAAAATTATGCTAATATAATAAAAATGTACACTCAGATGCCTACGTAGTAGCATGTGCCTCAGATATGAACGATAGTAGAGGCTTAGCTACCGATGGAGTAGATGTCGTTGGTGGAGTAGATGTCGATGGTGGAGATCCCTGAGCAGTCGATGCCGAGATGGATGGAGTATGCTCCGACTGCTCCTCGAATGCTGAACTGCGCGTAACCCATCGAGGGGCAGGGATGAAAGCTAGATGGCATTTCAGTGCCATCATGACCTACAATGTTATGAACATTAATCAATATAACATGTTGAATAATAATATTAGTATAGCATCAATAAATAGTCTCTAATATGTACACTAATCAATTGATGGGTCTATCATTATGCAATGTAATAAACAAAAATAATATGATATAAACATACAGAAAATATTATGCAATAAATTCTACAACATGAATTATATTCATAAATAATTAAGAATGAGCAATAGTCATAGATCCGATCTCTTGCGCGAATCTTGATGTTAATCCAGAAATCTAAAAGAAGAACAAAGTAGATGATGGTGGCACCTTAGGGCTTAAAGTTGAAACCTTAGAGAGATATATCAAATTCTATTCGCTCGAAAGCTGAGCCGGCTCCATGCTTGAGATAGCTGGCTTCATGCCTGAGACATCCAGCTAGGATCCTCCCCCAGTCGGCTCGATCACGGCTCGAGCCCGCTCGATTGCATATCCGAGCCAGCTCGGCTGTGTGCCATCCCCTCGATCACTCCCTCTCTTTCTCTCTCGATCTCTCTCATCGACGATGGTGAAGAGGCCGAACTTCTTCCTTCCAGCTTTTTCATCTCTCAATCTTTCTCTCTCCCTCTCTCGATCTTCCTCGCCGATGAGGTCGGACCCCATCTTTTCCTCTCTCACTCTCTCGATCTTCCTTGCCAGCAAGGCCAGACCCCATCCCTTTCAGTGATGTCGGTGATGCCGAACCCCCATCCTCTCTCTCTCGCTCTCTCGATCTCCCACTCTCCCTTGCCGACGAGGCCGGACCCCCTCCCTCCCAATGATGGTGGTAAGGCCGGATCCCTCCCTTCCTCTCTCAAGTACAGATCCGTCAGGTATTCGAATTTGAATCCAGTATTAGTAATTAAAATTAGATCTCGATCTAAATATTTAGATTTCGATCCGAACCCAATCTATTGACAGATCTAGTCCATAGCCATCGACATGGCACAACCGAAGGCTACCACTACAGCATGACCCAAAAACTACGACATGCAAATAATTATAATATTTATAATAAATATTTATAATATTTATTATAAATATTATATAAATTATTATAAATATATAATTAATAAATAATACTATAAAATTAAAAAAAATTATATCTACGACTACAAAGAGCGGGTCGCACCGAAAGCTCCGAGGGTTACCGACGATGATGCTAGAGAAGAACGATGGCACTAGAGATAACTTACAAAATAAAAGCAAGATAGTGAGGTAGAGAAGAGGGAAAAAGAAGAAAGAGAGAGAGCAGGGGGGTTAGGAAGGAGGGCCAGGGGGGGGGCATAGTGACGAGAAGGCCGAAGGAGGCTTCGCACTCGGTCGGAAGAGGGTCAGAATGGTGGTGGTGGGGGAGGTGAGATTTTACAGCGACTAAGGAGGGTGAAGGGGGGCTTCGCCAGAAGGGGGTTTGGTTTCGCACCGAGGTTGGAGGAGGATAGAGTGTAGGGGAGGGATTTCACGGAGGGCCGACAGAGGGTCGAGGGTGGATGGAGGTTTTCATAGGAGACCGAGAGAAGATCGGATGGGGGTTTGCCGGAGGAAAATTCGCTGGGGACAGAGGGAGGGTCGGATGGAGGGGCGAGGGGGAGGGGGTTTCTAGGGGGCCGAGTGAGGATGGAGGGGGGTTCGTCAGAGGGAGGATTTCATGGGGGGCCGAGGGAGGGTCGGATGGAGGTTCGTCGGAGGGGGGGGTTTCGCTGGGGGTTGAAGAGAGTCGGATGAAGGGATGGGGGGTCGGGTGGGGGGTGGCGGGTGGCGGAGAGGGGCGGTCAGGGATGGGGTGTCAGTGGGGGAGGGGGAAGGAGGAGCATCGCCGGTCGGGGGGGCGAGGAGCCTCATCGATGATGAAGAGGAGGGGGAGAGAGAGAGACATCGAGCGTATACGGGAGGAAAGAAAAATTTGAGGATTTTTAACCTAACCTATGGTAGCAGTTATCGAACTGCTGCCATAGATCTACGGCAGTGGTTAACGAATCGCTGCCATAAATCTATGATAGCGGTTATCCAAAATCACTATCATAGATCTACGACAGCGATTCTATAACCACTGTCGTAGATCTATAGTAGCAATTTTTGATAACCACTACCATGAGTTGGAAATAAATTTTTTCTTATTTTTTTTTCTAAATATTATATAATTTTAAAATTTAATGTCCATCTTCATCGTTCATTATCTAAATAATTATCATTAGAGTGTCATCGAAAAAGATCGCCTCGATCCAATGGCCCTAGCTTCATCGATCAGAAAAATTTGATTTTGATGATCACGAATGACGATGCGATGATCTGATAGATGGAGACCTCCGATGGGTCCAAAAATCTACAATGATGATCTCGATGATGTTTGTAGTATACTATCAAAGTTTTACTTCAATCGGATATCATTATTATGGTCAATTTAGTATGGAATGATTTCGATTGTTAAATTAAAAACAAGCGATCAAAGGGTTAAACGGCATCCGATTATGAGATAATTTTTTAGTTAAATAATTTTTATTATAATTTTAAATATTTTATACAGTGATGATAGTAAAATTTAAATTATTTTTGTATAAATTATTCATGTTAAGTAGATATTGCAAAAGCACTAGCACAACAACTAGTGAAGTTTCAGAATGGTTATTAGGAGACGTATAGTTTTAGATCGTTCTTCATCTCATGAGTTGAATTTTATAATCACCACTATAAAAAATAATTAAATTAATAGCCAAGATCATTTATAAAAAAAATTATCTTATAATCGAACACCGTTTGATCCTTTGATCACTCATTTATCATTTAATGATCGAAACTAACCTATACTAAATTGACCAAGATAACGATATCCGATTGGAGTGAAACTTTGATAGTATATTACAAACATCACCGAGATTATCGTTGTAAGTTTTTGAATCCATCGAAGGTCTTTATCTATCAGATCATCGCATCATCATTCATGATCATCGAAATCAAATTTTTTTGATCGACGAAGTTAGGGCCATCGGATCGAGGCAATCTTTACGATGACACTCTAATTATAATTATTTAGATAATGAACGATAAAGATCGATATTAAATTTTAAAATTATATAATATTTAAAAAAATAAAAAAAATATATGACAGCGGTTATAATTAACCACTGTCGTAGGTCGGACCTATAGCAGCGGTTATAAAAATCGCTGCCATGGTCGACCTATAGCAGTGGGTCATTATAACCACTGCCATAGATCGGACCTATAGCGACGGATCCTATTAACCGCTGCTATAGGTCCGACTTATGGCAGCGGTTACAATGAATTGCTACTATAGGTCGATCTATGGCAGCGATTTTTTATAACTGCTGCTATAGATCCAACCTACGGTAGTGATTTTTTGTAACCACTGCTATGTATCAGACCTATGGTAGCGGTTATAAAAATCGCTGCCATAGGTCCGACCTATAGCTGTAGTTAATAAAAATCATTATCGTAGGAGCTATGGTAGTGGTTTTGAAAACCGCTGCCATAGTATGCACTGCCATAGGCCATTTTTATGGTAATGTGTCTCAAAGTAAGTAGTCTTGTGACCCCTCACAAGAACTATCCTGACCAAGACTTTGTTAAATTGAAATACTATTGAACACAGCTCTTGAGTCCAGGAGTGGTCAATCCCATCTTGATTCATGCACCGACTCTTTAAGGACTTGGTTGTACCCAAAAATCTTCCATCACTAAATTAAAAATTTGGATAGTACGGTACTAAAGTATGTGAGTTGCTTGAAAGTCATCATGGTGATCTTAGGTCGAAGGGATACTTATACCTAGATTCCATTAGAGTAATTCTTGACAGCAAAAAAGCTCCAGAGTTGATTACATTTAGTGCAGATGTATCCCTACATCTCACCTGCATGCTATATCAGTGTCTCCACACTCCTTGATTAAGAGGACAACTAACTTATATAGCATACAATGATCTATACTCGATAAATATTATTGTCCTTGATAATGACGTATCATTTGATCGCGAACATATTTAAGGACTAAACGATAAATTCTTCTTCATCGATTTTAAATAGTCCTAAAGACTTTAAGTTTATTAGAAGATGAAAGATTTATGATAAAAAAATTAAAATAATTTTTATTTAATTAATAATTTATATATAATTACATAAATTAGCTCAATCGTCAATAGACTGACGATTGACTTTGGGATACTATTCTCAATATGTTCACCTTTATTTTTCCAATTGCTCTTGTACTTTCAGATCTCTCTATGATGCTTTTTTCATCAAAAATGACATTCCTACTGATCACTACCTTCTATGCTTCAGAATTCCATAGCAGGTACTTCTTGATTTCTTGTGGATACTCTATAAATGTCATCTTTTGAGATTTAGGATCTAACTTACTTCTCAAGGTTGCCTCCATATGTGCATAGGCTGTGCAATCGAAGATCTTCAAATGGCCAAGCTCCATCTTCTTTCCACTCTAGACCTCTTTTGGAATGCATCCATTCAGCTTTCGATGAGGGAACTTGTTCACAAGAAAATAAGAGAAAGTTAAAGCATCATCCTAAAAGAATTTTAGAAGTGATGTCTGCAGTCTTAAACTTTGTGCCTTCTCGATTAGTATCTGGTTCATTCTTTTGGCGACACCATTCTTCTGGAAAGTCATCTTCACTTTGTAATGGCATTTAATACCATTTTTCTCACAGTACCTCCTGAACATCATGCTTGTATACTCCCCTCCATTGTCCGATCTCAGACACTTCACGTGTCTTCCTGACTCCTTCTCAACTTCAACTCTCCAGACTCTAAATCGAGCAAATACCTATGACTTTTCTCTGATTAGATAAATCTACATCTTCCTTAAGAAATCATCAATGAAAGTGATAAAATATTTTGCCCCACCTCTAGCTGATACAGGAGTTGATTCCTATACATCTGAGTACATTAAATTCAGTACTCCTTCGTTGCGCTTGGTATTTTCGGCAAACTTTATCCTTTGCTGTTTACCAAAGATGCATGGCTCACATAAATATGTGCCCTCCTTCTTTAGGGCTGGGATCATTTCTCTTCTGCTAAGTTCAGTAAGCCCTCGGTCACTCATATGATCCATCCGATAGTACCACAGTCGATATAAAAGCTGCTCCTCTTATGCTACTGCTAGCACCTCTGTGCTATTATTTATCATTGAGCCTTCCATTTTATAAAGATCATTGCTCAGTCTTCTACTTCTCATCACCATTAAAATTTTTTTATAAATTTTCAAATATCCACTCCCAGTCTGGCTACTAAAAGTATAATCCTACTTTTCCAAGTAGCCCAAAAAAATTAAATTTTTTTTTAAATTTTGATATATGCCTGATATTTGATAATGTACGAATGATCCCGTCATATATCCCCATCCTAATTAAGCCAACTTCAGCTACTCTATATGGATGATCATCTCCAAGACTGACACTTGCTCCATCAATCTTTTGATAAGTAGAAAATCACTCTCAATGAGAAGTATAGTGGTGAGAGCATGATGAATCCAATATCCACATAGTATCGCAATCTATAAATCCATCTGATATAACTAGCAGGTCTTCTCCATTGCTCACCAAAACTATATTATCACTCTTGCTGGCCTTTTCTTTTTTTGACCTCAAAAGAGGACAATCTCTCCTCAGGTGTTTAGGCTGATAACATTTATAATATTTCAATATCTTCCTCTGATCTCGAGACTTTGACCTACCTTTGGATTTCTCTCTTATTTTTTTCTTTGATCTTTTCTATCTTTCATGTATAGTCAAAATCTCAGACTTGAGATCTTCCTTGCAAATCTTTTTCCTCTGCTCATTTGATCTAAGCACACCAATAACTTCTTCATAGTTTAGAGTCTTCTTTCTATAAACTAAAGTTATTATGAGACCATCATACGAGCCTGGGAGAGAGCAAAGCAGCAGCAATGCCTGATCTTTCTCGTCGATCTTCACATCCAAACTCATTATCTTAGAATACACCTAATTGAACCTTTGGATATGCGCAACAAGATCTCCACCTTTGGGCATCCTCAGACTATACAATTGTTTCTTCAACCATAGTTTATTTGTCATATTTTTTTCCATGTATATGTTCTCCAGTCTCATCCAGAGCTTCTTTATCTTGGTCTCTATGCAAACCTCAGATAGCACCTGATCGGTCAAACATATTTTAATTGTGCTAAAAGCAATTTTCTCTAACTCTTTTCAATCCTCAGTACTGATCTTTTATGGCCTTTTTCTTATCAAGATCTTGTAAATCCTCTACTTAACTAACAAGTTCTTTACCCTTTGCTAACATAAGGTAAAATTTTTCTTGCCATCAAACTTCTCAAAATCTATCTTGAGTCCACATGATCTCATGACTTCAAACAAGTCAAGAATAAAATTCTAATATTCTTTCACGATCACACACCAACAAAACTATTCTTTAAAGAAGATTTAAATATTTTAGATCCTCTTTTCAACCTTCTGTATCACTGTTCCTCCATGTAACAAATTTTCACGTCAATCTAGAGATAACCATGAAGTAAATAAGAAGTTTTTAGGATAATACCTGATGCAACAGATCTTGGATATAGAAACTCTAGGTTTCTTTCTTCCATGCAATATCGCTCTGATACCAATTATTATAAAAATTAATTCCACACATGGACCGACATGGCGCTGGTGATCAGCCAAGCAACAAGAAAAAACTTCTTAGAGATTACTGCAGAAGAATGAATAATGGATTCAAGAAATAGAGAAGAAAAGTAGTAAAAAATTTTAGAAAAAAAGAGCTTTATTTCAATGAATTCAGCATCATATACAATCTTGACATATTTTCAATATAAATACTTTACAAAAGGATCAAGTCCAAGCTCATAGAAAAACTTTCTAAATCTAAAACAACCCACGTACATAAAATATACCCATAAAATCTAAGCTGGCTCAGTCTTAGAAAAACTTTCTAAATCTAAAACAACCCACGTACATAAAATATACCTACAAAAATTGAGCTGGCTCAGTTTAAACTGAGTCAGCTAACTTACGATTGGGTCGACTTAGTTTCAGACTGAGTCGATCCAGTTGTATATCATGCTAATAGTTTAAAAATACTGCTTTTTATCTGAATTTTTTTCTAAAACATAGTCGATTCAGTTTTGGACTGAGCCGATCCAGTTTTCAACTTAGCCGATCCAGTCTTAGAGTGAGCCGACTAAGTTTTTAAACTTTGCTACTTAGGCAGATTTTTCTTTCGACTTGCTTCCATCTTTTCACGATCCGTCTTCTCATATTTTCAAGACTTAGGAGCGCCAGTTTTAAGCTCATAAGTGACACATGAAAGACTAGGTCAAACTAGTCTTAAAATCTCTCATCCAATTGAACCAACCCAATTCAAATTGGTTAGATCCAATTAGGCCAGATTAAATCTAACTCATTTAGGCTTAATTAAGCTTAGTTAAATTCTAATCAAATTAAAAATTAAATAAGCCTAATCCCTTATCAAATCAACGATCATACTTCCTCAATGATTAGGTCATTTCATAATCTATCAGATCAAACCCAACTGAATCTAATTCAATTAGCAATCAAATCACTAATTAAATCTCTTATAAATATATATTCCAAATTCAGTGGATATCCATATAATAAAGTCTCATCAAAATGAAACTCTTGATTGAAGAGTTCCAAATCAGTGGAACTCTTGATCCCATTGTCCAAAATGAGTGAAACTCATGATCACAAAATTTCAGATAAGTAGGACTTAGAGTTCCAAAGTAGCAGGACTCTTGGTCGAAGAGTTTCAGTCTAGTGGAACTCTTGATCATAGAGTCCTAATCCACTTAGACTTCTGATCATAAAGTTTCAGATAATTAGAACTCAAAATCCTAATGTAGTAAGACTCTCGATCGAAAAGTTTCAGTCTAGTGGGACTATTGATCATAGAATCCTAGCTCAGTGGGACTTTTCATCAGCCATCAGATCAGGTAGGAACCTCTAGTTTGTGTGATCTTGCAGGTTCGAACCTAAGTCGATAGCACAGAAATCACTTTCTATACTAATCAAAGTGATCATCTAGCAATGGTACTCGATGTTCTGATAGATTGAATAATCACAATCATAATATTCAAAACCTACATGAATATGATTACCGCATAATTCATTCCTTTGATCCCTATATATAAGGATGACTTAAAATTAAACTGTCAACCCTGAAAGATACATCCAAATCGTGTTTCAAAGCAATTAGTCATGTGACCCCTCACTAGGACTACCTTTGGCCAAGAATTTGCTAAATTGAAACATAATTAAACACGACTTCTGAAATCAGAAGTGGTCAATTCCATCTTGATACACGCACCGATTTCTTAAGTACTTGACTATGTCCAAAAATCTTTTATCACTGAATTAAAAATTCAGATAGTCCAGCATCAAAGCACAGTGAGTTATTTGAAAGTTATCATGGTGATCTTAAATCGAAGGGACACTTATATCTATATTCCATCAGAGTAAATCTTGATAGTAAAAAAATTTCAGAGTTGGTCATGTTCAGTGCAGATGCATCTCTACATCTCACGTACATGCCATACCAGTATCTACACACTCCTTGGTTAAGAGGACAATCAATCCATATGACATACAATGACTTACACTTAAAAAATATTATCGTCCTTGGTACCAACGTATCATTTGGTCATGAATAGGTTTAAAGACTAAATGATAAATTCTTCTTTGTCGATTCTAAATAGTCCTAAAGATATCACCACAACATAGGAGTTCATTAGAAGATGTGAGATTTTATGATGATAAAATATCAAAATAAATTATATTTATTAATAATTTATATATAAGTATAAGAAATAGCACAACCATCAATAGGCTGACGATTGGCTTTGGGACACTATTTTCAACATAATTGGCTTTCGAGAGGATGAGATATTAAAGAAGTGGCAATGAATAGGATCTTCTATACATTTTTTCCTCATACATCAAATATCGAGGTGCTTGGAATCTAAGTTTTCTAACTTCATCTCAGTTAAAAGGTAAAGTCCCCTCCACTAGAAAATGAATAAGCAAATCCATCCAGCTTGGCTTATGATCTATCTACATGAGTGGGGCTTCTTCAATACTTGAGCGGTTAAGCATCTCCATATACGAACTTCTTTTGAGGTTGGCTGCTTCAAGGATGCCTAATCATGATAGGAGGTCCGCTTTGACATTTTTCACTCTTGGAATCTATTGAATATCAAAAGTGGTGAAGTTGGATATAAGGCCCTTCACTTTCTCTAGATATTTGATCATGCTTGGTTTCCACACCTCATATTCCCCCAATACTTGGCCCACGATAAGCTATGAGTCACTACATACTCTCAAATTATGGACCCCTATCTCTTTGGCGATTCTGAGTTCAGATTTCAGTACTTCAAATTCGACTTTATATTTAGCAACCATTCCATCTAGGCTAGTGAGGATAACTTCTGCCCCAGATCCCGCTATGTTGGAGGAACCATCCACATAAAGAATCCAACATTCTCTGGAGTCCTGAACTTCTGAGTTCAGCATGGGTTCTTCTTCGAGAATTGTACATTCTAAGATGAAGTCTGCCACAATGTGTGCTTTGATGGACGGACGTGGAAGGTATTTCACATCAAATTCTCTGGGTTCAATGGCCCACTTAGCAAGCCATCTTGAGGTGTTTGGTCAATGAAGTATTGCTTTGATAGGTTGGTCAGTGAGGACTGCGATCGTATATGCTTAGAAATATTGGTGCAACTTTCTTGCCGAAATAATTAAAGCATATACAATCTTTTCAAGTTTGACATACCTAGTTTCTGTATTATGAAGAACTCAGCTCATATAATATATAGGCTTCTACGACATTCCTTCTTGGCGGACAAGCACCAAGCAGATTGCTTGAGGGAAGACTGCAAGATATAAGTATAAAATCTCTTTGGGCTCTAGCTTGCTGAGGAGAGGTGGAGAACTTAGGTACTTCTTCATCTCATCAAAAGCCATTTGACATTCCTCCATCCATTGAAAATTTTTTACTTGCTTAAGAGCTTAGAAAAAAGAAAGATTCCTCTTAGCTGACCTTGAGAGAAACCTACTGAGGGCTACTAGTCTTTCCATAAGATGTTGTACCTTCTTGATGGACTTCGACGGCTTCATCTCCTAAAGTGCTCATATCTTTTCTGAATTAGCTTCGATTCTCTATTATGACAGCATGAAATTGAGAAATTTTTCAGAGATAACACCAAAAGTGCATTTACTGGAGTTGAGCTTGAGGCGAAAACGTCATAATATTTTGAAAGTCTCTTTGAGGTCAGTAATGTAGCATTCGGCTGTCACGCTCTTGACGAGCATATCATCCATGTATACTTCTATGTTCTTTCCGATTGTGCTTTGAAGATTTTATTAATGAGTCACTGGTAAGTTGCTTCTGCATTTTTTAAGCCAAAAAGCATGATTCTATAGCAAAAAAGGGCTTGGTCAATAATAAATGCTATTCTCCCTTTGTTCTCGAGAGCCATCCGAATTTAGTTGTAGTTAGAGAAGGCCATCCATGAAGGAGTGGAGCTGGTGTCCTAATGTAGCATCTACCAGTTGATCAATCCGAGATAGTGGATAGCTATTTTTGGGGCAAATCTTATTGAGCTCGGTATAGTCAACACATGCTCACCACTTTTTGCTTACCTTTTTTAACCAGCTTGATATTTGCCAGCAACTCGGGGTAATTGATTTCTCGCATGAAACCGGCCTTCATAAGTTTATCCACCTCTTCTTCTATGGCCTTTTGATGCTCCAATGCAAAGTTTCTCTTCTTCTACCTGATGGATTAGTGATTCGGATCCACATTTAGATGATGAACGATTACCCCTGGATCTATTTCTAGCATATCCAAAGTTGTCTAGGCAAAGATATCAATATTGGACTGTAGGAATGAGATGAGATGACGATGATCTTCTTCATTTAAATTAGAACCAATATGGGTCATCTTGGTTAGGTCTCCTTTTAAGATTGCTGAGATGAGATCTTCAACTAGTTGACCTCGCTGCTCAATTAATTCATCCCTGACATCAAGCTCTTCAAATGAAGGAGGTTCTTTAGGTACTTTTCCTCTCATAGAAGCTACCATATAACATGCTCGGGCCACCTACTGGTCTCCTCGGACTTCTCCTACTCCTTGAGAAGTAGGAAACTTCATTAGTAAGTAGTAAGTCGACACCACAGCTTGAAAATTGTTCAATCCGAATCAACCTAATATCGCATTATATGTAAAGAGGATCTTTACGACAAAAAAATTGACCTAAATTATCGATTGCTTCGAGCTACATCCATAGTCATAGAAAGTGATGTGGCCCCTTCCACGGGTATAGCATTGCCAGAAAATCCGACCAACGGAGATGCAACCTTTTTCAGATGATCACAAGATAAGCCTATTTGGATAAAAGCATCATAAAACAAAATGTTTGTCAAGCTTCTATTATTAATTAAAATACATCGTACATCATAATCAAAAATATTCGAGGTAACTACAACTGGATAATTATGCGGGCATGCCACTCCTTTGAGATCATCATCAGAAAAGGTGATTTCTTCTTGGATTCTCCTCTTCTTTTGGTTTTCTTCTTCAGTTCGACTTCCTCCTTGGTCGGTCTGATTCTTGGATGCAAGGTCGTCATGCTAGCCCCCAGAGAGGGTATGGATGACCCCTATCATGGGTCTGTTCTCTTGTGGTTTCTTAGGTCATGGTGGCTCATGTCTTGGTTTTCTTGGATTTGGTTGCTCCACTACGTACCTCCTCAGTCGCCCCTATTAGATGAGTATTTCAATTTTATCTTTGAGCTACTAATATTCTTTTGTATCATGTTCGTAGTCCCAATGATATCAATAGTATTTCCTCAGATCTCGTACATATGGTGGAGCCATCATCTTCTTCAGCCTTGGCAAATCTTCTTGATGTTCAATTTTCATCATGATTTGAGCTCTTGGAGCATTGAGCGGCATATAGTTGTTAAACCTTCATGGTGGGGACCTAGCTCAACGGTGTTTTGGTGATGAACGAGCTTGAGCACCATGAGGAGGTGAGTAGGACCGTCGTCATTTGCTCTGCTGGACTTCAAGCTTCTTATCCTTTCATTTGTCCCTCTTATTCTCCTGGAGCTCGTGGTTGGAGTTTTCTTCATCTCAGGCCCAGGCCTTCTCTATATTTGCATACTTCTCCGTGCTTGTCAACATGTTAGCAAAATTTTTTGGATACTTCTACTCGAGTGAGAAGAAGAGGTGATTCTTCTAGAGTCTAGCCTTAAGCATTGTCATAGTTACGGATTGATCTAAGTCACGTACTTCTAAAGTTGCAGCAATGAAGCATTTAATGTAGTCTCATAGGAGGTTCTTTCTTTCCTTGCTTGATGCTAATGAGGTAGTCAAATCTATAATGCTGTCGATGACTGCTGATGAATCAAGCCATGAATATTTTTCCAAATTATTCAAAAAAATCAATCGAGCCTAGAAGAAGACTCAAATACTACTATCGAGCTACCTTTCTCAAGGTTGATAGAAAAGCTCGGCAAAGAATCACATCTGATATCCCTTGGAGGAGCATCAGAGTTTGAAAGTCTCCAAATGATCGATGGGGTCTGATGTCGCATCGTATGCTTCTAGCTACGATATTTTAAATCATGTAGGTAGTGGTTCCTCCAAGATTCTTTTAGTAAAGGGAGAACTGGTGTTAAAATCAAGGTCCTCTCCTGGAGCTCAGTCCTGCAATGCCTCGATCTTCTACTATATTTCCTAGAACCTTCTTTCCACATCAAAGTCTTGAGCCGCATGTGGACCGTAATGGCAAGGAGATTGGTTCCCTAGGATCAAATCCCTCCTCGACTATGGAGATCAGCCACGTCTCCTTCTGAATAGGGCTAGCACGTCGATTATGATGATTTTGTCCTGGCCTCAAACTTCGCGAGGGTGAGCGTCGATTCGGCATGTGGTCTTTCCCCAGGGGTGGGATATCAAATGGTGACTGAGGTGTAGAAGTTTGCTGCATTCCATGCACCATGGCAGATAGGGCTTGCACTTACTATACAAGACTGTTGAACTATTCATTTGATATGGCTGGAGCTGACTATGGAGGTGGTGGGGCCTGAACTAGTTCAGACTTGAGGATCGGTGACTAAGTGTCATTTGGCTGGACGTTGGTTAGACACACCTCATTAAAGCGACGAGATGTGTTCGATGCTCCTCTTCATAATCTCATATTGTTTCCTCTCGAAATGATTTTCAAATAAAGGTTGGGAGAGCCCTTCCTCTAGCACCAACTATTGCTGTTGAATTGTGGGCTTAAGGTCAGAGAACCTATCCTCGACTGGAAGGTGCTAAAGTGCTAGTGCAACACTTGCAAAAATAAATTTCTAGCCAGATTGTTCTCCGATAGGGATCCTCTGATGCTCAAGTTAGTAGTTAGGGAATAGAGAGAGAGTATAAATTATCAAGAAAAGCGTACCTTTGGATCCCTCTCTCTCCTTTTTATAGTGGAGGGGTTAGTATCGTGTACGATTGGGAGACTCAACTATTTTTTAAATTTTGCATGTCGACACATCGAGAGAATTTATCTTTCCACGTTTGGATGCGGGGTTGGCTGATTTCTACCTTTTTTTATAGAATTTGATTAGGGCCATCCGAATTTCCTTATCTGACATGATTGTCTCCTTGAAATGATGCTTCCGCGTAATCAATGCAACTTGTTGAAGATATCAATTTCACTAATATTTTTTTTGAGGTCGGAGATCGGATAACACCAAAGTCGAGACCTCCGATGATTGATAAAGCAGTTAGAAATTTTTACAATAGATGAAATTGAGGTTGGTACCAATGAGTTTGGAGATCGTACTAAGTCAAAGTTTGTACTTTCGATGGATTTTGGCACCTTAAAAGTCTAATGAAGTAGAAGCAGTAAGTTCTAACCTTAGCTAAAACAACATTTAGGACTAAGGTCGGAGGTCTGACTAAGGTGAAGTGGATAACTCCAACCTCAGGCAAAGTTGAATTTAAACTGTTGAGATTGGATCGATATAAAGTATGAACCTCTGAGGTCGAATAAAACTTGTCGAGAGCGCAGATGTAGGTCAGACTTGCGAGGTCGGAGCTATGATGGATCTGAAAGAAGCAAGATGTCAATCGCTGAGGTCAAAGGTCATTAGCAAACCAAGGTCAAAACCTCCAATCTCATGTTAAGCAAAATGGATCAGTCGAAGCTGGTGTCTCCGATGTCAAGGTTTAGTAAAGCTGAGGTGGATGCTAGAGCACAACCATTTTGCTACCCATGCATAGATTTCACTAGATTAGCCAAAATCGATCTCCTTCATCTTCAGCTGTGACCAACATCCGATCTCCATCAATGTCGAGGCCAGAGGTGTACCCACAACACTTTCAATGGAAAATCTCCAAACCCTTCAAAATATCATGCTTCTACCAAGATTAAGCTCTCAAAACCTCAAGGGATTAACTCACACCGCCACAACTAGCACAAAATCCCATATGCTCTCCGATCTCCCTCAAGTGCTCTCCTTCCTGAAAATCTCCAAAAAATGAAAAGAAAAAAAAAAGCCAAAAGAAAAAAGAAAAATCAATTTATGTGGGAAAAGGTCTTACCTTTTAATCTTTTCCATCTTTCCTTTGTTTTTGTTGATTTTCCCTGTATTTTCCCCCAATGCTTTCTCTATTTTTTCCATTCTTAAGAGTCTTAATTGGGTGGGAGGCTTGGAGCAGCGGAATAGGAAAGTTTAGACGATAGAAAAGGTCTTACCTTTTGATTTGTTCTTTCTTTCCTTTGTTTTCGTTGAATTTTTCTATTGGAGCAGCCCAAGGGAAGTTTAGATGATGGCTAAGGTTCTATATTGGTTCTTATATATGAGTTAAAGGTATAAATATATTATCAATTAATTTATTGAATAAAGTAGTGGTTAGGCCATCCAAAAATTTAGGGATTAAATCCTCTTATCCTTCAATTATATATATATATATATATATATATATATATATATATATATATATATATATATATATATATATATATATATATCAAAAACTTTTTTTATTTAAAAAAATGAAATGAAATGTAAAATTATGGTTATGTCTAAGTTTTCTTTTTAAAAAATCTTAGATTTCTCCATTACGATGTAAGTTT
This sequence comes from Cocos nucifera, assembly GCA_006176705.1. Taxonomy (NCBI): domain Eukaryota; kingdom Viridiplantae; phylum Streptophyta; class Magnoliopsida; order Arecales; family Arecaceae; genus Cocos; species Cocos nucifera. The sequence continues at coordinate 137,313 of QRFJ01001823.1, read as the reverse complement.
TTTTTTTAACAAAATCATAGATTTTTTTGTTATGATGGCTACAAAAAATTAACAGAGACAATCACACTAATTTAGTTTATAATGACAAAGTTTGATTGCTTTGGACAAATAATAGGGATGACACAGTTTAGCCCCAAAATAATATATATATATATATATATATATATATATATATATATATATATATATATAAAAGATCTCGCAACGAGCTCCACAAAGATCTAGCAATGAGCTCCACAAAAAGAAATATTTTTACACTTCAATTCTAACAAACATGTCTATCGTGTTATTTGCTGATGTGAAAAAAATGTATAAGAACTATACCTCTATCACAAGAATATCCTAAGTTCTTAACTTAGATCAGTGATATAGTAGTGATGCATTCACTAATGTGAGAGGGATGGTGCTAATTTTTATTAATAATTTTAGAATTATTTTTTTTGATACTATGGTTGATGCATTGTCTTAACAAGGTACTTGAAAACTATTTTCTAGGATATACATATGAGTGCAAATGTTTGTGAGTGTATATGTATATAAGTATATCTACTTATTTATGTGAGATGGATAGTTCTAATTTTATTAATAGACTCAGATTTAATCTTTTTAGATACTATGGCTAATTCATTCATTTAATAGAGTACATGAAAACTAAACTCTAGATGTACATTGAGTGCATAGTGACATGATAGAGTCTGGAAAAATATTACCATGAAGCTCATCATACAATTGCAAGCTATGTTCATATGATTTTCCATATATGTAGTTATAAGTTAATAATTACAAATATTATTCGAAGTGACTAAGAGACAATCATGACTTAGGTTTAGCTGAATAGGTGATTGTGCTAGATTTCATTCTATCCCAATGATAATAATAAGAGAAATGTTATTAATTTAATATCATTTTTTTCAAAAATAAATGGAGTAGTTTAAAATTATCTATTCTTTGCAGGTGATTATGTACTTTCATCTAGAATTCTTAGGTAGATTTATCTTCCAAGGTATTTGTTGAATTTGACTCTTTATTTCCATGTTGATAAATGAAAATTTATAAATTTTTTGTTTAATTTTATGTTTTTTTAAAAATTTATTTTGTCATGTTATTTTTTAGGTTAATTTAGTGGTTTGTTTTTCCATATCTTTGAACTCATGCAAAGATTTATTGTCTCTTTTGGTTATCATGAGATCTTTCGCTTAGGCTAGGGAGGAGAGATAAGCAAATCTTATAGCTTTTTTTAATATATAAAAAGTTTTATTTGACTTTTGTAAAAAAATTTTGCTTGAGGAGAGTGCTACAATCTTTACCTTTCTTTTTGCTTCTTCTACATCTTTCTTGAGTAGGTTTTATTTGTAAAATTAGAAAGCTCTATGGAGCTTTACATGAGGGTTTTATTTATATGAGTTTTATATTTTGCTTTCTATTTGCATGGCTTCATGAAGCTATATGGAGAATTCTATTTTTGTAAATAAAAAACTATAAGTTTTGCTTATCTCTATCTCCTTACTATATTTTCTACTACTCAATTCTTTGAGTAGCTCGCTACCTTGCTGCAGTAGCCACACAGTCTCCACTCCAACCTCTCCTCCTCCCTTATTTATATAAAATGAAAAAAAAATAGCTTCCATCAAATTGTTTATTCTTTTTTCATCAATGCTTCTAATCTTTTTCGATCTTATTTTCACCTCTAGCAATGATGAGATCGAAAAAATAAAATAGAAGTGAATATTCTAGTATTCTCCTCAATCAAGGTTTTTAAAAAAATAAAACTATGGTTTTTTGTATGAAATTTTTTAATTATAAATATATTTTTATAAAAAAAATTATCACCATCTGAATCTTGATATTATAGCTATTTTTTCATGAAACAAGCAATCCGGACATACATATCAAAATTTTGTACAGCATCTAATAATTAAAATAACTATAACCTTAGTATCACCATTTTTTTAATCATTTTTTTATTATTTAATTAAATTCCACCGCATAGAGTGGGTTACTTGCTGGTTATTACATTATTATTCTGTATTATAATAATCATACTATAATATAATACTATATTATATTATATTATATAATGTATAATTTAATAAAATACAATATAACATAATATAATGATATAGCCTTTTCCAAATTAGTCGATATTGGCTTAATGGATTCTCATTCTATTCATATTCATAACCATATCTAGTGTTATTCTATGTTTCCTTATATCCTTCCTTATAATCTCTATCTATGGTACCCAGGTGTGGCAATTGAGTCAATTCAGACTAGATATGGATCAAGTTGGATAAAGAATATGCCAAATATTTGTCAATCCAAACTCAACTTATTAAATGGGTCAAAAATGCAAATTTGCCACCCTTAAATTCACCTTAGGTCTTTTCCTTCTTTTCTCACTAAGCTCTTCTCTTTACTAAAGCCTCCTTAGAATAACCCTACATCTTTATCGTACATTGTCCATATCATTTAAATCATTTTTTCATGACTTTGTTCTTACCGGATTATACTCCTATAGCTTATCTAATATATTCACCTTTTCTAATTTTGCATCTACGCTTACGAGGCTTTCGAAATATGACACGTTGCCTCTTTGCTTCCGAGGGTTAGGGTCAAGGGCCACTCCGAGCTAGCTGCGCAGTCTCTCCCAGCTTAGAAGAAAGCCCAGAGCACTGCAGCACTAAAGATTTTGTGATGGCCATGAAAGTCTCAATGAGAGAGAAAACCGAATGCCTTTTTCAAGGTGGCTTCTAGCGGCAGCATTCCACGTTGCTTTCCCATCATCAGCCTGCAACAGGATATCCAAAGACGCCCCATTTTCCAATCTGTGAATATGAAATTGTAACGAACTTCTTTCATCATGAACAGATCGAATTAAAGCGCACCACTACACCCTACCCCCCAAAACAAATCCCCAGATCACCTAGATGACTCAAGCCAATATGGCTGGTGATTTGATTGCCCTTAAACAAGTCACTTCACTAACAACACGGAGCATGATGGTGAAATTTCCGGTGCGTTTGGAAAGTCATGAGCTCATCCACCTTTTGAAATTCACTAGCTTAATGCCCTGTTTATTTGTCACTGAAGTGCATACCATGCTTCCCACAGGTACAGAAATCAACTCAATTCAGATGTCCTGCACACTTCAAGTTACTGTTTGTTTTTTTTTTCTTGAGCATCTGCGACTCAGACCGTGATGAATATAATCAACGGCGCAGTCTTGGTAGCACGGTCATCCAAGCAATCAAAGAATAATTTGAGAATGTAGATCCTTTTAATTAAATTGGAATTGTAGTGGATGCATGTATAGCAGTCATTTTCAACATAAATGTTTGAAAGAGGCACATAAAATTTAACCATCAGCAAAAGCCTCATAGTTCTGTGACACGGTCCAGACTTACTCGTTGGCAGGTGCATCAACCCAACGACCATGGTCTTTTATCAGCTGAACTAACGCTTCAGTTGCATGCTCCATTGCAATACCTCGTTTAACCACCGTCTGATGCATGGAAGTCATTATGTCAGCTTTCGATGAAACAAATTTCTCATAATAGATCTGCTACTGTTGCTTCGTTTGTATTAGTTCTTAAAATTAATGAATTCATTGTTCCTTTCAGGGGAAAAATCCGTTATTGTGGAATCTATAGAAGGTGCAGCAATCAAAATTCCAGTTTCAAACCGTCTCAAACATGAAACAAGGAACAAGGATGTTTAACGTGCGGAGGATGCCTGAACTCGTAAGAGAGGTCAAAGTAGTCCCATCTTTGTACAATATCATTTTCTAAAACTAGAATTTGTGAAACTGAATTTTGAAAATGGCAGTGTAAAAAGATTCTGATCAAGAAAAGTCATTAAAAAAAAAATCTTTCCCGCAACTGTGTTTCAAGATGCTGAAAAACTGGGGTGGACTACTAGGAACTTAAAGATATCCCTTAATTAAATTCATCAAATACTTAGCCCTATCTAGTCCAGTAAGAATAAAAGCCACATGTTTTGACAATGCAAAGCATGGGTATTTGAAAAGTATTTTATTGGGGATAAACTCCACTTCCGTCGAAGTCCAGTCTGATGCTTAGCTTAATGCAACCGGTAATCACGGAAGAGCTTCAATCAAAAATTCTTCCTCCAGCGGTCGGACCCCAACCGAACTCCTCCAGCGGCTGAATTTCAGCCGAACTCTTCCTAGCAGCTGAACTCCTCCAAGAGCCGAACTCCTTCCGGACTTCTCCATCAGTCGGATTCCTTCCAGACCTCTTCTTCCGTCGAATTCCTTCAGGAGCAGAACTCCTTCCGGACCTCTTCTTCAGTCAGATTCCTCTAGGAGCTGAACTCCTTCCGGATCTCTCCTTCAGCCAAACTTCATCTGAATTCCTTCAGCGGATTACTTCCAGATTTCAAGTAGTATTTCTCCCAGATGATCCCTTCTAGCCGTATCCCCTTTTAGGAGTCCGAACTTCTCTGAAATTGATATATGTCAAAGTTCTTCACCAACCAACGCCTGTTTCCTCCGAACTACGATTATTAAATCTCGACGAACGATCACTATCAGTCTGGCGACACCTCTCTTTCTGTAGCAAACCCCATACGGCCCCGAGCAACCCACTACCGGACGGTTATGGCTGTCACTATCAATCTGACGACACCTCTCTCTCCGTACCAAATCTCATGTGGCCCCGAGCGACCCACTACCGGACGGTTATGACTGTCACTATCAGTCTACTATAGGCTCTGTCTATAAAAGGAGACCCTCGGATACGTTTTATCTAAGCTCTCTTTTCTTTTCCGAAACTCTACTGAACTCTTTTCTGAGCACTTCATTCCTGTTGGTCAGAAGAGCTGACTTGATCGTCGGAGGGTCCTGTCGGAGCCACCACCACCGACTCCGGACGGAGCTTTGTTTTGCAGGTCACCGACAGCGACCTCTTCCTCAGCTCCAACTCGATCCGACGTTAACCAGATTCTGTACTAACAGGATTGGTGCTAGAGGAAGAGCCCTCTGTTCCTGAGGTTTCCTTGTTCTTAAAGGAATGCTCGGCAGCGATCTTTCTTCTTCCTCTCTAGAGTTCTTCCCTGAAAAGAAAAAAAATGCCTCCAAGGAAAGCTTCGACCCGACAATCAATGGCCTCTGCAGCCAGATCCCATCCAGATCTATCTGCTCCCGCTTTAGCTCCAACAACTCAAGCTCCACCTACAGCCATGGTGGATGCGGAGCAGTTCAACCTGCTGGTCCAGTAGGTTCATGATCTCACGGAGGTGTTGCAGGCCATACATCGGCAGGCCCCGACGTCGATTCGACCGGAGCAGGCTTCTCCGAAGCCCCATGATCTGGTCTGAGGACGGCTGACTTGGGCTAGCCGACCGGTGACCTCCGAAAGAGAAAAGCAGAGAGTGGAGAACCCTTGCTCGGACCATGACTCGACCCAAGGAGAGCCTTGCACCCGTTCCACCAGAAAACCCTGAAGATCAATAATCGTGAAGATCTTCTGGATCAAAGGCTCCTGAAAATGAGCCGACGAATCAAAGAACTCTGCCATACTTCCTCATACGGTAATGATATTTGCACTGATCCTCCTTTTTCTCAGAGGATTATGCAAGAGCCCGTTTCGCCGAACTTCAAGCTTCCCCAATTTGAAAGCTACGATGAAACCTCTGATCCGATCGATCATCTGAAGGTCTTCCGGACCATGATGCTGCTCCATGACGCACCAGACGCCATCTTATACCGAGCTTTTTCGTCTACCTTAAAGGGAGCAGCAAGAAACTAGTACTCGACATTGAAGTCGGGTACGATCTTTTTCTTTGACCAGATGAGCCATCAGTTTGTGGCTCATTTCGTCAGCAGCCGATGTCCGCACCGAGGTTCAAATTTTCTGATGAATATCAAGCAGGAGGGAGAATCTATCCGGGCTTATGTCACCCGATTTAACGCTGCTGCATTGGAGGTTCGAAACCTAGACCAGTTTGTTGCAATGGCCGCACTCAAGGACGGTCCTTCAAAAGAATGATTTGCTGTTCTCCTTGAAGAAAAAGTACCTCAGGGACTTTGCCGATTTGTTAGCTCGAGCTGAAGGATATGCCCGAGCAAAAGAAGCCTTCAAATTGAAAGATGAGGAAACCGCAGGAGAGTGGCAGGCGGACGAGTCTAGTAAACCTGCGACTAATGGAGGGCTGAATGAAGTTCGACCATACTCACAGATTCCCTCCGAGCGCAAATGAGCCCGAACTCCTCGAGCTCGTCGTCAAAGAAGCCCCGACGGAAGGGCGAGAAGTTCTACCCTCATAAGGTTTCACAACTATGCCCCCCTCAATGCTTCGAAAATGCAAGTATTGATGGAGATCAAGGAGCAATTGCCGAGGTCTGAAAGAATGCGCACTCATTCTGACAAGCGCAATCTCAGCAAATATTGCCTCTACCATCGTGACCACGGCACGATACTAAAGAATACATTCAGCTCTAAGACGAGATCGATGAGCTCATCATGAGAGGCCGGCTGGATCAATTCCTCAGACGCCGACCTGATGTAAGGAAAGATCGATTGGGCACTGCCGCAGCCAGAACTATCGAGTAGGGAGGAACAACAAGAAGATCGACCGCTTCTCGACATCATCAACACTATCTCTAAGGGACTTCGATGAGAAGAGGCCAGCGGATCTGAGGGATCAATGAAGAGACGGAGGACTGAAGAATCCATAACCTTCACTGAGGCAGATGCACGGGGAGTACAGTTTTCACATAATGATGCGGTTGTAATCTCTTTGAATATAGGGGACTATGATGTACGTCGCGTCCTGGTTGATAATGGAAGTTCGGCTGACGTCTTGTTTTATGATGCTTTCTCCAAAATATCGATATCCATTAGTCAGCTAGGACCAATAAACTCCCCACTAGTAGGCTTCGCTGGTGCTACAGTACCGATTGAAGGTGTAATAACTCTAACTGTGGCCGCAGAGCGATATCCAAAATAATCCAAAGTACAGATGGATTTCCTGATAGTAAAGACTCCCTCCGCTTATAATGCAATTCTCGGCCGATCTGGTCTAAATGCACTTTAGACGGTGGTGTCAACTTATTATTTGAAGATGAAGTTATAAATTACGGGATCGGAAAGGTCAGGGAAGATCAAGCTCTGGCAAGGCATTGCCACTCAATTGCCCTGCAAAAGGAAGAACGGTCCGACCCTTATCCCATTGACGGACTAGATATCCGTGATGACCTTGCCGAAGGAGGCAAGCCCATAGAAGATCTTGTGGCCATCCTCCTGAATGATGAAAATACGAAGCATACGGTGCAAATTGACTCCAATCTAGAAGATGAAGTTCGGAAACAGCTCATTGCCTTCTTACGGAGAAATGCCGACGTCTTCCCCTGAGTTCCAACGGATATTACGTGGGATTGACGTCGAGGTTATGGAACATCGACTAATCATTGACCCCAAGCATCGATTAGTGAAAGAAAGAGTTCGAGGCCATACGCCAGAAAGGCAGAAGATAATAGCAGAAGAAGTCGATAAGCTTCTCAACGTCGGATTTATCCGAGAAGTCAGCTATCCAGCTTAGGTCTCTAACGTGATCCTGATCAAGAAAACCAACGGCAAGTGGAGGATGTGCATCGACTTTAAGAAGCTTAACAAAGCCTGCCCAAAAGACAGCTATCCTTTGCCCAGAATCGACCAACTGATAGACGCGACTTCAGACTATGAGCTCCTCACCTTTATGGATGGCTTCTCTGGTTACAATCAAATTTGGATGGCATCGAAGGACGAGAAGACTGCTTTTATTACTAATCGTGGTCTTTACTGTTACAGGATCATATCCTTCGGGCTTAAAAATGCAGGCGCGATTTATCAACGCTTAGTCAATAAAATCTTCAAGAAGCAGATCGACCGCAATATGGAGGTTTACGTCGACGACATGCTGGTCAAAAATCGAGAGATTGTCAATCATGTTGCCAATCTTGAAGAGACTTTCGATGCACTCAAGAAATATAAGATGAAGCTGAACCCAACTAAGTGCTCCTTTGGAGTAGCCTTAGAAAAATTTTTAGGATTCATGGTCTCGAGACGAGGGATCGAGGCCAATCTGGAGAAAATTCAAGCTATCCAGGAGATGACTGCTCCAAAGTCCATCAAGGAAGTTCAGCACCTGACCGAGAAAGTGGCATCTTTGAGTCGTTTTGTCTCGAAGTTGGTCGAACGCTACATGCCCTTCTTCCAAATTCTCAAGAAAATGAAGGATTTTCACTGGACTCAAGAATGCCAAAAGGCGTTCGATGAGCTCAAGAATTACCTCGACTCGCCCCCTACTAGTCAAATCCAAATTCAGGGAGGAGCTGTTTCTCTACCTCACGGTCTCTCCTACGGCGCTAGCGGCAGTCCTGATCAAGGAAGAGGCGAAAGTACAGTGATCAGTCTACTACATAAGCCGGATCTTAAGGGATACCGAAATCAGGTATACAAAGTTAAAAAAATTGACTTATGCTCTTCTGATTGCAATAAAAAGACTTCGACCTTACTTCCAAGGACATGCTATAACGCTCCTCACTGATCAACCGATCAAAGCAATCCTTTATCAAACATATGTTTCTGGAAGAATTGTAAAATGGACCATTGAATTAACAGAGTTCGACATCAACTACCGACCTCGACCAGCAATTAAGGCTAGGGTATTGGCCGACTTCATAGTTGAATGCACTATTCTAAATGAAGCCAAGCTTGAACAGAGCGAGACCGACATCCCGTGGTTGCAACTGAGCCTCCCCGAAGAAAGTGCCAATCTTTCCGAAGATTTTTGGATCCCGTACGTGGATAGTTCGTCCAACTCCATTGGAACAGGTGTAGGGTTAGTCTTAATCAACCCCGAGGGAGTCATCGTCGAGTACGTGCTATGCTTCGAATTTTCTGCAACTAATAATGGGACCGAATATGAAGCGCTGATCGTTGGATTAAAAAATAGCCAGAGAGTTAAAAGTAGATCGTCTTCAAGTCTACAGTGATTTTCAATTGGTGGTCGGCCAAATTAGTGGCAGGTATGAAGCACGAAAGAAAAGTATGATGAAATACCTCAAGAAAGTGAAGGATTTAACTCCGACCTTCGGTAGTTTTGGTATTCGACAGATTTCGAAGGCAAAACTTCCCATGGAGCACCCCATCCTTCTTTTTAATGAAAAGTACCGGAGCACCCCATGGAGAGACACTAGGCCTGATAAAGCCTTTATCAAGAAGTTCTTGGACTTGCTCCTTGAGCACTTTCAATTCAACTGGTGCCATATGATAGGAGGCTTTAGAGATAGGTCCAGCATCGGATATCAAATCAATTGAAAATTCTATCTTCCTATCAGGAGGTAATCCTGGAAGATCTTTTGAAAAAACATCAGAAAATTTTCTTACTATAGGTATATTTTCTATCTTGATCTCCTCCTCTTGAATATCTACAATACTGACCAAATATCCTGTACAATCCTTTCTTAACATTTTGCAAGCCTGCATGACTGATATAATTTTTATAGGGGCATTCATTCCTTTGCCAGAAAAATTGAGTGGTGCCTGTCTTGGAATCTGAATAGTCACTCTCTTTCTAAAGCAGTCTATCGTGGCATGATATGAAGCAAGCCAATCCATCCCTAGGTTTACATCAAAATCCCTCATCTCTAGAACGATCAGATCAGATGCAAGATCATGATCTCTAATGCTCACAATACAAGAGGGGCAAAACATATCTACCATGATGACACTCTCGCTCGGAGTAGAGACACACATCTCATGTTCCAAGAGCATGAGCCTAAGACCAATCCTTTTAGCAAATTCGGTTGAAATAAATGAATGAGTAGTCTCGGGATCAAATAAAATACAAGTATGTGCAGTCTCAACTTTGATAATACTTATGAATTTTAAATTTTTACTATTACAATCATGCATAAAAGATTGTATAACCTTAGTTTTAAATGAAGTTGTAAGGGATTTCTGGGGTACCTACTACTATAGCATTTGATGTCTCCACATCCTGCTGAGTCATAGCATAAACATGAGTCTGGGTCTTTGGCTTTGGTGGTCCTCCTTGTCCTGAGGGTTGATCCTGATGAGTGATCGGTGCTCCAAAAGTAGGTGGTCTAGGTGTACTCTGAAAAGGCTACCGATGTCTAGGATTTTATGGTCGAAGATAGTTCACAGCTCTATGGCCCTGTTGGCCACAATTAAAATAGGCTTAAAAAAATCAACAATAATTCTGTTCTAGATGGACGCCTCCACATCAGCCACATCGAGGTTCTTTCTTTGATTGGTCACCCTTTTGCTGAGTTTCTTGGCACTTGAATTGTTTGCCAGGATAACCGCTAGGTTTTGATCTCTTCTTCTATTATCGCTCTCTTTTCTATTGAATATTATTATTTTCTTGCTCCATAATTTTTGCTAAATTGATAACCTCTCAGTATGTGGTCAACTTCATCGATCTCACTCCCGCACAAATTCTGGGCTTCAATCTTTTTTCAAATCTCCAAGCCTTGATATTGTCAGTTGCCACAAGATCTGAAGCAAAGCGGGATAATTCAATAAATTTATCCTCATATTGGGCCACGATCATATTTTCCTATATCAACCTGGTGAACTCACTTTCCTTCTCAAATCTGAGACTTTCAGAGAAGTACATATCCATAAACTCCTGATAAAAAATGTCCTAAGTGACTAGCCCATCAGTCCCTCGTTGTCTCTTGATGGCTTCTCACCATTCAAATGCTTCTTCCTGTAGCTGATAAACAGCAAAATGATTCTTTTCTTGATCAGTGCATTCCATACTGGCGAAGGCTTTTTCCATCTCTTTGACCCATTTTAATGATTCAGTAGGATCTATAGAGCCTTCAAAAGTCAGTGGTGCCAGTCTCTTGAATTTCGCTATTCCTCGTTCCGACCTTGATGACTGGCCTCCTCTATTTTCTTATCATTTTATTTGCTGCACCAATCCAGTTAATGCTTGTATAAGGACTGTCATCTGATCTTCAGTGTTGGTTGTCTTGTAATTATTATTTTGGACATTATTCAACTGATGGAAAGAATTTGCATTTTGGCTCTCACCCTGTTCTGGTGATGGACGATGAGTAAATCTAGATGCCCTCGTAGCTCAAGAAGTGACACGAGCTTGAGAAGCTCCAGCTGCATGAGAGACACTATCAGTTCGGAAGGTATAGAAAGCTTGAAAGGCATAACCGTTCCGATAAATATGATGCACACTAGCCACATGAGAGTCCTCCGTAGAATCAGACAGCCATTCAGGATGATTGTGAGCCATCACGACCTAAAAAAAAGATTTTTAATATATTTTTTGATTATTAATGTTCATAATCATCCAAATATTTCTTAATTTCTACCCCCACTCTCACTATCTAACTTATTTTATTTTATTAGATCTTGTAGAACCTGGCTTTGATACCATAAAATCTATCACGTCCCGACCCATTAACTCAAGTCGGGCACCCGACAGATGGCCGCACACTCTTAGGATTTAACCCCTTTGAATATGCAAGGCCTGCCTTTCACTAAACAATTGATTATTATAATTCAACTCAAGCAGTGGTAAAAGCAATTTCTCTAATATTAAATAAAAATATCTTTAAATAATATTAAAAAAATAAATATAATTTAAAATAATATTTAAAAAATAAATTTATTTAAATAAAATTAACTAAAAATCTATTTAAATCCTATGCTCCTCATTGATCAGTTTCTAGCCCAGTAGAATCTTTTGGATCTGAAAAATAAAAAAATAGAAAAAGGGTGTGAGCTTTATGAGCTCAGTAAGTTTACTAATCATCTTTGAAGAATCAAGCATAAATATTTTTTTAAATATAATAATTAAATAATAATATATATCAAGATATTTTTAATTTAAAATCTTATCATATTCATTAGAAAAAAGTCAAAAATTCTCTCTCAGTCTTCAATGACTACGACTACGATTAGCCCCATGATAAGATCCAAAAGAAACTAGCCCCTGAACGAAGAATACTCGAATCGTCGGCATGCTACCAGTGATCAACTCCACTGGCTAGACCCATAAGAAAACTAGCTCTAGTTCATACGATCATGATTCATCCCATGACAAGATAAAGAGATTAGTCTTGAACGAAAAACATCCGAACCATCGGTGTGCTAATAGTGATCAACCCCACTAGCTAGGCCCATAAGGACTAACTCTATCAGTGATCGGTCCCGACTGGCTAGGCCCAAGAAAAACATGTTTCTAACGTATGGCCAATGATCAGAGATCCAAATCATAGTCTAACTAAAAAATTTTTCTCATACTTTTATTTCAATCATTTTTTATAAATAACTAAAAATAAAAATATTTATTTTTATTATAGTATCAACTTAATTTTTATATATTTTAAAGAGTAATGAAAGTAATTTTCATTCAAAATTTTATTTATCGATGAATAGATATAATTTTTTTTTAAATACCACGTAATTTTTAAGAAAAGACCATGTAATTTTTAAAAAATCTTCTTTTTCAAAATTATAACATGTAATAATGACATCATGTTTGATTCGATTTTTCTTAAATCAATTTTTATTAGTAAATTTATAATTTTAAAATTTAATAATTTTTAATTATTTATATATAAGAATCTAATTTTAAAATATGTACATATACATAAAAATAATTTAGAGATAAAAAAAAAACTTACCTATTGATTAGATCCTAAATTTCTATGATCATCTTAAACTGATCTCTAGATTCGGTGTTCTTACTGAAGAAAAATTCTAATTTCTCGGACTAGATTCATTCAGATCTTATCAGATCAAGAGATATATTTCAAATTTTTTCTCTTTGATCTAGATCAGATCTAAGATGTTTTAGATTTGATTATTATTATTTTAAAAATTAAAATAAAATTAGATAAATTAAATCAGATTTAATTTATTTTGAAGTGGATAATCCTATTACCCGTTGATGATCCTATAAGCAGCGGAAGGTTCTAGATCTAGCTACGCAAGTGCCTGGCCTTTACCGGTATCCACTTAAACTGAATCTGGAGATCCTCTTCTTCTCTATCACGTCTCCAAAAATTAAATATAGATCTGATCTGAAGGATCTTCAAAACTTCTTTCGAAGATCTGCAGTCATCCTTTGCAGCAGTGCAGCTTTCTAGCTTTCAATCGTCTTTCTTTGATCTGGATCGCACCAACCAAGCTCTAAAACTCTTTTGAACGTGGAGAGGAAGGGGAGAAGGTGGTTTTGGCATGGAGGAAGAGGGGAGAGGCAGCCTTGGGGTGTGGGGTTTGAATTTCTCAAACTTAGTTGGGCGCAGGGTTTTATTTATAGACTATCTGTGATCCAACTTTTCTTCTTTCCAACCAATCACAACTCTTTGTGAAATCAAATCTAAATCTGATTGATGGAAATAGAGTCCCCCAGATTCCTTCTTAGAGGATGCCTAAGATCAGTCAAAGTTGGTTCTTAGAAGAACTCTAATCAGAATCCAAAAAGGAGATAGAGTCCCTATCCAACAGGGACTCCTGGGCGCCTCCAACTTGGGGACACGCCAAGGGTGGCATGCGCCCTCTTTCTTGTCAGGTTCTGATAGAAGGATAGGCCCCCACCATCTCTCCAATAAGTGCATGACATGTGGACAAAAGTCAAAGTGTCAATGGTCAACATTTGACCAGTCAAAGGTAGACTTTTGACCAAAGTCAAAGAATAAGAAATGACAGGTGACCAAAAATGGTAGGTAATATTTTACAAAATAAGACAACCTTTTCTGACTTGGACAACCTCCAGTCAGACCATATGAAGGCCTCTAATTAAGCATAAACTCCTTTGGCTCAGATAGGACAACTTATTTATGATAGCAAAAGAAGAACGTTAGGTTCAATTGAGTGCTAGCACGATTTTCTTGAACCTAATTGAATCTCATTCAGATCAATTGAACTAGATCAATTCAATTGATGATCACCAGATTCAAACTCTTATTTGTGTGACCCAGTTAGGTTCAGTTCTATATGGTAATGGGATATGTCATGATCTCTATCATCGACATCATCGAAACTCCTTTTGATGGATCAAAATTCTTCTGATTCGAACAGTTAGAATGATTGATCATCTAAATCATTCTAATTGCTCCCAAAATCCATCAGTGACACCTAACAGTATATGGTGGCAACCCATCAGAGCTGAATGCGAACCTCTTAGTGCAGCTACCTGTGTGATTAAGTTCTTCTATCTTGAGCTTCGATCAGATTAGGGTTAAGGTAAACTCGTCAAACCCTAGTTTCTATCATATGATGTAATCATTCGATTCAAGTCCGATGTGAAAATCTAAATAAAAATTTTTTCTATTATTTCATTTTGCCATGGCCATGGACTTTTGAACTTGATTCTCATGATCATCATAGGGCTGCTCCTCTACCACCGAGGTAGATAGATTCCATCTTGATGCAATCCAGTTCCTACAATGAATATGCTATAGCCAACATACACCTCAGAATTCCGAATGGCTAGGAGACTGAGTAATAGTATAGTCAAACTATAACATCCTCAAGGTGAACTGTCGATGCATCTCAGATCAAAGAACCAGACACACCACTGCAGCATCGAGTTAGTTATTGATGAGAAGGTAGACTCCCTAATGACTACTCGAGGTGGTCATGCTCAGTACCCTCATTCTCTAACGAGTATCTATACTCTCACTCTGATGTCTCCATACCGTAGACTCAAGACTCATCTACTAAAAAGAAGTGATTGTACACCAACCTTCCGGATCAATCACCATCCTCGTGATGATCTTATGGTCGGGAGCATTTTATGAGTTAATAATAATTATTCATGTCTTAAATTTTTAACTCTTGAAAATATGAATTATCATTATCATTAACTCAAAGGATGTATCACAGATACTAAATACACATATGTGATAGAAAATAATCCATTTTATTGATTATAGTCATAATTATAATTTTGCCCCTAGAAGTGTATTACAAGTGTCAGCCAATTTTAGCTTCTAGGGCATATATATCTAACACTTACGGAGTTGCAAACTCTATCATATCAAATAATTTAGTTAATCCCTAATTTTAAAAATAATTAAAATAAATTTTAATCTAGCCTATGCCCAATCTAGATTTTGAATCAATTTCTAAATTAGATTCATATGATGGGTTAACTTAGATCCAATTAAATTGGATCCAAACTAATTAAAATACCTCAAATTTAATTTAACCCATTCTCTCTCTCTCTCTCTCTCTCTCTCTCTCTCTCTCTTTTTCTTTCTTTTCTTCATTTCTTTCTTTTCTCCCCTCTGTTTCTTCTCAAGACTGAACCACGATCTTCTTCTCAGGCATCACCGAGCGGTCGGAGAAGAAAAGAACTGATGGAGGAAGCGGTGCGATAATGATCGGAGGTGCGGTCGATCGAGGATCCCATCGATGAAAGCTCTATCCTAAAGCTAGAAAAAAGAAAGAAGGAGAAAGAAAAAGGAATTATCGATGACGATGATGGCGACAACAGCAATCGACGGCCAAAATTGATGATCTCCCCTTCAAAAATCTTTTGCCATAGGTATGCTAGGGTTTGAAATTGGGATTAGGGTTCCTAGAAAAGAAATCTAGGGTTTAGGTTTGGGATTTTCTTCATAGGGATTTTAGAAAGAGTTTTAGGATTTAAATAGAGCGGAGAGGAGGCCTTGTCGGCGTATTTTTCTTAAATATGTCTTCTCCTCATGGCACGGATCGACTTGGAATAGGATTTCCTATTCTGATTAATCCCGACTCTTTCTTCTCTTTTTTTTTTTTTGATGAAGTTGGCATTAGATGCTGGCTCTATTTTTGAATCAGTCCTGGGACTGGTTCTCACAACCCCAGTGAACCCCGATAGAAAAATTTTAGGATTTTAAATTGATTTAATTGATTTATTTTAAGAAATTAAATTAAATTTATAGGAGAATAAATTACTGGCCAAAAGGACATCAAGTAATATTTTGACATCCAGATCATAGTCTTGTAAGTCTTTTTAATCACAATTTGAGGTAAGAGTTCATGTATATGATCACCATTATATATATGCTAATTTTACCATTGGATTTATATTATGGATTTTATATTATCAAATTAATATTGATGGATTATCATGTTGAGATACTATTACTTCTGGTAAAATTTTTAGTATAAGTATATTATGAATTTACCATATATGTGTATCAATAATTAATGGTATGAGCATATGGATATGATATATATTTGCTTTGATCATAATATAAATTAAAATTGATAAGATAAAATTAATATTTAATAATTAAAAAGATATGATTTAGACTAGCCTCGTCACGTGGATAGCCCGTCAGGAGCTTATGTTTGGGATAGCCCCCATGGGCTTACGCATGAAAATATGGATGAGATCATAATTTAGATAGCCTGCCAGGAGCTTATGCCTGGGATAGCCCCCACGAACTTATACGTGAAATTATAGATGAGACCATGAATTTGATAGTCCGTCGGGAGCTTATACTTGGGACAGCCTCCTATGGGCTTACGCATGGGATTATGGGTGAGATCATGAATTAAAATTGAGGCATGATCTTAATTAGTCCAAAATCGAAAAAAAAAGATTAAGAAATATGAGAGTATGATAAGAGAAAGATATGACAAGTTATGATTTAGATATTGAATGAAAAGATTTCACATGATATATTTGATGTATATTTGTTTGATTTGTTATATATATATATTTATTATAAAAATTCATGCTTCATTATACTTTTGAATTAAATTAATATTATTGATGTAAGTATACAGTGATTCTTATTGGACTGTAAGGCTCATCACCTCTCTTCCTTCTCTTTTCTTTCAGAGTTACAGGATACGTAGGTTTGGTGATAGTTGGAATCATAGTTAAAAAGATCGATTAGATAAAGCACCATCAGTGATAGATGGATGATCGAATTTTGTAAATTGTATAAGGATGAAATTCATTCATGTAAAATTATTTATTATAAATTAAGATCGATTGTGTTCATGGAATGTTGGAATTATAAGTAATTAAATAGGCCTTGCATATTCTCTAGGGCATTGGTCTAGGATTTATACGGCCATCCACATACTCGACCAGAATGCTGGGTTCGGGATGTGACAAAATGGTATCAAAGCTTAGGTTTAAGATCACTAGGGACTGTGGTATAAGTGATATCAAAGTTTAAGATTATGATTATTCAAAATTATGATTTAAATGATATTTAAACTTAAGGTTATGATCTCTATGGATGGTGAGTTAAGGAATATTTGAGTATAAGATTATGATCACTAAGGATCTGACAGAATGATATTCGAACTTAAGATTATGATCAGTAGAGACATGATCAATATAGCGGACACGATTCAAAGTTTGAATTTCAAATCAATAGGCATTATAATGAAATTTATGCATAGGAGGTGAATAATAATAGAACCGATAAGTTATGTTTTAGATTTCAACAAGTAAGGTTTGACCCAAGTATAAGATATTTTGATCATAAAATAAAGTATGATATATTGATATATTGTATGGCGTATACTTGTTCAATTGTTATTTAGATGATTTAAAATTCTAAACTTGATATCGATAAAGATCACGATGGTTTTTATAATTCTTGATGTTAATTATTTGATCACTATTACAATTTTGGAAGTTGTTTAGGATATGGCCTATAGGAAGATTTCATTGTATGAGTGAAGATGAAAAATATATTTTTATTAGTAGATTGAATTTTATTATGAGAGCATGATATAAAGAATTTTGAAATTTAGGTTATGATCACTTGGGATGGTGATTTAAGTTGTATTTGAGCATAGGATTATGATCATTAAGGATATAATAGAATGGATATGTAATCACTAGAGACATGATAGAAGTAGCAAAAAGAATTCAAGTTTGGAATTTGGATCAATAGGTATTTATACATAAATAGCATATGATGTCTATAACAGAATTGATAAGTTATATCTCAGATACCAATAAATAGGCTTGATTAAAGTAGAGAGGTGTTGACCTTGGAATAAAGTGAGATATGTTAATACATTACTTATTCAATTGATAATTTTTGAATTTAATATGGGTGCAAATCATGATAGTTTTCTTCTAGTATTGTTGTTTACACTACTACAAAAAGAGCCTACGATAGTATAGACTATGGCAGTGATTTTCAAAATCACTACAATAGAATCTATGGCAGTGGTTACAACGAACCACTGCTATAGATCCAACCTATAGTAGTGGTTATAACAAACCGCTGTCATAGTCCGACCTATGGCAGTGATTTTTTATAACCGCTATCATAAGTCTGACCTATAGCAATGATTTCTTGTAATCGCTGCCATATGTCGAACCTATTATAGCGGTTCCTTATAACCACTGCTATACGTCGATCTATAGCAGCGGTTATTTATAACCACTGTAATATTTTTTTTTTATTTTTTTAAATAATTTATAATTTTAAAATTTAATATCCATCTTCATCATTCATTATCTAAATAATTATCATTAGAGTATCGTCGTAAAAGATCACCTTGATCTGATGGTCCTAGCTTCATCGATCAAAAAAATTTGATTTCGACGTCCACGAACGATGATGCGATAATCTGATAGATGGAGACCTCCGATAGATCCAAAAATCTATAATGATGATTTTAGTTATATTTGTAGCGTACTATCAAAGTTTCACTTCAATCGAATATCATTATTTTAGTCAATTTAGTATAGGTTAATTTCGACCATTAAATGATAAACGAGTGATCAAAGGACCAGACGATGTTCGATTATGAGATAATTTCTTTTATAAATGATCTTGGCTACTATTTTAATCATTTTTTATAGTGGTGATTATAAAATTTAACTTGTGAGACTAAGAACGATCTAAAACTATACATTGCCTGATAACCATTCTTAAACTCCATTGGTTGTTATATATATATGCTCGTGCTTTTGCAATATTTGCTTAACGTGAACAGTTTATACAAAAATAATTTAAATTTTACTATCATCATCATATAAAATAATTAAAATTATAGTAAAAATTATTTAACTAAAAAATTATCTCATAATTAGATGCCGTTTAGTCCTTTGATTGCTTGTTTCTAATTTAACGATTGAAATCATTCCATACTAAATTGATCATGATAATGATATCCAATTGAAGTAAAATTTTAATAGTATGTTATAAATATTACCAAGATCATCGTTGCGGATTTTTAGATCGATCAAAGGTGTTCATCTATCAGTTATTGTATCATCATTCATGATCATCGAAATCAAATTTTTTTGATCGATGAAGCTAGGACCATCAGATCGAGGTGATCTTTTGTAATGACACTCTAATGGTAATTATTTAGATAATGAACAGTAAAGATAAGTATTAAATTTTAAAATTATATAATATTTTAAAAAAATAAAAAAAAATATTTTCAATCTAAGGCAATGGTTACTAAAAATCACTGCTATAGATCTATGGCAGCGATTATAGACCGCTGCCGTAGATCTATTGTAGTGATTTATCATAACTGCTGCCGTAGATTTATGGCAGCGGTTCGAAAATCACTATTATAGATTAGATTAAAAATTCTCAATTTTTTTTTCTCTCGTGTGCTCTCTCTCTCCCCCCTCCTCTTCATCGTCAGTGAGACTCCACCTATCACCAACCGCAATCGCCCACCCCCCACCCTCCCCATCTCCGACCGCCGTCGCCCACCTTCCCCATCCCTAATCACGGCCGCCCGCCCCCCGCCCTCGCCATCCCAGACTGTGGCCGCCCTCCCCATGCTTGACCGCCTGCCGCCCGCCCTCCCATCCTCGATCGCTATCACCCCTGCCCTCTCCATCCCTGGCCGCCCATCCCTTGCCCTCCCCGACCACCTGCCCCCCCCTCTCCATCCCCGACTGCCACCGCCCACCCCCGCCTCCCCATCCTCGGCTGTCGCCGCTCCTTGCCCTCTCCATCCCCGACTGCCACCACCCCTATCCTCCTAATCCCCAACCGCCCACCCCCGCCCTCCCATCACGGCCCCCTCCAGGCCCCCTCTCCCTCTCTCTCTTTCCTCTTTCTCTTTCTCTCTCTTTTCTCTCTATCTCACTATCTTGCTATCATTTCGTAGGTTAACTCTAGCGCCATCGTCGACGATCCTCGGAGCTTTTGGTGCGACCTCCTCTCTATAGTCGTAGGTATATTTTTTATTTTAATTTTATAGTATTATTTATTAATTACTGGACTAGATCGATCAATGGATCGAATTTAGGTCGGAACCTACATATTCAAATTCAAATCCGATTTTAATTACTGGTATCGGATCTGAATCCGAATACCCAATGAATCCATACTTGAAGTACCAGACCCAGACTTAGACCCTAATGGATTTCGGATATTCGGACCCAATTTTGGGATCCAAAACTAAGAAAGAGAGAGGGAGAGAGGGAGAGAAGGGGTCCGACCTCACCATCGTCGTTGGTGAGGGAGACCGAGAGAGAAAGGGAGGGAGGGAGGGGGTCCGACCTCATCGGCTAGGGAGATCGAGAGAGTGAGAGAGGGAGGGAGGGGTTCGACCTCACTGCCATCGTCGGCAAGGGAGATCGAGAGAGGGAGAGAGGAAGGAAGGGAGTCTGGCCTCGTCGATGAGGAATGAGATCGAGAGAGGGAGAGAGGGGGATCGAGAGAGGGAAAGAGGGATCAAGGAGGGGGTCCGACCTTGCCGACGATGGAGATTGAGTGGAAGATGAACAATCGAAAAGATGAGGGGAGGATGGAGACAGCCAAGAATAGGAGATGGCACACAGTCGAACTGGCTCGGATACGTAGCCAAGCCAGCTCAGGTTGAGATCAAGCTGGCTGGGGGAGGACCCGAGCCGGATGTCTCAGGCATGGAGCCGGATGTCTCAGGCATGGAGTTGGCTCGGCTTCTGTGCGAGCCGGCTTAATGGGTGCGAACAGAATTTGATATGTTTCTCTAAGATTTCAATTTTAAGCCCTAAGGTACCGCCATCATTTACTTTATTCTTCTTTCAAATTTCTGAATTAATACTCAAGTTTGTGTAAGAGATCGGATCTACGACTGTTGCTCATCCTTAATTATTTATGAATGTAATTCATGTTATAGAATTTATTGAAACATAATTTTTGGATGTTTTTTTATATCTTGTTGCTTTTGTTTACTGCATTGCATAACGATAGATCCATCAATTGATTAGTGTACATAATCTCCGGCATCCATATAATTATATGTAATTATACGGATGAAAGAATTATATACAATGATCAATTGATTGTTCAATTTGGATGGTTTAAAAATTATAGATAATTCTATAGATAGTTGCAGTAATCAAACGGTATGCTAAGAATTTTGAATAAAATTTTGGACAGTATTTTTCTTTTGTTCTCCCTATATAGGAGAACTAAGAAGAAATGCTGTCAAAATTTTATTCAATCCCTATTGTATATCGTTTGATTACTGTATTGAACCTATATAATTAATATAATTTTTGAATGGGATAGGACCTATCTTTACCTATTAGTTAATGATAGGATGCATTTATTGCATATTTATTTATAAGGCATTAGTATATAATTTAAGTTTCATAAATAATTTAATTATATTATCATCATTTTTAAAATGAATAAGGGATGGATGAAGTTTAGTAGGCTCTCATCAGAATATGAAGCTAGACTTCAAAAAATTTTTGATTTTACTATAAAAAAATTTGGGAACCATGGTCTGATCCAATGTTCTTGTAAAAAGTATATGGGTGGACCGTGGTTACCTCGTCAAGATGTAAATGATCATCTTACTATTTATGGATTTAAAGCTGATTATGAAATTTGTTGGGACCAACATGATAAGGGTAGACCATAAGGAGCTAATTAACATGATGAGAGAGTGGAACAAATGGTTCGTGATATTTTTTCATTTGTTGGCCATAAAGATGGTGCATCTACGTCCATGCCTGATCCTATGGTTGGTGGAATGACAAACAGTGAGGATGTAGAGAAGGTCCGTAAGTTGATGAAGGATGCTAATATTTCGTTGTATCCCAGATGTGAAAAGATGGCAAAGTTGGAGTTCTTAATCTGATTGTATCATGCAAAATATTCCAATGGATTCAGTAATAATGGAGTGAACTGCATATTAGAGCTTTTGGAGGATATTCTTCTGGACGATGCATAAATTTTGAAGAATAATTATGAGGCATCAAAGATTATTGAACAGCTGAGCTTTGCTTACACTAAGATACATGCATGTCCCAATGATTGCATGTTCTATTAGGAGGAGGATGTCAACCAAAATGAGTGCATGAGGTGCGGTGTGTCAAGATGGAAATAGAATAAAGATGGCACATCGACTCGTATATTTTAAAAATTGATGTGGCACTTTTCTTTGATTCTGAGATTATAAAAGTTGTTTATATCGACAAGGACATCGAAGGACATGAGATAGCATGAAGAGGACCGAACAAAAAATAATGCATTGAGGCATCCAACCGATGGAGAGGCATGGCAGGAGTTTAATGAATTACATCCTGTTGGGGATAAACCATGCTCCTACCGAAGTCCAGTCTGATGCTCAGCCTAATACAATCGATAGTTATAGAAGAGCTTCAGCAGACGAGCCTTAGCCAAACTCCTTTAGCCGACCAAACTCCTCAGCAGTCGAGCCCCTTCCGAACTCTCCAATGGCCGAGTCTTAGCCGAATCCTTTCAACCGACCGAACTTCTCAGCGGCCGAGCTTCAGTCAAACTTCTCAATAGCCGAGCTCTAGTCGGACTTTCATGAGAGCCGAACTCCCTCCATACTCCTTCAATCAGACTCTCATGAGAGTCGAACTTCCTCCACACTTCTCCAGTCGGACGCCTACGAGAGTCGAACTCCCTCTACGCTCCTCCAATCGGGCACCTATGGGAGTCGAACTTCTTTCGTACTCCTTCAGTCGAACTTCCACGAGAGCCGAACTCCCTCCACACTCCTCCAGCCAGATGCCTATGGGAGCCAAACTCCTTCCGAGCTTCTCCTTCGACCGAATTTCTTCAGGAGTCGAACTCCTTCCGAACTTCTTCCTCAGTCGGATTCCTCCAGTAGATTACTCTTGGATAATCCTCACCAGACGTATTTTCTTCAGGAGATTGAGCTCCCTCAAAATGGATATACATCGAGATTCTTCACCAACCAACGCCTGCTCCCTCGAACTATGGCTGTTGAACCTCGGTGGTATGGCCGCCACTATCAGTCTTGTGGCACCTCTCCCCTCCAAAACAAGCTCCATGCAGCCCATGATCGGACGACATGGCCGCCACTACCAATCTGACGATATCGCTCTCTCCATAACAAGCCTCATACAGTCCATGGTCGGACGATATGACCACCACTATCAGTCTAGCAATACCTCTCTTTCCGTACCGAACCCCATACAGTCTAGAGCAGCTCGCTACTAGACGGTATGGTCGTCACCATTATTCAAACTCCATCTATAAAAGAGACCCTCTAGATATATTTCTTCTAGGCTCTCCTCTCTCCTCTAAAGCTCTAAGCTCACTTCTCATTCCTAAGCATTCTATTTTTATTGGCTAGAAGAGCTGACTTGATCGTCGGAGGGTCCCACCGGAGCCACCACCATCGACTCCAAACGGGGCTTATTTTGTAGGTCACCGATGGTGACCTCATCCTCCTCTACTCCAGCTCGATCCGACGTCAACCAAATTCTACACCAACAGAATTGACGCTAGAGAAAGGGCCCTTTATTCTTGAGATTTTCTTGTTCTTAAAGAAGTGCTTAACGACGACCTCTCTTTTTCCTCTCGAGAGATCCTCCTTCTTCCTCTCTAGAGTTTTTTTCTGAGAGAAAATACCTCCTAAGAGAGCTTCGATCCAGCGATCGATGGCCTCCGTGGCCCGATCCCGTCTAGATCCATCTGCTCCCACTTCAGCTCCGGTAACTTAAGTTCCACCTATAGCCATGGTAGATATGGAGCAATTCAACCTACTGGTCCAGCAGGTTTGTGGTCTCACCAAGATGATGCAGGCCATGCGGCAGCCTCCGACGGTGAGTCCATCAGAAAGCCCCACCATCAGGATGTCAAAAATTGGTCCCAAGGAAAAGTACTCAGGCTAGCGTACCCATCGCCCCTAGAAAGAGAAAATAGAGAGCAGAGAATCCATGTTCGGATCGTGGTTCTCCTCTAGAGAAGACCTTCCCCATTGATAGTCGGAAGTCCCCCAAGATCTGCAACCAAGACGACACCCTCAATCACAAATTATGAGAGATGGACCGGCGGATCAAGGAACTCTGTCATGTCACCCTAGCTCGTTATGACGACATCCGCACCGATCCCCCCTTCTCTCTCCAAATTATGCAAGAGTCCATTCCGTCGAACTTCAAGCTCCCTCAATTTGAAAGCTATGATGGAACCTCTGATCCAGTCGATCATTTGGAGGCCTTCCGGATCATGATGCTATTCTATGGTGCATCAGACGCCATATTATACCGAGCTATTCCATCTACCTTGAGGGGGGCAGCAAGAAATCGGTACTCAATATTGAAGCCAAGTACGATCTTCTCTTTTGACCAGATGAGTGATCAATTCGTAGCTCACTTCGTCAGCAGCCGACGTCCACGCTAAGGTTTGGATTCCCTGGTGAATGTCAAGCAAAAGCAGGAGAAATCTATCTGGGCTTATGTCATCCAGTTTAACGCTGCTGCTTTGGAGGTCCGAAATCTAGATTAGTCTGTTGCCATGGCCGCACTCAAGGATGGCCTTCAGAAGAATGACTTGCTGTTCTCCCTGGAGAAGAAGTATTTCAGGGACTTCATCGATCTGCTGGCTCAGATTGAGGGATATACCCGTACGGAAGAAGCCTTCAAGTTGAAGGATGAAGAAGCCTTAGGAGAGTGACGAGCGGACGAGTATAGTAGACCCATCATCGATGGAGGGCCGAGTGAAGTTCGATCGCGCTCACAGACTTCCCCCGAGTGCAAGCGAGCCCGAACTCCTCGAGCTCATTATCAAAGAAGTTCCGACAGAAGGGCGCAAAGAAGTCCTCCTCCCAGAAGGTTCTACAACTACGCCCCTCTCAACGCTCCTAAAGCTCAAGTTCTTATGAAAATTAAGAATCAACTACCAAGACCAAAAGAATTATGATCTCTTCCAAACAAGCGTGATCAAAGAAAGTACTGTATCTACCATCGTCACCACGACCACGATACTGAAGAGTGCATTCAGCTCCGAACGAAATCGAGAAGCTCATCAAGAGAGGTCGGTTGGATCGATTCCTCAGATGCCAGCCAGAAGCAGGAGAAGATCGGTCAAGAGCGCTGCCATAGTCAGAACCACCAATGACGGAGGAACAACAAAAAGATCGGCCACCTCCTATATCATCGATGCTACGAATAAGCCATCATCTTCTAGCTTCAAAGCTAAGAGAAGCTTACTCCAAATTGAGAAGGCCAGCATAAGATAGAGGAGATCGTCCGGCCCAAAACTTACTATCTGAAAAAACTCAGAGGAACAATGCTCCCATGACCCTGAAACATAAAAAATCCAGGGATGCGCTGCCAATAACTTCCTTTAATAACATTCTTTCATTTCAATAATATTATTTCTTGGTACAAAAACTACGTAATGACAGGAAAGAAGTAGTCAATAGTGGCCGTGTTAGAAATAGGAGGAAAACCTCATCCTAACATGAGCAAATCGAAGTCCTTCAACCTCGGCTAGAGATAAGATCTCTTCCAAGTGATCGAGTCAATCTCGACTAGAGATAAGATCTCTTCCGAGCGTCTGAGTCAACCTCGGCTAGAGATAAGATCTCTTCCGAGCGACCGAGCTAACCTCAGCTGTAAGAGATAAGATCTCCTCCGAACTTCAATCTTGGCCAGAGATAAGATCTCTTGAGAGAAATCGAGTCAATCTCGGCTAGAGATAAGATCTCTTCCGAGCGTCCGAGTCAACCTCAACTAGAGATAAGATCTCTTCCGAGCAATCGAGTCAACCTCGACTAGAGATAAGATCTCTCCCAGATGCTCGAGTCAACCTCGGCTAGAGATAAGATCTCTCTAAGTGATGAGTCAACCTCGACTGTAGAAGATAAGATCTCTCCCAAGCTTCAACCTCGGCCAGAGATAAGATCTCTCTCGAGCATCTGAGTCAACCTCGGCTAGAGATAAGATCTTTTCCAAGCGATCGAGTCAACCTCGGTTAAAGATAAGATATCTTCTGAGCGCTCGAGTCAATCTTGGCTAGAGATAAGATCTCTTCGAGCAACCGAGTCAATCTCGGCTAGAGATAAAATCTCTCTCGAGTGCCCAAATCAACCTCGACTGGAGATAAGATCTCCCCCGAGCCAACCTCAACTGTAGGAGATAAGATCTCCCCGAGCGACCAAGTCAGCCTCGACTGTAGGAGATAAGATCTTCTCCGAGCTTCAACCTCAGCTGCAGGAGATAAGATTTCCTCCGAGCGATCGAGTCAACCTCGGCTAGAGATAAGATCTCTTCCGAGCACCCGAGTCAATCTTAACTAGAGATAAGATCTCTTCCGAGTGAGCCAACCTCGGCTGTAGGAGATAAGATCTTTTTCGAGCTTCAACCTCGACCAAAGATAAGATCTCTCTCGAGCATCCGAGTCAACCTCGACTAGAGATAAGATCTCTTTCGAGCAACCGAGTCAACCTTGACTAGAGATAAGATCTCTTCTGAGTGCCTTTATCTCTCCTGAGCGATCGAGTCAACCTCAGCTAGAGATAAGATCTCTTCCGAGTGTCTTTATCTTTTCGAGCGACCGAGTCAACCTCAGCTAGAGATAAGATCTCTTTCGAGCATCCAAGTCAACCATGATTGAAGATAAGATCTTCCTCGAGCCAACCTCGACTGTAAGAGATAAGATCTCTTCCGAGCGATCGAGTCAGCCTCGACTACAGGAGATAAAATCTTCTCCAAGCTTCAACCTCGACTGCAGGAGATAAGATCTCCCCCAAGCTTCAACCTCGACTGCATAAAATAAGATCTCTCCCGGTGATCGAGTCAGCCTCGGCTGTAGGAGATAAGATCTCTCCCAAACTTCAACCTCGACTACAGGAGATAAGATCTCTCCCGAGCTTCAACCTCGACTGCAGGAGATAAGATCTTCTCCAAGATTCAACCTTGGCTATAGGAGATGAGATCTCCTCTGAGCAACTCGACTACAGGAGATAAGATCTCTCCCGAGCGATCGAGTCAGTCTCGACTGCAGGAGATAAGATCTCCTCTGAGTTTCAACCTTGGCTGCAGGAGATAAGATATCCCCCGAGTCTCAACCTCAGCTATAGGAGATAAGATCTCTCCCGAGCCAACCTCGGCTGCAAAAGATAAGATCTCTCCCAAGCTTCAATCTCGATTGCAGGAGAAAGATCTCCTCCGAGTAATCGAGTCAGCCTCGCTGCAGGAGATAAGATCTCCTCTGAGCTTCAGCCTCGGCTGTAGAAGATAAGATCTCCTCCAAGCTTCAACCTCGACTGCAGGAGATAAGATCTCCCCCAAGCCAACCTCAGCTACAGAGATAAGATCTCCTCCTAGCTCAACCTCGACTGTAGGAGATAAGATCTCCTCCGAGCGACTGAGTCAGCCTCGATGTAGAAGATAAGATCTCTCTCGAGCTTCAGCCTCGACTGCAGGAGATAAGATCTCCCCCGAGCTTCAACCTCGACTGTAGGAGATAAGATCTCTTCCGAGCCAAACTCGACTATAGGAGATAAGATCTTTTCTAAGCTTCAACCTCGGCTAGAGATAAGGTCTCTCCCGAGCGACCGGGCCAACCTCGACTGCAGGAGATAAGATCTTTTCCGAGCTTCAACCTCGGCTAAAGATAAGATCTCTTTCGAGTGACCGAGCCAACCTCGGCTGTAGAAGATGAGATCTCTCCCGAGCTTCATCCTCGACTGCAGGAGGTAAGATCTCCCTCGAGCCAACCTCGACTATAGGAGATAAGATCTCCCCCGAGCTTCAACCTCGACTGCAGGAGATAAGGTCCCCCCGAGCTTTACCTTCAACCTCGGTTGGAGATGAGATCTCTTCCGAGCCTCATCTTCAACTTCAACTTTGGCTGGAGATGAGATCTCCTGCGAGCTTTAACCTGACCTGACGCAGAGCCTTGAAGAGGACTTTGACAGTCATCTTTTCTACACTCCCTTCGAGTTTCAAACTCGAAAGTGGGGGAAGACTATTGTTGGGGATAAACCCCACTCCTGTCGAAGTTCAGTCTGATGCTCAGTCTAATACAATCGATAGTCATGGAAGAGCTTCAGTAGATGAGCCTTAGCCAAACTCCTTTAGCCGACCAAACTCCTCAGCAATCAAGCTCTTTTGAAACTCCCGACGGTCGAGTCTTAGCCAAATCCCTTCAACCGATCAAACTTCTAAGCGATCGAACTTCAGTCGAACTTCTCAGTGGTCGAGCTTCAATCGAACTCCCACGAGAGCCAAACTTTCTGTTAGATATATGTGCCCTAAAAGTCAGAATTGGCTGACACTTATAATACAGTTCTAAGAGCAAAATTATAATTTTAACTATAAATAATAAAATAGATTATTTTCTATCACATAAGTATATTTAGTGTCTATGATACATCCCTTGAATTAGTAGTAATGATAATTCATATTTTTAAGAGTTAAAAATTTAAGACATGAATTTTTATTTATTAACTCATAAAATGCTTCTGATCGTAGGATCATCATGAGGATGGTGATTGATCCGAAAGGTTAGTGTACAATCGCTTTTTGTAGTAGATGAGTCTTAATTCTATGGTGTAGAGACATCGAAGCAAGAGTACAGATACTCATTAGAGAATGAGGGCACTGAGTGTGACCACCTCGAGTAGTCATAAGGAAGTCTATCTTCTCATCGATGACTGACTCGATGCTGTAGTGGTGTGTCTGATTCTTTGACCTGAGGTGCATCGGTAGTTCACCTTGAGGGTGTTATAGTTTGACTACATCATGACTCGATCTTCTAGCCATTCAGAATCCTGAGATGTATGTTGGCTATTGTTAGATATATGTGCCCTAGAAGCCAGAATTGGCTGACACTTGTAATACACTTCTAGGGGCAAAATTATAATTTTGATCAAAATCAATAAATGGATTATTTTCTATCACATATGATTATTAGTGTCTGTGATACATCCTTTGAGTTAATGGTAATGATAATTCATATTTTCAAGAGTTGAAAATTTAAGACATGAATAATCATTATTAACTCATAAATTGCTCCCGACCATAGGATCATCACGAGGATGGTGATTGATCCGAAAGGTTGGTGTACAATCGCTTCTCTTTAGTAGATGAGTCTTGAGTCTATGGTGTGGAGACACCGGAGTGAGAGTATAGGTACTCGTTAGAGAATGAGGGCACTGAACGTGACCACCTCGAGTAGTCATTAGGGACTCTACCTTCTCGTCAATGACTGACTCGATGCTGCAGTAGTGTGTCTGGTTCTTTGACCTGAGGTGCATCGGTAGCTCACCTTGAGGGTATTATAGTTTGACTACACCATTACTCGGTCTTCTAGCCATATGGAATCCTGAAGTGTATGTTGGCTATGACATGTTCATTGTAGGAATTGGATTGCATCAAGATGGGATCTATCTACCTCGGTGGTAGAGGAGCAGCCCTATGATGATCATGAGAATCAAGTCCAAAAATCCATGGCCATGGTAGAGTGAAATAATAGAAAGAGTTTCTATTTAGATTTTCACATTGGACTCGAATCGAATGATTACATCATATGACAGAGACTAGGGTTTGACGAGTTCACCTTAACCCTAATCTGATCGGGGCTCAAGATAGAAGAACTGAATCACACAGGTAGCTGCACCAAGAGGTTCGCATTCAGCTCTGATGGGTTGCCACCATATACTGCTAGGTGTCATTGGTGGATTTTGGGAGCAATTAGAATGATTTAGATGATCAATCATTCTAGTGTTCGAATCAGAAGAGTTCTGATCCATCGAAAGAAGTTTCGATGATGTCGATGATAGAGATCATGACATATCCCATTACCATACAGAACTGAACCTAACTGTCACACAAACTAAGGGTTTGAATCTGGTGATCATCAATTGAACTAATCTAGTTCAATTGATCTGAATGAGATTCAATTAGGTTCAAGAAAATCGTGCTAGCACTCGATTGAACCTAACGTTCTTCTTTTGCTATCATAAATAAGTTGTCCTGTCTGAGCCAAAGGAGTTTGTGCTCAATCAGAGGCCTTCATATGGTCTGACTGGAGGTTGTCCAAGTCAGAATAGGTTGTCTTATTTGTAAGACATTACCTACCAATTTTGGTCACCTGCCATTTCTTGGTCTTTGACTTTGGTCAAAACT
Source organism: Cocos nucifera (assembly GCA_006176705.1). Lineage (NCBI taxonomy): Eukaryota > Viridiplantae > Streptophyta > Magnoliopsida > Arecales > Arecaceae > Cocos > Cocos nucifera. Next base: position 106,965 of record QRFJ01001823.1, on the reverse strand, counting down.
CTACCTTTGACTGGTCAAACATTGACCATTGACCCTTTGACTTTTGACCACATGTCATGCACCTATTGGAGAGCTGGTGGGGGCTTGTCCCCCTTCCAGAACCTGGCAAGGAGAAGGGCGCACGCCAAGGGTGGCGTAAGCCCAAGTTTGAGGCGCCTTGGAGTCCTTGTGGGACAAGGACTCCATCTCCCTTTTGGATTCCAGTAAGAGTTCTTCTAAGAATTCAGTTTGACTGGTCTAAGGCACTCTCCAAGTAGGAATCCAGGGGACTCTATTCCACCAATCAGATTTAGATCTGATTTCACAAAGGGTTGTGATTGGTTGGGAGGAAGAGGAGTTGGATCACGCTTAGTCTATAAAAGAGACCCTGCGCCCAACTTAGATTCCAAGCAATTCTTTCCATGCCCCAAGGCTGCCTCTCCCCTCCTCCTCCACGTCATAACTCCTTCTCCCCTTGCTCTCCACATCCAAAAGAGTTTTGGACCTTGGTTGGTGCGATTCAGATCAAGAAAAGGCGATCAAAAACAAGAAGGCTGCACTGCTGCAAAGGACGACTGCTGATCTTCAAAAGAAGTTTTGAAGATCCTCCAGATCAGATCCAGATCTAATTTTTGGAGGCATGATAGAGAAGAAGAGGATCTCCAGATCTAGCCCGAGTGGATACCGTTAGAGGCTAGGTGCTTGCGTGGCTAGATCCAGAACCTTCCGCTGCAAACAGGATCATCAATAGGGTAATAGGATTACCCAAATCAGATAAATTAAATTTAATTTATCTTTTTTATTTAATTTTATTAAAATAATAAAAATTAGATCTAAAATATCCAGATTTGATAATAGACTAAGAGCGAAGAGAAAAAATTTTGAAATATATCTCTTGATCTGATCAGATCTGAACGAACCTGATCCAGAAAATCAGGATTTTCCTTCAAATGGTATCAGAGCCATGGTTCTAAAATTATTTAGATCTAATTTTAAATTTATTTTAATTAGAAAATAAATGATTTTAGATGTCACATGAGATGTGATCAGATCTAAAATTAGAAAAAATTAAAATTAAATAATTTAGATCTAAGATTAGAAGATATGCATGACTAGTTCTAGAATAGAATAGTTCTATAGAATAGTTCTTGCATGTCTTTGATTTAATCTGATTAAATCATATTTTAGATCTTCTTATTTACTATTTTTTGATATTATAAGTGTTATAATAACATCTAAAAAATAGCAAATAAAAATTATTTAATTTTTAAATATCATATGAGATATGATTGATGCATGTCTAGACTAGTTGTAGAATAGTTCTACATAATTGTCTAGATTAGAATTTATTTTGATTAGATCAATTTAAATCTAATTTTTTAGATTATTATGAGATAATTTAGATCTGAAAATATGCATGATTTGATACATGAGATGTATGCAAAATATGCCATGATTAGATCTAATTTATATATGAGATATATGATATAGATCTGATACTGTTTTGTAGTATTGAATGTTCCTGATTAAGGCGTTCCTCTTGGCCGTCCGGTCATAAGAACGAAGAAGGGTTTAAAGGCCCTCTCTTCCCATTCGATGGGGTGTTCTTATGATGTGTAGGGGTGCTGCGTGTTCGTCCTTAATCAGAAACCCAAAACTTACTTTCTGCAAAACCCTAGATCCTGAAACCCTAGGATTTATTGTGCATATTTTGTTTATGAACCCTACTTAATTAAGAATTAAGTTTATGGAATATTAATTAGGTCTAAAATTGAGAATTTCAGATCTAAGACATATTCATAATACTGGGTTCGGGCTTGGGTAGCTCAATTAGGTCTAAGCGGTTGATCAAACCGAATCAAGAGTTGGTTAGATGGGATCAACAATGCTTAAATTGACCAGCCTAATAGGATTAAGTCTGGGTCAAGATCGAGTCACGATCAAGCAAGACCTAATTAGGCTCAGAGGTTAGAGTCTGGATTGTAGGCTAACCCAATTGGTTCTGACTCAACAATTTGGTGTCTAAGGTAAGTTTGGCACAGACGATCGACTGGTTTTTAATTGGAAGCTACTCGACCTGAATGCGTTCTTGTACGAGTTAATGGCATATTCCTTCCACCGGTCTCACTTACCTGGCCATATCTGTTGACACAGTTCTGATCTGAGGTGGTCAATAATCCGAGCTAACCCATGCCACTAGGTTAGTCATAATTGTTATGACTAAGCCAAGTCTAGTTTAATGAGACCTGAATCAATTCTCCCTAAGAAAAGATTAAGTCTGAGGTCTTCCACCATTGTAGATGTGCGGGCCCTTCCCGGGGTTGATTGTTCTCGGCTGGATACAGTGGCTCAGTTGCACCGGGAAGACGCAACCATGTCTATTAGGCATTGGATGCTATGGGCTGGAGGATGAGTTGAGCTCAATATTTCCGGATACGGTGAGAGACTCAATTAGGAACCCAGTCTATGCAAATGGTGGGTCTGACTTAACTAAGGAGTGGATCAATATTTCGGATACGGTGAGATTCATGAATTAGAGACCAAGTTTGGGTGCACCATGATTAGAGAATCATTGAACAAGAGTTGTTCACTCATTGGCTAACCCATCACCAATAACTGTTAGGTGAGGTGATGAGTCAGTTGGTGAGACCGCACCACCCACTAGAAATCATTAATCGTGGAGATTTTCGCATCTCTACAGAGGGAGTGTAGGGATCCGAGAAAATAGTGGGAGCTAATTTGTTTAAAAATAAAATTTCCCTAAATAAATTGGTCAAGTCAAAATTACAGTATCTAACTAGAATCTTTGACTCTCTACAGGAAAATGTCTGCGTCCAACCCATTGGCACGTATCCTGGACACACATAGACTGACTGGACCCAATTATAAAGATTGGCTCAGGAACTACAAAATTATTTTGGGTTTCGAGAAGTTAACACATGTTTTGGACCAGGACCCTCCCACCTTACCAGCCCGTCCATCCTGTTGAACAGAGAGCGTCTCTGGAAAAATGGATTGACGAAGATAATAAGGCCAGATATTACATGTTGGGCTCGATGTCTGATGAGCTCCAGCGCCAACATGAAGATATCGGGACTGCTCGCCAAATGTTGGCTCACCTGCAGGAGATGTTTGGTGAACAGAGTCGCGCAGCCAAATATCAAGTCACGAAAATGACTTTTTAAGGCTAAGATGCGTGATGGGCAGTCAGTCCAAGATCACTGTCTGACAATGATCAAGGACATGGAAGAGCTTGAGAAGCTCGGTGTGAAGTTGGACTTGGACCTGCAGAACGATATTATTCTGCAATCCTTGACTGATGCATATGGGCAATTCATCATGAATTACCACATGCATAAACTTCAAAATTCCTTGGCCGAGTTGATGAATATGCTGGTTACCGCTGAGCTTTCTATGAAAGGTTCTAAAGGCTCAGTTCTTGCTATGGAACGGACTTCTTCCAAAAGAAAGTCTTATGGAAAGAAAAAGAAGTCTGTGAAAAAGCAAAAGGTGGAAGGATCAAAGAAGAAGAAGGCAGAAGCCGAAGAAAAAGGCCGATGGCAAAGGAAAGTGTTTCCATTGCAACAGCGACGGCCATTGGAAGCGGAACTGCCCTACTTACCTGGCCACCCTGAAGAACAAGAAGGAAGGTCCTTCTGGAGGTATGCTCGTTATTGAGTCTAACCTTACGGTTTCTTCTGCATCCAGTTGGGTGCTTGACTCTGGTTCTAGTGCTCATCTGTGCACTTCTATGCAGGGTCTTGAGGATAGCAGGAGGCTGAGGGATGGAGACATGATCCTACGCGTCGGTAATGGAGCAAGAGTTGCTGCAGTAGCCGTGGGAACATACCCTCTTCGATTACCATCTGGTTTAGACTTAGTTTTGAAAGACTGTTATTATGTGCCTGCAGCTAGCAGGAATTTGATTTCTGTTTCATGCTTAGCACAAGAAGGTTATGTGATCACCTTCTTTAAGGACCATTGTAACATTCTTTATGAAAGAAATAAAATTGCAAATGGTTTCCTTATTAATGGTCTTTATCAGCTACATATTGATGTACCTGTTCTAACTATCGAGCAAAACGTGAATGCCAAACGACCTAGGGATAGTCCAAACGACAGATATCTATGGCACCTGAGATTAGGTCATATAGCAGAAGATAGGATCAACAAATTGGAGAAAAATGGGCTATTGAGTCCATTGACTTTTGAGTCATATCCAACTTGTGAATCTTGTCTTCAAGGCAAAATGACTAAACTCCCTTTTGTTGGACATGGGGAGAGGGCCACAGATCTCCTTGCCCTAGTACATACTGATGTGTGCGGCCCATTTGATGTGCCGGCTAGAGGCAATTTTGTCTACTTCATTACCTTTACCGATGATCTGTCTAGGTATGGGTATGTGTATCTTATGAGACACAAGTCTGAAGCTTTTGAAAAGTTCAAAGAATTCAGACATGAAGTAGAAAAACAAACTGGAAAACCCATTAAGGTTCTTCGATCAGATCGAGGAGGTGAATACCTTAGCCGGGAATTCCTAGACTATCTTAAGGAAAAATGGCATAGTCTCTCAATGGACTCCACCAGGAACACCTCAACTCAACGGGGTTTCAGAACGGAGAAATCGGACTCTATTGGATATGGTTCGATCCATGATGAGCTTCACAGACCTCCCTGATTTTCTTTGGGGACACTCATTATTAACTTCAATCTATCTACTGAATAGGGTTCCCTCTAAAACCGTTCCTACCACACCGTATGAGATATGGCACGGTAAGAAACCAAGTCTGAGTCATCTCAGAATTTGGGGTTGTCCGGCTCATGTCAAAAGACAACAAGCGGACAAGTTAGAGTTTAGGTCCTTTAGAGCTCGATTCATAGGATATCCTAAAGAGTCATTAGGATACTATTTCTACATTCCAGAAGACCACAATGTGATTGTGAGTCGACATGCCATCTTTCTTGAAAAATAGTTTATTCAAGATAGCGGCATTGGAAAGCAGATTAAGCTTGATGAGAAAGTCTCACAAGCAGAACGAGCTAAGGACCAAGTGGAACCAAATCAGGTTGAGCCAATAAGAACACTACCTCCTCCACCTCGTAGATCGGAAAGAGTTTCCCGTCCCCCTGAAAGATACTTAGGTATTATTTCAGAGGATGTAGAGGAAATGTTCCTCGTAGGTAATGGTGCTCATGGTGATGATCCCAAAACCTACAACGAGGCGATATCAGATATCGACTCCGAGAAATGGCTAGAGGCAATGCAGTCAGAAATTGACTCGATGCACTCAAACCAAGTCTGGACCTTGGTAGATCCACCAGAAGGTATAGTACCTATTGGGTGTAAATGGATCTTCAAGAGAAAGATTGGTGCAGATGGGAATGTGGAGACATTCAAGGCTAGACTAGTGGCAAAAGGTTATAGTCAACGCGAAGGCATTGACTATCAGGATACCTTTTCCCCAGTAGCTATGCTAAAATCCATCCGCACATTGCTTGCTGTTGCAGCCTATTTCGATTATGAAATATGGCAAATGGACGTGAAAACGGCATTCCTAAATGGATATCTTGAGGAAGATATCTATATGGAACAGCCGCTAGGTTTCACATCCAGTGATACTGATCACAAGGTTTGCAAGCTGCAAAGGTCCATATATGGACTTAAGCAAGCATCTCGGAGCTGGAACACTCGTTTCAATGATGTGATCAAAAAGTTTGGTTTCATCAAAAATGAAGAGGAACCATGTGTTTTCAAAAGGGTCAGTGGGAGCGCTGTTGTCTTCCTCGTATTGTACGTGGATGACATCCTCCTTATTGGGAATGATATTCCCATGTTGACATCAGTCAAGATGTGGTTGTCCAAGGAATTCTCCATGAAAGACCTAGGTGAAGCATCCTTTATTCTAGGAATTAAGGTCTATAGGGATAGACCGAATAGGATGCTAGGACTTTCACAGAAGATGTACATAGAGGAAGTACTAAAGAGGTTTAGTATGGAAAACTCTAAGAGGGGATTAATACCCTTCAGACATGGTATTCATCTTTCCAAGAAGATGTGCCCCTAGCACACCTGAGGAAATAGAACGCATGAGCAAGATCCCTTATGCTTCTGCAATAGGGAGCCTCATGTATGCCATGCTATGTACACGACCTGATATAGCCCATGCTGTGAGTGTCACAAGCAGATATCAGTCAAATCCAGGTGAAGAACACTGGACTTCTGTGAAATGTATCCTTAAGTACTTGAGAAGAACTAAGGATATGATGTTGGTCTTTGGTAACGGAGAACTCCTAGTCCAGGGATACACAGACTCGGACTTCATGTCCGATATAGATGATCGAAAGTCGACATCTGGAAGTCTGTTTGTGTGCAATGGTGGAGCTGTCAGCTGGAAGAGTTCCAAGCAAACGGTGATACCATCTCATCCACGATTACCTTGAGAAAGGTTACGTTCGAGGTCAAGAGAGTCAACTCCACAGATAATGTGGCAGACCCACTTACAAAGCCGTTGGGCCAGCAGAAGATCGAAGCCCACCTTGAGAAGATGGGACTTAGACTTGTAGCCAATTGGCTTTAGGACAAGTGGGAGATTGTTAGATATATGTGCCCTAGAAGCCAGAATTGGCTGACACTTGTAATACACTTCTAGGGGCAAAATTATAATTTTGACTATAATTAATAAAATGGGTTATTTTCTATCACATATGTGTATTTAGTGTCTGTGATACATCCTTTGAGTTAATGGTAATGATAATTCATATTTTCAAGAGTTGAAAATTTAAGACATGAATAATCATTATTAACTCATAAAATGCTCCCGACCATAGGATCATCACGAGGATGGTGATTGATCCGGAAGGTTGGTGTACAATCGCTTCTCTTTAGTAGATGAGTCTTGAGTCTACGGTGTGGAGACACCGGAGCGAGAGTACAGGTACTCGTTAGAGAACGAGGGCACTGAGCGTGACCACCTCGAGTAGTCATTAGGGAGTCTACCTTCTCGTCAATGACTGACTCGATGCTGCAGTAGTGTGTCTGGTTCTTTGACCTGAGATGCATCGGCAGTTCACCTTGAGGGTGTTATAGTTTGACTACACCATTACTCGGTCTCCTAGCCATATGGAACCCTGAGGTGTATGTTGGCTATAGCATGTTCATTGTAGGAACTGGATTGCATCAAGATGGAATCTATCTACCTCGGTGGTAGAGGAGCAGCCCTATGATGATCATGAGAATCAAGTCCAGAAATCCATGGCCATGGTAGAGTGAAATAATAGAAAGAGTTTCTATTTAGATTTTCACATTGGACTTCGAATCGAATGATTACATCATATGACAGAGACTAGGGTTTGACGAGTTTCACCTTAACCCTAATCTGATCGGGGCTCAAGATAGAAGAACTTAATCACACAGGTAGCTGCACCAAGAGGTTCGCATTCAGCTCTGATGGGTTGCCACCATATACTGCTAGGTGTCACTGGTGGATTTTGGGAGCAATTAGAATGATTTAGATGATCGATCATTCTAGCTGTTCGAATCAGAAGAGTTCTGATCCATCGAAAGGAGTTTCGATGATGTCGATGATAGAGATCATGACATATCCCATTACCATACAGAACTGAACCTAACTGGGTCACACAAACAAGGGTTTGAATCTGGTGATCATCAATTGAACTGATCTAGTTCAATTGATCTGAATGAGATTCAATTAGGTTCAAGGAAAATCGTGCTAGCACTCGATTGAACCTAACGTTCTTCTTTTGCTATCATAAATAAGTTGTCCTGTCTGAGCCAAAGGAGTTTGTGCTCAATCAGAGGCCTTCATATGGTCTGACTGGAGGTTGTCCAAGTCAGAAAAGGTTGTCTTATTTTGTAAGACATTACCTGCCATTTTTGGTCACCTGCCATTTCTTGTTCTTTGACTTTGGTCAAAAGTCTACCTTTGACTGGTCAAACGTTGACCATTGACACTTTGACTTTTGACCACATGTCATGCACCTATTGGAGAGCTGGTGGGGGCCTGTCCCCCTGCCAGAACCTGGCAAGGAGAAGGGCGCACGCCAAGGGTGGCGTGAGCCCAAGTTGGAGGCGCCTAGGAGTCCTTGTTGGACAAGGACTCCATCTCCTTTTTGGATTCCAATTAGAGTTCTTCTAAGAACCAACTTTGACTGGTCTTAGGCACCCTCTAAGGAGGAATCCAGGGGACTCTATTTCCACCAATCAGATTTAGATCTGATTTCACAAAGGGTTGTGATTGGTTGGGAAGGAAGAGGAGTTGGATCACAGCTTAGTCTATAAATAAGACCCTGCGCCCAACTAAGATTCCAAGAAATTCAAACCCCATGCACCCCAAGGCTGCCTCTCCCCTCCTTCCTCCATGCCATAACCTCCTTCTCCCCTTGCTCTCCACGTCCAAAAGAGTTTTGGAGCTTGGTTGGTGCGATTCAGATCAAGAAAAGGCGATCAAAAGCAAGAAGGCTGCGCTGCTGCAAAGGACGACTGCTGATCTTCAAAAGAGTTTTGAAGATCCTCCAGATCAGATCCAGATCTGATTTTTGGAGGCGTGATAGAGAAGAAGAGGATCTCCAGATCCAACCCGAGTGGATACCGGTAGAGGCCAGGCGCTTGCGTGGCTAGATCCAGAACCTTCCACTACAAACAGGATCATCAACAGGATAATAGGATTACCCAAATCAGATAAATTAAATTTAATTTAATTTATCCTTTTTATTTAATTTTATTAAAATAATAAAAAATTAGATCTGAAACATCCCAGATTTGATATAGATCCAAGAGGAAAAAATTTTGAAATATATCTCTTGATCTGATCAGATCTGAACGAACCTATCCGGAAAATCAGGATTTCCCTTCAGCTATAACATATTCATTATAGAAATTGAATTGCACCAAGATAGAATCTATCTACCTCGGTGGATGAGGAGCAGCCCTATGATGATCATGAGAATCAAGTCCATAAGCCCATAGCCATGGCAGAAGTGTGAAATAATAGAAAGAGTTTCTATTAAGATTTTCACATCGAACTTGAATCGAATGATTAAATCATATGATAGAAATTAGGGTTTGACGAGTTCACCTTAACCCTAATCTGATTGAAGCTCAAGATAGAAGAACTTAATCACACAAGTAGCTGCACCGAGAGGTTCATTTTCAGTTTTGATGGATTACTACTATATGCTGCCAGGTCTCACTGATGGATTTTAAAAATAATTAGAATGATTTAGATGATCGATTATTCCAAGTTGTTTGAATCAGAAGAGTTCTGATCTATCGAAAAGAGTTTCGATGATATCGATGATGGAGATCATGACATATCCCATTACCATGCAGAATTGAATCTAACTGGATCACATAAATAAGAATTTGGATTTGGATATCATCAATTGGACTTATCTAGTTTAATTGATTTGAATAAGATTCAATTAGATTGAAGGAAATCGTGCTAGCACACGATTGAGCCTAACATTCTCCTTTTTCTATCATAAAAGTTATCTCGACTGAGCCAAATGAGTTTGTGCTCACTCAAGTACCTTTACATGGTCTGACTGGTGCTTATCCAAGTTAAAAAAGGATTGTCTTAATTTATGAGATAAATTTAAGACAACACCTACCATTTTTCATCATCTACTAATTTTTGTACTTTGACTTGGTCAAACGTTGATCTTTGACCCTTGGACATCTGCCCATGTGTCATGCACTTATTGGAGATTAGATAGGGGCTTGTCCCCTCTCTAAAAATTGAAAAGAAGGGGGGCGCACGTCTAGGATGGCGTGCGCCCATGGATAGGGATGCTAGAGTTCCATACGGATGGGACTTCAGGTTGCTTCTTGGTTTCTAATTAGATGGCCCTTGGGTATCTACTTTGATCAGTCTTAGGCGCCATCTAAGAATAAACCTATGGATCTCTCATCTGATTGGATCAGGTGATGTCATTTCATCAATTAGATTTAGATCTGATTGCATGAAGCAACGTGATTGGTCGGGGTGATGCAGCACTGCATGGCACAGTAGAGTCTATAAAAAGATCCTGTCTGCGCCCACTTTTAAGAACTCTTCTTCCAAGCTATGCCCCAAGGCTGCCCCTCTCCCTTCTCCATGCCACCATCTGACCCTCTCTCTCTTCTTCATGTCCAAGGAAGTTGGGCCTTCAGATTAGTACGAGTCAGGCAAGGAAAGACTGACAAAAAAGGAAGAAGGCAGCACTGCTGCAGAGACGATGGGTGATCTTCAGAAGAAATTTTGAAGATCCTCCAAATCAGATCCAGATCTAATTTTTGGAGAAAAGAAAGAGAAGAAGAAAATCTCTAGATCCAGTCTGAGTGGATATCGATACAGGTCAGGCGCTTGTATGGCTAGATCCAGAACCTCAGGGCTTCGGTAGGATCATCAACGGATAATCAGATTACCCAGAATCAAGGTAAAATTAATTCAAAATTAATTTACTTTTATTTTCTTATTTATCACATCATAAAATTAGATCTAAAAAATATCAGATCTAATTAGAATCTAAGAGGTAATTTTTGAAATATGTCTCTCGATCCAATCAGATCTGAACGAACCTAACCCCAGAAAATCAGGATTATCCCTTCAACTGGTATCAGAGCCAGGTTCTTATAAATTTTTTTTATATTTAATTTAATCTAATTAATTAGTAATTTTAGATATCACATGAGATATGATTAGATCTTAAATCAAAAAAATAAAAAATTAAAATTAATTAATCTAGATCTCATATGTATGAGATACATAACTAGACTAGGTATAGAATTATTCTAGGTGTAGTCTAGTATAATCATATTTTTTATTTAATTAAATATAATTTTTAGATCTATTTATTTTTTATTTTTTGATATTATAAATATTATAATTAAATCTAAAAATAAAAAATAAATTAAATTTAATTTATTCATATGAGATATGATAGTTGCATGTTTAGACAAGTTATAGAATAGTTCAGCAAATAGGTCTAGATTAAATTTTATTTGATAAGATTAAATTTAAATTTAATTTTTTAGATAATTATGAGATAATTTAGATCTAAAAAATATGTATGCATGATATATATGATATATACAAAATATATTTTAATTAGATATATTTTTTATATGAGATATATGCTTAGGTCTAATTAGTTTTTGTAGATTAGTTATTTTTCTGATTAAGGCGTTCTCCTTGGCCATCCGATCATAAGAACAAAGTAGGACTTAAAAACCCTCTCCTCCCATTCGATGGACTGTTCTTATGATGTGTAGGGGTACTGCGCGTTCATCCTTAATCAAAAATTGAAAACTTACTTTCTGCAAAACCCTAGATCCTGAAATTTTAGGATCTTATTTGCATATTTTGTTTAAGAACCCTAACTTAATTAAGAATTAAGTTTATGAAATATCAATTAGGTCTAAAATTGAGAATTTTAAATCTAAGATATATTCATAAATCTGGGTTCGGGCTTGGGTAGCTCAATTAGGTCTAGCGGTTGATCAAACCGAATCAAGAGTTGGTTAGATGGGATCAACAATGCTTAAATTGACCAGCCTAATAGGGTTAAGTCTGGGTCAAGATCGAGTCACGTGAGTGATCGATCAAGCTAAGACCTAATTAGGCTCAGTGGTTAGAGTTTGGATTGTAGGCTAACCCAATTGATTCTATCTCAATAATTTGATATCTAAGGTAAGTTTGGCAAATACGACCGACTGATTTTTAATTAAGAGCTACTCAACTCGAATGCGTTCTTGTCAAGTTAATGGCATATCCCTTCCATCGGTCTCACTTATCTGGTTATGTTTGTTGACTCAGTTCTAATCTGAGGTGGTCAATAATCCGAGCTAACTCATGCCACTAGGTTAGTCATAATGGTTATGACTATGTCAAGTCTAGTTTAATGAGACCTAAATCAAATCTCTCTAAGAAAAGATTAAGTCAAAGGTCTTCCACCATTGTAGATGTGCGAGCCCTTCCCGGCATTGATTGTTCTCGACTGGTTACAGTGGCTCAGTTGCACTGAAAAGACACAACCATGTCTATTAGGCATCGGATGCTACGGGCTGGAGGATGAATTGGGCTCAATATTTTGGATATGGTGAGAGACTCGATTAGAAATCCAATATGTGCAAATGGTAGATCTGACTTAACTAAGGAGTGGATCAATATTCTGGATACGGTGAGATTCATGAATTAGAGACCAAGTTTGGGTGCATCATGATTAGAAAATCATTGAACAAGAGTTGTTCACCCATTGGCTAATCCATCATCAATAACTGTTAGGTGAGGTGATGAGTAAGTCGGTGGGACCGCACCATCCACTAAAAATCAGTAATCATGAAAATTTTTGCATCTCTACAGAGTGAGTGTAGGGATCCAAGAAAATAGTGAAAGCTAATTTGTTTAAAAATAAAATTTTTAAATAAATTGGTTAAGTCTTAATTACAATATCTAACTAGAAACTTTGACTCTCTACAGAAAAATATCTACATCTAACCCACTAGCATGAATCCTGGACACCCATAGACTGACCGAACCAAATTATAAGGATTGGCTCCGAAACTTCAAAATTATTTTGGATTCCGAGAAGTTAACTCATGTATTGAACCAGGACCCTTCCATCTTATCAGCTCGTCCATCCACTGAATAGAGAGCATCTCTGGATAAGTGGACTGACGAAGATAATAAGGCTAAATACTACATGTTGGGCTCGATGTCTGATGAGCTTTAGCGCCAACATGAAGATATCAGAACTGCTCGCCAAATATTGGCTCACCTACAAGAGATGTTTGGTGAACAGAGTCGCGCAGCCAAGTATCAAGTTACTAAATGACTATTTAAGATTAAGATACGCGATGGGCAGTCAGTCCAAGATCATTATCTGATGATGATCAAGGACTTGGAAGAGCTTGAGAAGCTCGGAGTGAGGTTGGACTTGGATCTGCAGAATGACATAATTCTGCAATCCTTGACTGATGCATATGGGCAGTTCATCATGAACTACCATATGTATAAACTTCAAAACTTCTTGGCCGAACTTATGAACATGCTGGTTACCGCTGAGCTTTCCATAAAAGGTTCTAAAGGCTCAGTGCTTGCTATGGAACGGACTTCTTCCAAGAGAAAGTCTTTTGGAAAGAAGAAGAAGTCTGCAAAAAAGCAAAAGATGGAAGGGAAAAAAAAAAGATAGAGTCGAAGAAGAAGGCCATTGATAAAGAAAAGTATTTTCATTGCAACAATGATGGCTACTGGAAGCGGAACTGTCCTACTTTCCTGGCCACTGATAAGTACCATAAATTCATCAATAAAAATAGTAATTTTTTAAATAATTTATATTAATTTTTTAAAATTAATAATCAATTTATATATAATTTTTAAGAAATTTATATTTTTATTAATTAAAAAATTAATTAAAAATAATAAAAATTAAAAAATAAAATTTTATAATCAATGGAAAGAGCTCATTTTTTTTATCATAACGAAATAAGTTTGGAGCAAAACGGAGCTAAAACAGAAAAGATATAATTTTTTAAAGAATAAAATAAAAAATTTAAATGAAAAAAATAACATATGGCTCAAACGGCTCAAGCCGCCATGCCGCAGCAGTCGGTGCATCCAAACGCGTCAAGCCAAGCCAACGTGCTAAGCCATCCACGCTAGCCGACTCCAGTCCAGAAGCCATCAGTTGGTCTACAGCATAGTGTGGACCGCCAACTCAGCAGACATCGATGAATCAGAGCTTGCCACGTGGTGGACCTAGACCCCTAAAGGATTTACAAAAAATTCATCACGGCTCATAAGGCATTTTGGTCTTTTCATCTATCAATAAAAGATGCTGATTGATTGCGGTGCACGATGTGGCCGGTTTACATGATCCATGGGAACAGTAAATGCGCGATCGTACGGTGGTGGTTATTTGTGGTCAAGATCGGACGGTCATTTTCGATTGCTGATTTCACTTGGATCGCCATCGGACAGCAACGCTTGATTCCAGCTTCGATCCGACCGTCCAGAAGGCTCTCGATGACGATCAAACTCTCAGTCACATAATCAATGGCTTAAATTCCTCCATCAAGCGCGATCCAACGATCAAAAATTAATCCGACTTGATCTGGGCTATTACACGTCTATTTTTGATATTTTTGGAAGCATCGGAATACTATCCAATGGCCAGAATTAAAAGAACTCAATAGGGGCTATTTTAATCCAAATTTCACTTGGATTTCTTCCTATTTTTATGATTAAAACAACCCTTAGTCCCACATTGCCTCTAGAAAAAGATATCTAGCCTCCCTAGCTCTATAAAAAGGACCCAGGCCTTTAGAAATCAACATCTTCGATCAAGGTGAAGCTTTGGTATAGGATGAAGTCAGGCTATAGATTAATGGCTGCTTCAAAGCAATTGGTACCGAGAAGAAGAGTTGGGCTTCTACACCATCTTTCCATCAATGTCGATCCAAGATCAGAGATCACTCTATTTTATTTTTTTTTATTTTATATATTTAAATTATAAATTTTTTAATGCAATATTTATTTTTATGCTCTTTAATTTCATACTTTTTATTTTTATTATAATTTAATTTTTTATACTTTAAATTATTACTTTTTATTTTATTGCAAGTAGATGCTAAGATCTAACTAGTAGATCTTAGTACCAAGTTTAAATTTTTATACCTTTTATTTTTCGACTTCACTTTTGATTTCAAAACTCTTTTTTTTTTTAAAAAAAAATCAAAGATTTTAAATCTAAAAATACTACCTTTCCTGTGGATTCAATCCGACTCACTACTATCTATGCATTTTTAATTATTTTAAAAAGTTGGATTAAACTAATAAACATGGTGTCTTAACGACAACATCTCATCCCTATCAAGTTTTTGACGTCGTTGCCAGAGAAGGCACAAATATTAAATTTTTGATCTCTTTGATTGTTTTATAAATAAATTATAAATAAAATTTTTATTTTCTTATAAATATTTTTTGCTAATTTTTTTTATTATTTTGTAGAAAAAGAGATTAAAGAACAAAAAAAATCAAGAGTTTTGCTTAGTGAGATCAATCCTAACCCTAATTCTTTTCTTTTATTTATTTATTTATTTATTTTATTTTTAAATTAAATTTTAAAAAGATATCCATTTAAATCTAAAAAAAAAATCTCATGACAAGATTAGAAATTCTAACTATTTAGAGCATGCATCATATTAGTTTTATTTTTATTATTTTTATTTTTTGGTGATTACTGGAGGTGAGGTAAGCCTTTCAGAATTCAATTAGTTGCATGCATCTAGTTTAAATTGCATAGAACCCTTTGATTAAATTTTTTTTTTTATGCATATGCATCTTTAAATCAAATTAAGGGCAATATCCAATTAAATAAGATAAGATGGAGATTTGATCACCCTTCCTTGGCCCACAAACAATCAACCAGCATCCTGCATTGATCTAAGCCTTTAATTTTAAAATCAATTAGACATCAGTCCTAGGAACTCGAGCTTAATAGGATAAGAAACCCTAAGAGTTGAATCAGGTTAGGGTTAGTCAATTTGACTAGTGTCTAGAAAAGTGGTTCAGAGACGACTGGATCTGAAAGAAGATGATTTCTAATTAGTTTCGTTAGCTTATCTGGTCAAGCATAATTGGTGTCTAAGGCAAGCAACGGAGGGACTTCCATCGATCTTACACTTACCTGGCTAGTTGATTGGCTGATCTTACACTTGAAGAACTTAAAGATGACCTTGATAGTTAGGAACTGTCTAGATCTAGGATAACCCCTAGTCAGGATTGATTGACCAATTTGATTGCTAACCAATATCAAACCTAGTTAAACTTAATTTTTCTCTCTCTTTTCAGTTCTAGGACTCCTTAGGACCTCTTCTTTAGAACTCTTCTTTCTTTTTTCTTCTTTCTCCTATAAAAATAAAATAAAATAAAATAAAATAAAAATTAAATTTAACTAACTAAAAAATATTAAAAATAATAATTAAATTAAATTAAATTAATAAATAAAATAATTAATTTTTAATATAATAAAATAATAAAAAAATTTTAAAAAATTTTTTGAACAACATGATAGGGTTGCACTAGTGCATGCATGGTAGAAAATCACTTTACCTGATCTAGTTGAATCCAACCATAAAATTAAAAGACTGAATTGTATTAAACTCGATAACCAAATGGCTGAAAATTTTAGAGAACCATCTAAGCAGATGAAAGAATACTTTATTTCTTCCACCTATAATCCATCGATTTATATCCAATTATCTGAAATACATGCTACCCACTATGAGATCAAGCCGACTACAATTTAGATGCTTCCATCTTTTTATGCGAACACCAATGAAGATTCTTATAAATATCTGGATGAATTTTTAGAAATCTACTCTACGGTGAGAATTTAAAATTTAACTAATGATGCCCTTAGACTAATTTTATTTTTCTTATCATTAAAAGACAAAGCCAAGTATTGGCTTGGGACGATAGGGAGATCAATTAAAACTTGGGCTGACTTACAAAGTAAATTTCTTAAAAAATTTTACTCCATAGGCCGAACCAATACTATGAGGTGAGCTATCACTGGATTTGCTCAGTTTCCAGGAAAACAGATTCACGAGTCATGGGAGAGACTTAAGGAACTTCTTAGAAAATGCCCACACCATGGTCTATCTAAGTGGTAAATAGTTCAAGCTTTCTATGAGGGTTTAGGAGACCAATACAGATAGATAGTAGATGCATCCTGTGGAGGTGTATTTATGAACAAGAGTGAGGACGAAGTCTATACCTTATTTGAAATCCTGAGTGAAAACTCAATTAACCATGCTTCATTGCCTTTCCACCAAACCTGGGTAGGGATCCATGAATTTAAACATCTAGAATCTAGTCATAAGACTGATTTAAATTTGATAAATAAAGTAGACTTTCTTGCTTAGAAATTAGATCAAGTCCTAATCCTAGGTCAACAATCTCCTGCACAATTCACATCATCTTCTAATTATCAGGAGATTTATTCAATCAGTGCTAGTCCAATCCATCATATGAATAAATGTCCTATTGCTGCACAGTTTTCATCTTTTATCCAAGAACAAGTCTAAGCTGCTAAAGGCTACTCCAAGCCGGTTAATGATCCATTTTCAAATTCATATAATCCAGATTGGAGCAACCACCATAATTTTTCTTGGATATCCCAACAGACTCAGGCTCAAATTTTACCTATCCAAAACTATCAAAATAAATCCCAATACCAAAACTATACCTATAATAATGTTCAGTCTAGTTAGTTTATCCAGTCATCATATTACAATCAGCCCTCATACCCACCTCTTCAACAGATCAATTTAGCTGATGATAGATTTAACCAACTTCAACAATTGATTTTAACTCAACAGCAATCTATCGCCAAGCTAGAAGCTCAAATAAGATAATTAGTTGAGTCTAACATGAGGAGAGAATTAGGTCAATTATCGAGCCTACCAATTTCAAACAACCCACCTAATATCCACCAACCACCTTGATCAAGTTATCAATTTAATGTCTCACCTAAGAATCCCCAATTAGAGAATGCCAAAGTAATTTCTGAACTTAAAAGCTATAAAATTCTTATGGATCCATACCAAGATCAGGTGAGAGAGGCTAGTACTGATGCTAGCCAAAATAAAAATTTAGAAAAATTAATTAGTACTAAAACTAACCACATAAAAGAACCCGAGTCAGGAACTAGTACTGATGTTGGTTCTAGTTTAAATGAGATAGAAATAGGGAGAAAGAGAATAGATGATTTATCCGAGACTTATAAACCTAATATCCTATTTCCTTCAACCTAAGAAGCTGATTCTTCTTACAAAAATCAAGAGGCATGTAATGAAATATCAATGAAGTTATTTAAGCAAGATCACATTAATTTATCTTCAGAATTAAAATTGCCTTTAGTCACCATTCCAGCACCCATTGAATCAAACTTAACTTCTAATATAAAAACTTCATTCATGAGCATTTTAGAAAAATAAATAGGAGAAATTCTTAATAAACATGAGTCTGAGAATGGGATCATAAATTATATCCCTAAAATTAACAATGAATATATCAATAATAAGATTATAAATCAACTTTCTAAGATTGGCAATCCAAAATTATTAAAATTTGTCAATCTAATATTTGACACAGGATAGTAAGCTGCATTGTGTCTGGCTAAAGACGGTAAACTTAGCGCTTATTGGGAGGCAATCTAATATTTAGTTTTTATCTAATTTATCTTTTTAGTTTATTTTTTTTAGGATAATTTGAATAAGTTGGAGGGAGAGCTTAAATTTTTAAAGGCATGTGCTGGACCAAAAATATACTAAGTTAGGTGTATTCTTTCATGTTCTTTATTACATCCTTTATTTTTTTTCTCCATTGAGGATAATGTTGATTAAGTTGGAGGAAAGAAAAATAAAAATTTTAAAATATTAAGTCTTCAAAAAAGCTAGTATTTAGTATTTAGACACCTGATTATACTTAAAAATTAAATTAAACTAAGCATTTTTAAAAGAAAATTGATACAAAGATCAAAGAACCTATGAGATATTGAGGAATCAAGTATTAAGAAAATTCAATAAAGAGTTAAGTCTAGAATATAAAAAATTTTTTTTGAAGTATTTCTAATTATTTCTACTAGCATCAAAGAAAAGTCTACTTTTTATAGACTTATGTAGGGTAACTATACATTTCTTCATATAAAAAAAATTATTTTAATAGTTTCTAAGTACTTCTCACTGAGTAACCGGGCCTCTTTGCCTAAGCAAGCATTGAGTTTCACGTCAAAAGATGGGAAAGACAAAGAAGCTCGTTGTAAAGCTAGTCCTAACTCGTAGCCTATTTGATTCGAACTAGTAAGTTTGAGGGGTATTCTATACCTAATGCCCTAAAACTAACTGATTTGGAAGTCATTGGTCCAAAACTCGCTACATGGATCAAATAGAAAGCTTAAGGAGTTAAGACACTCAATAGTGGTACAATGCTAAAAAAAAATATATTGATTTTTCACCAAGTAATTGGATTTCGTTGTCTAAATAAGCAATAATATTCACATCAAAAAGTGGGCAATGTAAGCATAAAAATCAATAAATGAAAGATGGAAGTAGCAATACACTTGTCTATATGAAAGTTTAGATAAATCAGAGATAAAAGTAGGATAATTTAGAAAAAGTTCAAAAAAATTTAATATTTTTTACTTAATTTTTTTATTGATAAGTATTAATACTCCAATGATATGTCTCACTTAAGCTCTACTGAATATCAATGGCCATTTTAAAAACTGCTTAGGTAAAATTTAGAAACTCTAAAGTTAAAAGATATTTAAAACTAAATTCTTTCTTTACTCGAGGATGAGCAAAGCTTAAGTTGGAGGGTGTGATAAGTACCATAAATTTATCAATAAAAATATTAATTTTTTAATTAATTTATATTAATTTTTTAAAATTAATAATTAATTTATATATAATTTTTAAAAAATTCATATTTTTTTAATTAAAAAATTAATTTTAAAAAATAAAAATAAAAAAATAAAATTTTATAATTAATAGAAAGAGCTTATTTTTTTGATCGTAACAAAATAAAGTTTGAAGCAAAATAGAGCTAAAATGGAAAAGATATGAATTTCTAAAGAAATAAAATAAAAATTTAAATAAAAAAATAACATATGGCTCAAACGGCTCAAGCCACCATGCCGCAGCAGCCGATGCGTCCAAACGCACCAAGCCAAGCCGACGCACCAAGCCATCCATGCTAGCCGACTCAAGCTCAGAAGTCATCAGCCGGTCTACAGCATAGTGTGGACCGTCAGCTCAGCAGACACCGACGAATTAGAGCTTGCCACATGATGGACCTAGATCCCTAAAGGGTTTACAGAAAATTCATCGTGGCTCACAGGGCATTTTGGTCTTTTCATCTATCAATAAAAGATGCTGATTGATTGTGGTGCATGATGTAGCCGGTTTATGCGGTCCATGGGAATAGTAAATACACGATCGTACGGTGGTGGTTGTTTGCGGTCAAGATCGGATGGTCAAGTTTTTTTTCGATTGCTGATTTCACCTGGATCGCCATCGGATGACAGCGCTTAATTCCAGCTTCAATCTGACAGTCCAGAAGGCTTTCGACGATGATCAAACTCTCAAGCGCATGATCAACGGCCTAAATTCCTCCATCAAGCGCGATCCAACAGTAAGAAATTAATCCGACTTGATCTGGGCCATTACATGTCTATTTTTGGAAGCATCGGATTACCATCCAACGGTCAGAATTAAAAGAACTCAACAGGGACTATTTTAATCCAAATTTTACTTAAATTTCTTTCTATTTTTATGATTAAAACAATCCTTAGTCCCACATTGCGTTCAGAAAAAAATATCTAGCCTCCCTAGCTCTATAAAAAGGACCCAGGCCTTCAAAAATCAACATCTTCGATCAAGATGAAGCTTTGGTACAAGGTGAAGCCAGGCTATGGGTTAATGGCTGCTTCAAAGTAATTGGTGCCGAGAAGAAGAGCTGGACTTCTACACCATCTTTCCATCAATATCGATCCAAGATCAGAGATCACTCTATTTTATTTATTTTTTATTTTATGTATTTAAATTATGAACTTTTTAATGCAATATTTATTTTTATGCTCTTTAATTTCATGCTTTTTATTTTTATTATAATTTATTTTTTTATACTTTAAATTATTACTTTTTATTTTATTGCAAGTAGATGCTAAGATCTAACTAGTAGATCTTAGTACCAAGTTTAAATTTCTGCATCTTTTAATTTTTGCCTTTTATTTTCCGACTTCACTTTTGATTTCAAAACTCTTTTTTTTCTTTTTTTAAAAAAAATTAAAGATTTCAAATCTAAAAATACTACCTTTCCTATGGATTCGATCCGACTCACTACTATCTATGTATTTTTAATTATTTTAAGAAGTCAGATTAAACTGATAAACATGGTGTCTTAATGATAACATCGCGTTCCTATCAGCCATCCTAAAGAAGAAAGAGGTAGGTCCTTCTAGAGGTATGCTCGTTATTGAGTCTAACCTTACGGTTTCTTCTACATCCAATTGAGTGCTTGACTCTAATTCTAGTACTTACTTGTGCACTTTTATGCAGGATCTTGAGGATAGTAGGAGGCTAAGAGATGGTGAGATGATTCTACGCATCAAAAATGGAGCAAGGGTTGCTGCCATGGCCATGAGAACATATCCTCTTCAATTACCATCTCGTTTAGACTTAAGATTAAAAGACTATTATTATGTGCCTGCAGTAAGCAGGAATTTGATTTCTGTTTCTTACCTTGCATTAGAAAGCTATGTAATTAGTTTTCTTAAGGACCATTATAACATTTTTTATGAAAGAAATAGAATTGTAAATGATTTTCTTATTAACGATCTTTATCAGTTACATGTTGATGTATCTATTTTTAACTTTGAGCAAAATGTGAATGCCATAAAATCAAAATGTCCTAGGGATAGTCCTAATGATAGATATCTATGGCACCTAAGATTAGGTCATATAGCAGAAGATAGGATTAACAAATTGGAGAAAACTGGCCTATTGAGTCCATTGATTTTCGAGTCATATCCAATTTGTGAATCCTATCTTCATGGCAAAATGACCAAGCTCCCTTTTATAGGACATGGGAAAAGGGCCACGAATCTTCTTGCCCTAGTACATACAGATGTGTGCGGCCCATTTGATGTGCCGACTAAAGGTAACTTAGTCTACTTCATAACCTTTACCAATGATTTATCAAGGTATGGGTATGTGTATCTTATGAGACACAAGTCTGAAGCATTTGAAAAGTTCAAAGAATTCAGACATGAAGTAGAAAAATAAATTGAAAAATCCATTAAGGTTCTTCGATCAGATCGAGGAGGTGAATATCTTAGTCGAAAATTTCTACACTATCTCAAAGTTAATGGCATAGTCTCTCAATGGACTCCACTAGGAGCACCTCAACTTAACAAAATTTTAGAATGAAGGAACCGGACCCTATTAGATATGGTCCAATCCATGATGAGCTTCACAGACCTTCTTGATTTTTTTTGGGGATACTGTTTGTTAACTACAATATACTTACTGAATAGGGTTCCTTCTAAAACTATTTTTACCACACCGTATGAGATATAGCATGGTAAGAAATCAAGTCTGAGTCATCTCAGAATTTGAGATTGTCCTGCTCATGTCAAAAGACAACAAGCGGATAAGTTAGACTTTAGATCCTTTAGAGCTCGATTCATAGGATATCCTAAAGAGTCATTAGGATATTATTTCTACATTCCAAAAGATCACAATGTGATTGTGAGTCGACATGCCATCTTTCTTGAAAAATAGTTTATTCAAGATAGCGGCATTGAAAAGCAGATCAAGCTTGATGAGAAAATCTTACAAGAGCAACGAGCTAAGGACCAAATAGAACCAAATTAGGTTAAGCCAATCCATACACTACCTCCTCCACCTCGTAGATCGAAAAAAATTTTTTGTCCCTCTGAAAGGTACTTAGGTACTATTTCAGAGGATGTAGAGAAAATATTCCTCATAGATAATGGGGTTTATGGTGATGATCCCAAAACCTATAACGAGGCAATATCAGATATCGACTCCAAAAAATGGTTAGAGGCAATGAAGTCAGAAATTGACTCAATACACTCAAACCAAGTCTGGACCTTAGTAGATCCACCAAAAGGTATAGTACCTATTGGGTGTAAATGAATCTTCAAGAGAAAGATTGGTGCAGATGGGAATGTGGAGACATTCAAGGCTAGATTAGTGGCAAAAGGTTATAGTCAATGCGAAGGCATTGACTATCAGGATACCTTTTCGCCAGTAGCTATGCTAAAATCCATTCGCACATTGCTTATTGTTGCAGCCTATTTCGATTATGAAATATGGCAAATGGACGTGAAAATGGCATTCTTAAATGGATATCTTGAGGAAGATATCTATATGGAACAGCCGCTAGGTTTCACATCCAGTGATACTGATCACAAGGTTTGCAAGCTGCAAAGGTCCATATATGGACTTAAGCAAGCATCTCGGAGCTGGAACACTCGTTTCAATGATGTGATCAAAATAGTTTGGTTTCATCAAAAATGAGAAGAACCATGTGTTCTTCAAAAAGGTCAGTGGGAGCGCTGTTGTCTTCCTCGTATTGTACGTGGATGACATCCTCCTTATTGGGAATGATATTCCCATGTTGACCACAGTCAAAATATGGTTGTCCAAGGAATTCTCCATGAAAGACCTAGGTGAAGCATCCTTTATTCTAGGAATTAAGGTCTATAGGGATAGACCGAATAGGATGCTAGGACTTTCACAGAAGATGTACATAGAGGAAAGTACTAAAGAGGTTTAGTATGGAAAACTCTAAGAGGGGATTAATACCCTTCAGACATGGTATTCATCTTTCCAAGAAGATGTGCCCTAGCACACCTGAGGAAATAGAACGCATGAGCAAGATCCCTTATGCTTCTGCAATAGGGAGCCTCATGTATGCCATGCTATGTACACGACCTGATATAGCCCATGCTGTGAGTGTCACAAGCAGATATCAGTCAAATCCAGGTGAAGAACACTGGACTTCTGTGAAATGTATCCTTAAGTACTTGAGAAGAACTAAGGATATGATGTTGGTCTTTGGTAATGGAGAACTCCTAGTCCAGGGATACACAGACTCGGACTTCATGTCCGATATAGATGATCGAAAGTCGACATCTGGAGTCTGTTTGTGTGCAATGGTGGAGCTGTCAGCTGGAAGAGTTCCAAGCAAACGGTGATAGCAGATTCCACCATGGAAGCAGAATATATCGCTGCATCAGAGGCTGCGAAGGAAGCATTCTGGTACAAGAAGTTTGCTGCAGAAATTCGGAGTAATGCCATCAGATGCCATTCCTCTATACTGCGACAACAATGGCGCCATAGCCCTTGCTAAGGAGCCGAGGTCTCACCAGAAATCCAAGCACATTGAGCGGCGATACCACCTCATCCGCGATTACCTCGAGAAGGGTTACGTCGAGGTCAAGAGAGTCAACTCCGCAGATAATGTGGCAGACCCACTTACAAAGCCGTTGGGCCAGCAGAAGATCGAAGCCCACCTTGAGAAGATGGGACTTAGACTTGTAGCCAATTGGCTTTAGGACAAGTGGGAGATTGTTAGATATATGTGCCCTAGAAGCCAGAATTGGCTGACACTTGTAATACACTTCTAGGGGCAAAATTATAATTTTGACTATAAATAATAAAATGGGTTATTTTCTATCACATATGTGTATTTAGTGTCTGTGATACATCCTTTGAGTTAATGGTAATGATAATTCATATTTTCAAGAGTTGAAAATTTAAGACATGAATAATCATTATTAACTCATAAAATGCTTCCTGACCATAGGATCATCATGAGGATGGTGATTGATCCAGAAGGTTGGTGTACAATCACTTCTCTTTAGTAGATGAGTCTTGAGTCTATGGTGTAGAGACACCAGAGCGAGAGTACAGATACTCATTAGAGAACGAGGGCACTGAGCATGACCATCTCGAGTAGTCATAAGAAAGTCTACCTTCTCGTCGATGACTAACTCGATGTTGCAGTGGTGTATCTGGTTCTTTGACCTTGAGATACATCGATAGTTTACCTTGAGGGATGTTATAGTTTGACTACACCATTGACTCGATCTCCTAGCCATTCGGAACCCTAAGTGTATGTTAGCTATAGCATGTTCATTATAGAAATTGAATTGCACCAAGATGGAATCTATCTATCTCGGTGGATGAGGAGCAGCCCTATGATGATCATGAGAATTAAGTCCATAAGCCCATGGCCATGGCAGAGAGTGTGAAATAATAAAAAGAGTTTCTATTAAGATTTTCATATCGAACTTGAATCGAATGATTAAATCATATGATGGAAATTAGGATTTGACGAGTTCACCTTAACCCTAATCTGATCGGAGCTCAAGATAGAAGAACTTAATCACACAAGTAGCTGCACCGAGAGGTTCATTTTTAGTTTTGATGGGTTGCCACCATATTCTACTAGGTGTCACCGGTGGATTTTGGGAGTAATTAGAATGATTTAGATGATCGATCATTCTAAGTTGTCTGAATCAGAAGAGTTCTGATCCATCGAAAGAAGTTTCGATGATGTTGATGATGAAGATCATGACATATTCTATTATCATACAGAACTGAACCTAACTAGATCACATAAATAAGAATTTGAATCTGGATATCATCAATTGGACTAATCCAGTTCAATTGATTTGAATAAGATTCAATTAGGTTCAAGAAAATCGTGCTAGCACACAATTAAGCCTAACGTTCTTCTTTTTCTATCATAAAAGTTATCTCGACTGAGCCAAATGAGTTTGTACTCACTCAGGTATCTTTACCTGATCTGACTGAAGCTTATCCAAGTTAGAAAAGAATTATCTTAATTTATGAGATAAATTTAAGACAACATCTACCATTTTTCGTCACCTGCTAATTCTTGTACTTTGACTTAGTCAAACGTTGACCTTTGATCCTTGGACATCTGTCTATGTGTCATGCACTTATTGGAGAGCAGATATAGGCTTGTCCTCTCTCTAAAAATTGGAAAGAAGGGGGCGCACACCTAGGATGGCATGCGCCTATGGATAGGAACGCCGTATGGGACTCCAGGTTGCTTCTTGGTTTCTACTTAGGTGGCCTTTGGGTATCTACTTTGACCAATCTTAGGCACCATCTAAGAATGAATCTATGGGTCTCTCATCTGATTGGATCAGATAATATCATCTCATCAATCAGATTTAGATCTGATTGCACGAAGCAATGTGATTGGTCGGAATGATGCAGCACTGTATGGCACAGTAGAGTCTATAAAAAGATCCTATATGCGCCCACTTTTGAGAACTCCTCTTTCAAGCTATGCCCCAAGGTTGCCCCTCTCCCTTCTCCATGCCACCATCTAATCCTCTCCCTCCTCTCCATGTCTAAAGAAGTTGGGCCTTCAGATTAGTGTGAGTCAGGCAAGAAAAGGCTGACGAAAAAGGAAGAAGGCAGCACTGCTGTAGAGATGACAGATGATCTTTCAGAAGAAGTTTTGAAGATTCTCCAAATCAGATCCAGATCTAATTTTTGAAAAAAAAAAAAGAGAAGGAGAAGATCTTCAGATTTAGCCCGCGTGGATACCGGTAGAGGTCAGACGCTTGCGTGGCTAGATCCAGAATCTCAAAGCTTCAACAGGATCATCAATGGATAATCAGATTATCTATAACCATAATAAAATTAATTTAAAATTAATTTAATTTTATTTTTTTAATTATCAGATTATAAATCAGATCTAAAAAGTATCAGATCTGATTAGGATCTAAGTGGTGATTTTTGAAATATGCCTCTCGATCCAATCAGATCTGAATAAATCTGATATTGAAAAATCAAGATTTTTCTTCAGATATACCCATACATCTCACTTGCATATCATATCAGTGTCTCAACACTCTTTGGTTATGAGAATAATCAACCTATATGGCACACAACGATCTATACTTGATAAACATTATCATCTTAAGTAACAACGTATTATTTGATCACGAACTATTTAAGAATTAAATGATAAATCCTTCTTTGCCGAATCTAGATAGTCCTAAGGACTTCATCACAACATAGAAGTTCATTAGAAGATAATAGAATTTATGATAAAAAATATCAAAATAACTTTTATTAATTTATAATTTATATATAATTATAAATATATGATCCAACCGTCAACAGACTGACGATTGGCTTTGGGATACATTTTCAACATAGTCCCTAAGAACTTACATGTGGGAATATAGATGAGACCATAATTTAGACAGTCCACCAGGAGCTTATGCCTGAGACAGCCCCCACAGGCTTATGCGTGAGATTATAGATGAGATCATAAATTTGATAGCCCATCAGGAGCTTATGCTTGGGACAGCCCCCATAGGCTTACGCGTGGGACTATGGATAAGATCATGAATTGAGATTAAGGCATGATCTTGATTAGTCTAAAATTAAAAAGAAAAGATTAAGAAATATGAAAGTATGATAAGAGAAAGATATGATTTTACATGATATATTTGATGTTTGATTTGTCATATATATATATATATATATATATATATATATATATATATATATATATATATATATATATATATATATATATATATATATATATATATATATATATATATATATATATATATATATATATATATATATATATATATATATATATATATTTGTTATGAGAATTCATGCTTTACAGTATTTTTGAATTAAATTAATATTATTGGTGTAAGTATACAGTGATTCTTACTAGACTGTAAAGCTCATCACTCCTCTTCCTTCTCTTTTCTTGTAGAGTTATAGGATATGTAGGTTTGGTGATAGTTGGAATCACAGTTAAAAAGATTGATTAGATAAAACACCATCAGTGATAGATGGATGATCGAGTTTTGTAAATTGTATAATGATGAAATTTATTCATGTAAAATTATTTATTATAAATTGAGATCGATTGTATTCATGGAATGTTAGAATTGTAAGTAATTAAATAAGCCTTGCATATTCTATAGGACATTGGCCTAGGATTTATGTGGCCATCGCGTACTCGATCAGGATGCTGGATTTGGGGCATGACACAATAGGACTATCGCGAAGAAGTGAGTGCACTTAGATGGAATTTATTACAATTAAGATAACTTTAATACAAATGTTTATGCTTTGCTTTAAATATATCATGAAGAAAAATATTTGGCTTCACCTATTTGAGCTATTTAAACACGTAGCAAGTGAAGAAGTATATATATATATATTATATATATATATATATATATATATATATATATCTCCTTTTGTGATAGATAGAAAGAGTCAAGGTTAATTTTCTTGGTCACGGTGCAAGTGAAGAGATCATATATATATATATATATACACACACGTACACACATATAGGGACATATTTAAATAAGATCGATCGAATTTAGATTTAGATTCAGTCAAATCAAAATTTGATAATGAGTATTTTATATGGATGATCAAAACTATTGAATATGATCTAATATCTTAAAATTGCTTGCACACAAAAAATCATATGATTTGAAGATCTCTAACCTATATATTAAGTAATCAAAAAATATATCTAATTTAATTTTATTTAAGCTATCCAATATATGACCATTTGATGCATAGATTAGGGGTCTTCAAATTATATAATTTTTTGTATGCAAGCAGTTTTGAGGTAATAGATCATATGCAATGATTTGGATCATTGATGTACAACCCCTATCATAGAATTTTGATCTAATCGGATCTTGAGTCCAAATCTAGTCAACTTGATTCTAGTTTGACTATATATATATATATATATATAGACGGATTTAGACTCAGATTCGGTCCAATCAAAATTGGATAATGGGAGATTTTACATTAATGATCTAAGTCATTGGATGTGATCTACTATCTAAAACTACTTACATACAAAAAATTATATGATTTGAAGACCTCTATCCTATGCATCAAGTGATCAAAAAATATATTTAATTTTATTTTATTTAGACTATCTAATTTTTGACTATTTGATGCATAGGCTAGGAATCTTTAAGTCATATGATTTTTTTTTATGCAAGCAATTTTGAGATAGTAGATCATATGCAATGACTTGGATGATTGATGTAGGATCCCTATTATAAAATTATGATCAAATTGGTCTGAGTTCAAATCTGATTGACTGATTCTAACCTGCTCTCTCTCTCTCTCTCTCTATATATATATATATATATATATATATATATATATGGAAGGAGAGTTTAGAGCTTTCTCAATATGGCACGTGTCGAGCTCTGAACTCTCCTGATGTTTTTTTTTCTTTAGTAAACTTTTTTTGTTCTTTCTTCAACCATTCCCAAGCACTCTCAAACCTTCCTGACCTCTCATGGATGCCCACCCTCTGCTCGCTCTCCTTGCTACCACCTCCCATCGATCTCCACTATCATCTTTCTCTCCATCATCACCGGCATCAGGCTTGATCCAATATCCTTCAGGTGCTTTCCATCCCATTAATTCCTGAGAAAGAGAGATGTTGACCTTGTTCTTTGTGTCGTTGGCTCCCGCCGATCTCCGCTATCGCCTTCATCCCCATCGCCACCAACATCGGCCTTGCCCTCCGATCTCCCTCAAGTACTTTTCTTCCGATAGATCTCGGAGAAAGAGAGAGAAATGAAAAGAAAAAAAAATCTAACACAAAACCTCAGCCATCATCTTGGTTTCCATATTCGACTGCTCCAAGCCTCCCACCGGGTTAGGACTCTTGATGATGGGAAAGGTAAGAGGACAAACAGGGGAAAAGAGAAAAAAGAAAAAAAAAACTTGCCTAATGCAAAACCCCAGCCATCATCTAAGTCTCCATGTTCGGCCACTCCAAGCCTCCCACCCAATTGGGACTCTCGAGGATGGAAAAAATGGAGGAAAACTAGCAGAAAACATCGAAAAAATCAACGAAAAAAAAAGGAAAGACCAAAAAATTTAACGAAAAGACATTTGCCAACATAGATATCATTTTTCTTTTCTTTTTGCTTCTTTTTCTTTTTATTTCATTATATTTTTCAAAGATCTATGGAAAAGAAGAGCACTTGATAGAGCATAGTGGGGTTTTTAGGTTCCGAATAGTTTTTTCTAAGGTACATAGGATTTTGTGCAAGTTGTGGGGCTGTGAGTTGGTCCCTTCAGGTTTGAGAGCTTGATTTTGTAAGAAGCATGATATTTTATAGGGTCTAGGGATTTTTGATCTAAAAGATTCTTCTTTGCCTAAAAATTTTCAATTTATGGGGCCTATATATATTTTTCCTGATTTTTGAGAGCAGAACTATAAATCAAAAATGATCTTTCCTATGTTTTTCCTAACACATCCTCTGTTTTTTCATTATCAGGAGTAGGGGTGCAATCGAGCCGAGTCGAGTTAAGTAATTAGAAGCTCGAGCTCGACTCAACTCAAAATACTTAGGCTGAAAACTCGGCTCGAGTTCGATCAAGTTTTAATATCCCAAGCTCGAACTTGGCTCGATGAAAAATAGGCAAGACTCGAGTTTGACTCGACTCGACTCGAATATGAACTAAGCTATACTCAAACTCGAGTTTGAGCTCAAAATCAAGCATTATCTTATTAATAATATATATTATAAATAAAAATAATATTATTAAAAATATATATATTCGAATAGGCTCGCAAGTTTTTAAGCCAAGTATCCTACTACTCGAGCTTAACTTGAAAAGCTACTTGAATAGTCGAGCTCGACTCGATCTAGACTTGAATACTCAAGCTTAACTTGAACTCCATAATAACTAAATCGAGTCAAGCTTGAACTTGAGTCGAGTTCGAGTAGCTTGCGAGCAACTCGACTCGTTTGCTGCCTTAGTCAGAAGTCCTAATCGGGTGGGACCGTAGGAGGCTTGGAGCGACCGAATAGGAAAGTCTAGATGATGGTTAGGTTATTGTATTGGTAATTATATGTAAGACTTTAAAGGATATAAATATTTTATTAATAAATTTAAAAATGGATATAATTTTATTGATTAAGGTAGTGGTTAAGCCATCTAAAGATTTAGAGTTCAAATATTCGAAGATGAATCTTAAATCCATCTCAAATCCGAATGAATTTTAATTTTAAATTTCAAATCCATAATAAACTCTATAATATATTGCTAAATGGATTCTATTAAGATTCAAGATGAGTCGAGTATCCAAAACAATCCATGCGATTGTCATTCCTCAGATCATTGTAGCATTAGATAAATTAGCCCTTGTGTTATATTTTAATTATATATGATTCAAAAAATATCTAAATATCAATATACATAAAGTTAATAGTTTTGATTGTATGAAATTATAATATATGTATGCGTACATATATGGTTTAGAAAATTGATACTTAGAAATATAAATTTAAAATTATGGATTATATTTGATAATTCACTTTAAGATTTAATATTTAATAATAAATAATCTATTTACATGTTTGAGTTTGCTTGGGATATGTTAGATCAGATCATTTAGTATTATACAGGATAGTTTCATTTTAAGTGCTTTATCTTGGATTTCTTCTATATATAGTAGTTTATTTTTAGAATAATTTAGAGAATTGCCCGTTGAGAAGGGATAAGAAAAAGAAGGGACTATTTGCTAAAATTCACTTTTAAGAAGGAATCTCACCTATAGAATTTGGTTGTTTGGATTAGAAGTTTTTAGGTAGAAGTTGTTTCTTTTAATACAAATTCCTTTCGCCAAAGAAAAAAAAAAGGCTCCTTCATTTAAATTTTTGTCTTATAGAAATTTTTTACCTTTTAACTCCCTTATGTAATGATTGTTATGGTTTAAATTGATATACTGTATATGCTTATTTATATACTATTGGTTATTTGCTATATATATATATATATATATACATATATAAAAGATATCTTCTTTGTGGTAGACCGAAAGAGTCAAGGTTAATTTTCATAGCCACGATGCTGCATGCAAATTTCGGAGGGGCGGACTGGTGAAGAGTCCAAATGATGATGACGATGGTTGGCGGACCTATTCCAGGAAGCATCTCGTTTGATGCATGTAGCATTAGCTGTCCGTGCGTGTGGCGACGACTAGCATCTGCGAAAACGGAGTACTTCCTTCCAACGCCGCTAGCAGATCCGGTCATCGAGCGAGATCGAGGGCCCTGGACGCTCACTCAAGTCTAACCTACGAAAGCACCAGCGTGCCTTCGAGTGGAAGACCTCCCGTGAAAGTGTCTTCGAGACGTAATTCCAGCACCAACGGGGGATCGGGATCAGGATCGGGGGATGGAGTCCACAAAATAAATGAGGTGCAAGAGCGTCACGTTGGTGTATATCGCTTTCTTCTGTCATCCGTTCTTGCAGCTGGTTGGGCTGCTCATTAATTTATATGTATTGGGGACGTTTCTCACTTCATTTCACACCAACCATAAAATATATATATATATATATATATATATATATATATATATATATATATATATATATACTGTCGCTCTTTGAATCGAGAAAAATTACTACAGAATTAAGCGATTGCTTTGGATGATTAGCAAGCTGCTCCATCATGATTGCAGCTAATTCAAAAACGACTCCTGTAGGCAGGCGGCTGAAGATATTAGTTGCCAGATTTCTACTTCAAAGCTAGCAGAGTCATCAGTTTATGTACGTCAAACCATATGTCCTGCCCCACAAAGAAAAATCGTCTACATTCTTCCGAGCAGGCCGGTAAATATTTCTTGCCGGTATGCTTGACTGACTGTGGTATACAAGTTCGAAGGGCCAGATCACCATCCAAAGGATGGCATAAAAAATAAAAAATAAATAATAATAATAATAATAAATCTTCTGATGATGATAGAAAATATCTCAGCAATTGAGTTTGCAGCCAAAACCATATGGACCTTTCCAATTGGGAGGGTGGATCCACATGCCATTTGAAAAAGAGATACGAAATCAGCGTGCTGCTGATCCGATTGAGTTGGAAGAGGACGAAACAAAGTCGTTGTGTAGAATAGACGACAAATGAAACCAGTACTTTGAACTCATGGCTGTGCTTAAAAGGTTTAAAACTTTTATTTTTTAAATAATTGATATCAACTCAAGACACATTTTACATCCAAAGTGATTTAGCATACTACCGATCCGAAAGCAATAGCCTCAAAGGTTGCCGAGGTAAATTCTACGCCCTTGACCTTCGTACACCAAGACACTCTTTCATACCTTCAAAGCAACATAAATTATCTTCGAACATCTAATCACATGGTCCTTCGGAAAGCAGAAGAGGAGCGTATCATTTGTATATTGGAGATTGATCAAGCCCACTATAATAATCTTATCACCGACCTGTACCCTTGATTAGCCTCCTCCATTCCTTCACTCACAACAACATTCTGTCAGATCATCAGCTGTTAAAAGAAACAACAGAGGGGATATGGTCATACATATGGAGGTTCCTTGACGCAGACATTTGGGTTTATTTCATCATTTGGAGAAATTGATTAGGGATTTTCCTCTTAAATCTAAGACGTTCATTTGAAGGTTGTATTGTCGTATCCTCCATTAACCGCTCCGTGCAGATTGAGAGGGGAAGAAGATGGACCGCCGACATTGTGGAAGAGCAGTGGCCCTTCTCGGTCAGAATAATGAGCAAGACAAAAGGCCAGGCAAGCAATCATGATGGACTAAATCATCTAATGAATCAATTAAGACCCTTAAGTGTTGCTTAAATGACAATATTTACCACGTATAAAGTATTAATTATAGTCCTTGCATTTTGCCCAAATTATGATACTTGCCGTTCAACTTTGTACCTGTTATAATCTTTCAAATTTCCACTTACCGTTCAATGTAACATGAACGAACTTGGTTTCTCGACACAGATGGATGCATCTATAACTCCATATAGATTACTTCTCCATGCAACTTCTTTTAAATCCCTTATTAGGTCTTTCCTTTTGGTTTTGAGGGGATTCAACATATTTTTATTGGCACTATTATGAATGAGTGAGCTCAAAATTTCAAATTTCTTATTGGGTCTTTCTTTTTGTTTTGGGGGGATTCGACGTCTTTGTATTGGTACTATTATGAATAGCGAACTCGCCATGTTCCAGTCCAAGCAGAAGTTGGTATGGCTAAACCAAGAGACAGGAAACTTACCTAGTCTAAATCTTCTAAGGAGCCCATTGTGATCAGTCGGGCTGAGTCTGCTCGAGACTCAAAAGCCTTTGAAGTGGCGATCCACAAGCACGGATCCTTATATCCCTAAAAATCCAGATGAAGGCCCCCCACTCATCAGCATGTTTGTGCTTCGCCTCGCTTCGCTTCAGAGGGAGATGGCGAACTCCAGTGCTCCTGTTGCTGGAATAGAGGGGGCAACAAGAGATGCTCCAGAAGGAACTTTGGCAGAGGGTGGTTCGCTGGGCCTCGTGAATACTAACTCACGGCACGAGGATTTGGTGCTTCGGCCACGATTCGTGGGAGATCATGGCTCAAGCTAGGTAAATGAAACCTTAATCCTTTCTCCTTCTTCTTCCTCGTGAACTGTATCGTTTGGAACTGCAGGGGGGCGGGCAAACCATCCTTTCTAAATAATTTTTATAAGTTAGTTCGTCAACATCAACCGGAAATTTTTTGTATCCTTGAATCTCGTCTCTCTGGTGATTCACTTTTGGCTCTTCAAAGACGGATTGGCAACCAATGGAAGTTTTTTACTATTCCATCTGAAGGGCTCTCAGGTGGAATAGTGGTGGCATGGAGAAAAGATATGCAACATGTGGATTTCTATAGCAACAATTCCCAGACAGCTTTTGGGGTGATCACTGTCAATGGTGTGCAACCGTGGATTCTTGGTGTTATATACGCCAGTACTTGTTTCCGAAAGAGAAGAAAGGTTTGGGATATGGTGGGATCTTGTATCTCCATTGGTCAGCCAGTTTCATTAATGGGCGATTTTAATGTGATCTGTTCCGGTCAAGAGAAGATGGGGGGTAAATGTTACAGAGAAACTATTGAAAGATCAGAATTTAAAAATTTCATCAACTCTAATGATCTTATTGATTTGGGATTCACTGGCAGCCAAGTTCACATGGTATAATAATCGGTTAGGAGGAGCTTGAGTCTGGGAGCGTCTGATTTTTATCCTGATTCCAAACTTGTTCATTTGCTTTGGATTGGCTCCGATCATTGTCCATTGTTACTACAAATTAAAACGAAAAGGCCAAAAATTCAGAACACTCCATTTAGATTTCATAAGTTTTGGCTATCTTATGATGATATTAAAGAGGTTGTTCAAGGTGCCTGGAGAACCCCTAGCACTGAGTTTCATAGTATTCGTTTTGATTCGGCTTCTTTGAAACACAAGACAGGCTTTGCGTCGTTGGAACAAGGATTTTGTTGGCAATCTCTTTGGAAAAATCAAGAGATTAGAAGATCAAATCAAAGAGCTCTAGGAAGAAGATATTCGATGTGGTGGCAATAATGTTCATTTGCAAATGGCTATTTCCTACAAGATGATTGATTATAACAGAACTCTAAAGCTTCAAGAGATTTACTGGCATCAGAAGTCCAGGATAAGGTGGCTTCAAGAAGGGGACTCAAATACCACCTTCTTTCATCAATCCACTATCATCCACAGGCGGAAGAATAGAATTTCTTATATAAGAAAGGCTGATGGGAGCTTCACTGATGTTGATTCTGAGATTTGTTCTAAGATCTTGAGCTTCTTTCGCCGCCACTGGGCGGCACCATCACATTCAGCCACCTTTGAGCTTCCTTCCATCCAAACTATGGTCTGCACATCAAAATTAGATCTTGATTCAAGAGGTGATTGTCGATGAGATTATTAAGGCTTTATCGCAACTTTCTTCTGATAGGGCCTCTGGATCTAATGGTTTTTAACCCCTGTTCTTCAAGTATTTTTGGTCGATTGTCAAGCTGGATATTCTTGCTGCGATTCAAGAGCTCTTCAGATGGGCTAAAATGCCAGATGATTGAAAACGCACTCATATTATCCTGATCCCTAAGATTCACAATTCGATGGAGGTCAAACATTACCATCCAATAAGTCTTTGTGGCACACTTTATGAAATTGTTGCTAAAATTCTTGTTAACATGTTAAAGCCTCTTATGCCATCCTTGGTATCAAGGGAATAAGGTGCTTTTGTGCTGGGCCGAAATATCTCTGATAATATAATAATTGCTCAGGAGGTCTTCCATTCAATGCGCCGTGCTTCTAAAAGAAATTCTTTAATGCTTATCAAAGCTGACATGGGGAAAGCTT
Organism: Cocos nucifera; assembly: GCA_006176705.1. Classification (NCBI taxonomy): domain Eukaryota; kingdom Viridiplantae; phylum Streptophyta; class Magnoliopsida; order Arecales; family Arecaceae; genus Cocos; species Cocos nucifera. The sequence goes on along the minus strand of QRFJ01001823.1, from coordinate 71,140 downwards.
ACGATAAAGTATCTTGGAGATATCTTGAAGCTATCCTCAAATATTATGGTTTCCATGTGCATTTTATTAAATGGATCTTGTGCTGCATTCAAAGCCCCACTTTTTTTGTCATTATTAATGGAGACTAGTTTTCTTTCTTTATGGGTTTAAGACAAGGATGTCCGCTGACTCCATTCCTTTTTGTTCTTTGCTCTGACATGCTATCTGGATCATTGAATGAGCTGGTCCATAAGGGATCTCTTCGTGGTTATCAGCCAAGACATCATAGTCCTAGTTTCACTCATATGATGTTTGCGGACGATTTAGTTCTTGTGGCCAAAGCTTCTATTAATAATGCAAGACTTCTCATGAAAACTATTGAGAGCTACTATATTCAATCTGGATAGCAAATTAATGTGCAAAAATCGTAGATTCAGCTTACTCCAAAAATTGACATGAGGGTTATTGAGGATAAATCCCGCTTCAGTTGAAATCCAATCTGATGCTTAGCCTAATGTAACTGATAATCATAAAAGAGCTTTGACCGAAAATTCTTCTTCAGTTCGGACTTCTCCTTCAGTCGGATTTCTTCAGAAGTCGAACTCCTTTCAGACCTTTCCTTCAGTTCAGATTCCTCCAGAAGTCGGACTCCTTCCAGACTTCTTCTTCAGTCGGATTTCTCCAAAAGCCGAACTTCTTTCAGATGTCTTCTTCAGTCAGATTCCTCCAGGAGCCGAACTCCTTTCAAACATCTTCTTTGGTCAAATTTCTTCAGGAGTCAAACTCCTTCCGAACATTTTCTTCAGTCGAATTTCTCTAGAAGCCAAACTCCATCCAGACTTCTTCTTCAGTCGGATTCCTCCAGGAGTTGAACTCCTTCTGGACATCTCCTTCAGTCGGATTTCTCTAGGAGCCAAACTCCTTCCGAATCTCTCCTTCAGTCAAATTCCTTCAAGAGCCGAATTTCTTTCGGACCTCTCCTTCAGTCGGATTTCTCCAAGAGCCGAACTCTTTTCGGACTTTTCCTTTAGTCCGAACTCCTTCGGCCATCGAACTTCTTCTGAACTTTTTTTTCAGTCCGGACTCCTTTAGCAACCAAACTCCTTCCGAACTTCTCCTTCAATCAAATTCCTTCAGGAGCCGAATTTCTTCCAAATTTCTTCTTCAGTCGAATTCCTCCAGCAGTTGACCTCCTTTCGGATTTTTTTTTTAGTCAAATTTTTTCAGTAGCCGAACTCCTTCTAGACTTCTCCTTCAGTCAGATTTTTCTAGGAGCCAAACTTCTTCTAGACTTCTCCATCAGTCGAACTCCATCCAAATTTCTTCAGTGAATTACTTTCAGATTTCAAGTAGTATTCCTTTCGAATGATCTTCCTCTAGCCGTATTCTCTTTAGGAGTTCGAACTCCTCTGAAATTGATATATGTCAAAGCTCTTCACCAACCAACGCCTGCTTCCTTTGGACTTCGACTACTAAATCTCAACGAACGGACACATCACGACAACGGACATCTCTCTCCATAATAAACTCCACGTGGCCCCGAGCAGCCCACTACCGGACGGTTACGACTATTATTTATCAGTCTGCTACAGGCAATCCCTACTGTTAGATGGTTATGATTGTCATTTATCAGTCTACTACAGACGATCCTACTATCAGATAGTTATGACTATCATTTATCAGTCTACTACGGACGACACATCTCTCCATAATAAATTTCATGTAATTTCGAGCGGTCCACAACTAGACGGTTATGGTTGTCACTATCATTCTGCTTCGGACTTCGTCTATAAAAGGGAATCCTTTATATACATTTTCTGTAAGCTCTCTTCTTCTTCTGAAAATTCTACTGAATTTTTGTCTGAGCACTCTATTTCTATTGCTCAAAAGAGCTAACTTGATCATTCGGAGGATTCTATCGAAGCCACCACCACCGACTCTAGATGAAATTTTATTTTGCAGGTCACCGATGGCGACCTCTTCTTTTCCAACTCCAGCTCAATCCAGCGTCAATCAGATTCTGCACCAACAGAATTGATGCTAGAGGAAGGACCCTCTGTTCCTAAAGTTCCGTTGTTCTTAAAGGAGTGCTCAGCAATGATCTCTTTTTCTCCTCTCTAGAGTTCTTTTCGAAAAAATACCTTCTAAAAAAGCTTCGACCCGACTATCAACGGCCTCTGTAGCCAAATCTCATCCAAATTTATCCGCTCCCACTTCAGCTCTGGTAACTCAAGCGCCACCTGCAGCCATGGTGGATGCAAGACAGTTCAACCTACTAATCCAGCAAGTTTGCGATCTCATAGAGGCGGTGTAAGCCATATATCTTCAGACTTCGATGCCTATTCGACTGGAGCAGACCTCTTCGGAGTTCCATGATCCGATCGGAGGACGACCAACTTGGGCTAGCCGACCGGTGACCTCCGAAAAGAGAAAGCAGAGGGTGGAGAGCCTTTGCTCAGACCATAACTCGATTCAAGGGGAGCTTTGCCTCCATCCCACCAGAAAATTCTGAAGATCAACGATCGTGAAGATCTCCTGAATCAAAGGCTCTAAGAAATAAGTCGACGAATCGAAGAGCTCCATTATACTCTCTCCTCTCATGATAATAATATTTGCATTGACCTTTCTTTTTCTCAGAGGATTATGCAAGAGTCCGTTCTGCTGAACTTCAAGCTTTCCCTAATTTGAAAGCTACGATGGAATCTTTAATCCGATCGATCATCTGAAGGCCTTCCGGATCATGATGCAGCTCCATAGTGCACCAGACGCCATCTTATGTCGAGCTATCTCGTCTACCTTAAAGAAAGTAGCAAAAAATTGGAACTCAATGTTGAAGTCGAGTATCATCTTTTTCTTTGACTAGATGAGCCATCAGTTTGCGGCTCATTTCGTCAGCAGCTGACGTCCGTATCGAGGTTCGAATTTTCTGATGAATATCAAGCAGAAAGAGGAAGAATCTATTCGAACTTATGTCATCTGATTTAATTCTGCTGCATTGGAGGTCCGAAATCTAGACCAGTCTTTTGTAATGGCCGCACTCAAGGATGGCCTTCAGAAGAATGATTTGCTGTTCTTCCTAGAGAAGAAGTATCCCAGGGACTTTGCCGATCTGCTAGCTCAAGCTGAAGGATATGTTCGAGCGAAAGAAACCTTCAAATTGAAGGATGAGAAAGTCACAGGAGAGTGGCAGACGGGCAAGTCTAATAAACCCGCAGCTGATGGAGGGCCGAATGAAGTTCGACCTTGCTCACAGACTTCCTCCGAATATAAGCAAGCCCGAACTTCTCCTCAAGCTCGTCATCAAAGAAGCTCTGATAGAAGGGCACGAAGAAGTTCTCCCCCAGAATGTTTCACAATTACGCCCCCCTCAAAGCTCCAAAAATGTAAGTATTGATGGAGATCAAGGAGCAACTGCCGAGGCCTGAAAGGATGTGTACTCATCCTGGTAAACGCAATCCTAGCAAATACTGTCTCTACCATCGTGACCACGGTCACGATAGTGAAGAATGTATTCAGCTCTAAGATGAGATCGAGGAGCTCATCAGAAGAGGTCGGTTGGATCGATTTCTTAAACGTCGGTCTGAAGTAAGAGAAGATCGGCCGAGGGCACTGCCGCAGTCAGAACCACCAAGGATAGAGGAACAACAAGAAGATTGGTCGCCTCTCGGCATCATCAATACTATCTCTGGGGAACTTTGGCGAGAAGAGGCCAGCGGATCTAGAGGATCGATAAAAAGATGGAGGGCTGAAGAACCCATAACCTTCACTAAGGTAGATGCATGGAGAGTACAGTTTTCGCATAATGATGTAGTTGTAATCTCTTTAAATATAGCGGACTATAATGTACGTCGCATCCTAGTTGATAATGAAAGTTCGGCTGACATCTTATTTTATGATGCTTTCTCCAAAATGTCAATATCTAATAGTCAGCTTGGATCAATAAACTCCTCCTAGTAGGCTTCGCTAGTACTACAGTACCAGTTGAAGATGTAATGACTCTAGCTGTGGCTGTCGGATAATATCCAAAACAATCCAAAGCGTGGGTGGATTTTTTGATAGTAAAGGCTCCCTCCGCTTACAACGCAATTCTCGGTTCGATCTGATTTAAATGTACTTCAAACGATGGTATCCACTTATTATTTGAAGATGAAGTTTTTGATAAGTTATAGGATCGAAGAGATCAGGAGAGATCAAGCTCTGGTAAGGCACTACTACTCAATTGCTCTGCGAAAGGAAGAACAGTTTGACCTTTGTCCTGTTGATGGGCTAGATGCCCGGGATGACCTCATAGAAGAAAGAAGAGAACCGATAGAAGATCTTGTGACCGTCCTCCTGAATGATGAAAATATGGAGCATATGGTGCAAATTGGCTCCAATATGGAAGATGAAGTTCGAAAGTAGCTCATCGCCTTTTTACGGAAGAATGCCGACGTCTTCGTCTAAGTTTTGATGGATATATTTGGGATTGACGTCGAGGTTATGGAATATTGGCTGGCTGTTGATCCCAAGCATCGACCAGTGAAAGAAAAAGTTTGAGGCCATGCACCAGAAAGGTAGAAAATAATAGCAGAAGAAGTCAACAAGCTTTTCAACACTAGATTTATCCGAGAAGTTAGCTATCCGATTTGGGTCTCTAACGTAGTTTTAGTCAAGAAATCCAATGGCAAGTGAAGGATGTACATCAACTTTAAGAAGCTTAACAAGACCTGCCCAAAAGATAGCTATCTTTTGTCCAGAATTGATCAACTGGTGGACACGACTTTAGGCTATGAGCTCCTCACCTTCATGGATGCTTTCTTTGGCTATAACTAAATTCGAATGGCACCGACAGACGAGAAGAAGACTGCTTTTATTACTAATCACAGTCTTTACTGTTACAGGATCATGCCCTTCGGACTTAAAAATGTAGGCGCGATTTATCAGCGCTTGGTCAATAAAATCTTCAAGAAACAGATCGATCGTAATATGGAGATTTACATCGATGACATGCTGGTCAAAAATTGAAAGACTGTCAATCATGTCATTGATCTTGAAGAGGCTTTCGATACGCTCAGAAAATACAAGATGAAGCTGAACCTAATCAAGTACACCTTTGGGATAGCCTTAGAAAGATTTTTAGGATTCATGATCTCGAGATGAGGGATCGAGATCAATACAGAGAAAATTTGAGCTATCCAGAAGATGACCACTCCGAAGTTCATTAAGAAAGTTCAGCACCTGATCGAAAAGATGGCATCTTTGAATCATTTTGTCTCGAGGTTGGCCGAATGCTGCATGTCCTTCTTCCAAATTCTTAGAAAATCGAAAGATTTTTACTGGACTCAGGAATGCCAAAAGACGTTCGACGAGCTCAAGAACTACCTTGGCTCGCCACCTACTGGCCAAATTCAAATTTAGAGAGAAGCTGTTTCTCTATCTCGCAATCTTTCCTACGGTGCTAGCGGCAGTCCTAGTCAAAGAAGAGGCGAAAGTACAATAACCAGTCTACTACATAAGTCGGATCTTAAGGAATGCTGAGATTAGGTATATAAAGTTGAAAAAATTAATTTATGCTCTTTTGATTGCAACAAGAAGACTTCGATCTTACTTCCAGGGATATGCTATAATGCTCCTCACTGATCAGCCGATCAAAGCAATCCTTCATCAAATGGATGCTTTCGGAAGAATTGTAAAATGGACCATTAAATTAACAAAATTCGACATCAACTACCGACATCAGCCAGCAATCAAGGCTCAAACATTGACCGACTTCATAGTTGAATGTACCATTTTAGATGAAGCCGAGCTTGAGCAGAACAAGACTAGCATCCCATGGTTGCAATCGAGCCTCCTCGAAGAAAGTGTTGAGTACGTGGATGGTTCGTCCAACTCCGCTGGAGCAGGTGTGGGGTTAGTCTTAGTCAACTTCAAGGGAGTCATTGTCGAGTATGCGCTACGCTTTGAATTTTCTGCAACTAATAACGGGGCCGAATATAAAGCACTGATCGTCGGATTAAAAATAGTAAGAGAGTTAAAAGTAGATCAGCTTCAAGTCTACAGTAATTTTCAATTAGTGGTCGGCCAAGTTAGTGGCAACTATGAAGCACGGAAGGAAAGTATGATAAAATACCTTGAGAAAGTAAAGAATTTGACTTCGGCCTTTGATAGTTTTGGCATTCGATAAATTCTGAGGGCAAAAAATATAAGAGCCGACCTTCTCTCCAAATTAGCCAATTCAGCCCCAGTCAAACTGTTCAAAGAAGTATTTTTTGAAACTCTAAAATGCTCAAGCTTAGAGGAATCGCAGCTCATTATGCAGACGAAGCTCGAGCCGAGCTGGATTGACTCGTTAGTTGCCTATCTCAAAGAGGAAGTTCTTCCTCATGATCTGAAAGAAGCTCGGAAACTCAGAATCAAGCCTTTTGGTATATTTTGTATGAGGACAAGTTGTATAAAAGATCGTATTCGCTACCGCTGTTGAGATGTCTCCGACCTTCAGAGGTCGACATCGCATTATGGAAAGTGCACGAGAGAATTTATGAAAGTCATATAGGAGCCAGATCCCTATCACAAAAATTACTTCAGCAAGGATACTATTGGCCGACCTTGTACCATGATTCTATGAAGTATGTCAAAAAATGTGATCGCTGTCAGAGAAATGCAAATATACAAAGATAGCCGACCTCCAAGCTTACTCTACTAAGCGCACCTTGGCCATTTGCGCAATGAAAAATGGATATAATTAGCTCTTTCTTAATGTCATCCGGACAATGAAAATTCCTCCTGATTGCGATTGACTACATCAAATGGGTCGAAGCTAAATCATTAGCAAAAATTACTGAGACCAAGGTACAGAACTTCGTCTGAAAGTCAATCGTCTGTCGGTTTGGTCTGCCCCAAACTCTCATAACAGATAACGAGCGATAGATCGCTGGAACGAGATTCGCTGAGTTCTGTGAAGATCTAAATATCTTCCATCATTTTACGTCGATAGCTCATCCATAGAAAAATAGGGAAACTGAAGTGACCAATCGGATCCTATTGCAAGGCATCAAGACAAGACTCGATAGAGCAAAGGGAGCTTAGGCGAACGAACTCTACCACATCCTCTAAGTATACCGAACTACTCAAAGGCTATCAACTGGGAAAACACCATTTGCCTTGGCCTTTAGAACAGAGGCAGTCATCCTAATCGAGCTTAAACTTTCATCAGCACAGATCGTGGCCTTCAATGAGCAGTGCAACTCGTAGGACCTCAGAGTCAACCTCGATCTACTGAAAGAAAAAAGAGAAGAAGCCCAACTTCGGATGGCAGCCTACAGGTGAAGGATGGCCCAATATTATAACTCCAGAGTTAGAGGTAAAATATTCAGAGTGAAAAACTTAGTATTTCGGTGAGCCGCTATCTCTCAGCCTTAAAGCCAAGGGAAGCTTGCCCTAAATTGAGAAAGATTCTATGAGATCATGGAAGTTGTCCGAATCGGGACATACTACTTGAAGAAACTCGGAGGGAAAGACCTGCCTCGATCATGAAATTCAAAAAATCTATGAATGTATTATCGATAATTTGATTACAATGAAATGCCCCTACTCCAACACCCTAATCATTATTATGTATCGGTGATAAAGAACGACTACCCCACATACTTAATTTCACGACAAATACAATATGTTAGGAACAAGAGGAGAATCTCATCCTAACGTGAGCAAAGTCGAAGGTCTCATTCATTTTGGACAAGATGAGGAGAGAGATTCTGACAACGATCCTAATGTATCCCTATAGCCCGTTAGGAATAAGAGGAGAACCTCATCCTAACGTGAGCAAAATCGAAGATCTCATTCATTTTAGACGAGATGAGGGGAGAGGCCCTGACAACGATCCTAAGGTGCTCCTATAGTCCGTTAGGAACAGAAAGAGAACCTCGTCCTAACGTGAGCAAAGTCGAAGATCTCGTTCATTTTAGATGAAATGAGGGGAGAGGCCCTGACAACGGTCCTAAGGTGCTCCTATAGCCCATTAGGAACAGAAAAAGAACCTCGTTCTAATGAGTGCAAAGTCGAAGGCCTCGTTCATTTTAGACGAGATGAGGGAAGAGGCCCTGATAATGGCTCTAAGGTGCCCCTATAGCCCGTTAGGAATAGGAGGAGAATCTCATCCTAACGTGAGCAAAATCGAAAACCTCATTCATTTTAGACGAGATGAGGAGAGAGACCCTGACAACGATCCTAATATGTCCCTATAGCCTGTTAGGAACAGAAGGAGAACCTCATCCTAACGTGAGCAAAGTCGAAGATCTCGTTCATTTTAAACGAGATGAGGGGAGAGGTCCTGACAATAGTCCTAATATATCCCTACAGTCCATTAGGAATAGAAGGAGAACCTCATCCTAACGTGAGCAAAGTCGAAGACCTCATTCATTTTAGACGAAATAAGGGGAGAGGCCCTGACAACGGCCCTAATGTGCTCTTACAGTCCGTTAGGAACTGAAGGAGAACCTCATCCTAACGTGAGCAAAATCGAAGATCTTATTCATTTTAGACGAGATCAGGAAAGAGATCCTAACAATGGTCCTAATGTGTCCCTACAGTCTGTTAGGAACATGAGGAGAATCTCATCCTAACGAGAGCAAAGTCGAAGGCTCCATTCATTTTAGATGAGATAAGGAGAGAGATCCTGACAATGGTCCTGAGGTAAACCTACAGTCCGTTAGAAATAGGAGGAGAACCTCATCCTAATGAAAGTAAAGTCGAAAGCCTCATTCATTTTAGAAGGGGTGAGGGGAGAGGCTCCGACAATGGCCCTAAGGTGTCCCTACAGTCCATTCGAAATAGAAGAAGAATCTCATCCTAACATGAGCATAGTCAAAGGCCTCGTTCATTTTAGACGAGATGAGGAGAGAGGTTCTGTCAATGGGCCAAATTTCGCCACCACAAGCCATGTTAGAAAAAGAAGGAGAACCTCATCCTAACGTGAGCAAAATCGACGACCTCATCGATATAAGATAGGATGGAGGGAGAGACCCTATCGACATCCCTAACGCACCCTCATAAGCCATGATAAGAATAGAAGGAAAGCCTCGTCCTAACATGAGCAAAAGTCGGAACCTCGTAGACCAAAGATGTGGAGAAGGAAGAAGCTCGATGGAGAATCCTTACACATATTTTTTCATGACAATCTGACTACGTCAAATACGAAAGGTAGAATCTTATCCTGATTTGCAGAAGAGGTCCTAGTTCGACATCCACAATAAGTCCGGCATCCACAACAAGTTCGGCATCCACAACGAGCTCTGCATCCACAACAAGCATTTCATAAGAAAATGACAGAGAGAAAAACAAGCCTCAAATTTTTGAACTGATTCGAGCACTTCTACGACAGGTTTAGATGGACCAAAAGCGAGCTCATCGAAAGAAAGATCGACTACAGCATTAGACGGTCCCGCATCCACGTCATCTTTCTCCTCCTCTAAAAAGTTGAGGTCGAACTCGGGGACTTTGGTCGTCATCTTTTTTTTCTTTAAATTTTGAATTCAATTTCGAACTCGAGGGTAGGAAGACTATTATTGGGGATAAACTCTGCTCCCGCTGAAATCTAGTCTGATGCTTAGCCTAATGTAACTGATAATCATAGAAGAGCTTCGATCAAGAATTTTTCTTTAGTCCGAACTTCTCCTTCAGTCGGATTCTTTCAGGAGTCGAACTCCTTTCGGATCTCTCCTTCAGTCGGATTCCTTCAAAAGTTGGACTCCTTCCAGACTTCTCCTTCAGTCAGATTCCTCCAAGAGCTAAACTTCTTCAAGATGTTCTTCTTCAGTCGGATTTCTCTAAGAGCCAAATTTCTTCCGGACCTCTTCTTCAATCAAATTTTTCTAGGAGTCGAACTCCTTTCAGACATCTCCTTCAGTCGAATTTCTTCAGGAGCTAGACTCCTTTCTGGATTTTTCCTTCAGTCGAATTCTTCCACAAGCCGAACTTCTTCTGGATCTCTCCTTCAGTTAAATTTCTTCAGGAATCGAACTCCTTCCGAACCTCTCCTTTAGTTGAATTTCTTCATGAGCCGGATTCCTTTCGAACTTCTCCTTCAGTCAGATTCCTCCAGGAGCCAAACTTCTTTCGGACTTCTCCTTCAGTTCGGACTACTTCAGCAGTCGAACTCCTTTCGAACTTATTTTTCAGTCGGATTCCTCCAGAAAATGAACTTCTTCTAGACTTCTCCTTCAGTCAAATTCCTTCAGGAGCCAAACTCCTTGTAGACTTCTCCTTCAGTCGAATTTCTTCAACAGCTGAACTCCTTCTGAACTTTTTCTTCAATCAAATTTCTCCAAGAGTCAAACTTTTTTCGAACTTTTTCTTCAGTCAAATTCCTCTAGGAGCCAAACTCCTTTCGAACTCCATCCAAATTTCTTCAGTAGATTACTTTTCAGATTTTAAGTAGTATTTCTTTTGGATGATCTCTTCTAGCCGTATTTTTTTTAGAAGTCTGAACTCCTCTGAAATTGATATATGTCAAAGCTCTTCACCAATCAACGCCTACTTCTTTTGGACTTCGACTATTAAATCTCAACAAACAGGTACATCACGATAATGAGCACCTCTCTTCGTAATAAATTTTACATGACCCTGAGCAGCCCACTATCGGATGATTATGATTGTCATTTATCAGTCTGCTACAGATGATCCCACTATCGGATGGTTACGACTGTCATTTATCAGTCTGCTATAGGCAATTTCATCATCGGACGATTACGACTATCATTTATCAATCTACTATGGATGATACCTCTCTCCGTAATAAATTTTATGTAGCTCCGAGCGGTCCACGATCGGACGGTTATGATTATCACTATCAGTCTGCTCCGAACTTCGTCTATAAAATGGATCCTTCAGATACGTTTTCTCTAAGCTCTCTTCTTCTTCTAAAAATTTTGCTGAATTCTTGTCTGAGCACTCCATTTCTGTTAGCCAGAAGAGCTAACTTGATCGTCGGAGGGTTCTACTGGAGCCACCACCATTGACTCTGGATGGAACTTTATTTTTCAGATCGCCGACGGCGATCTCTTCTTTCCTAACTCCATCTCGATCTGGCGTCAACCAAATTCTGCACCAACAAGGGTCAAGCAGTAAATTCTTGAAATCTATAGTGTTCCACTTAAGCAGGGGGTTTGAAACTACTTGGAGGTGCCTCTATCTGGCTCTAAACTGAAGTGTAAAGATTTTAATTAGTTGTTTGATTGTATCCATAAGAAGCTTGATGCTTGAAAGTGGAAACCTTTGTCACAGGCTGACTGTATAACTTTACTTCAAGTTGTTCTCAATTTAAGTTATATGTATCTCATGACTAATGTATCTATTCCTATAGTCGTTTTTAATAAGTTGGATAAAATTTTCAAGACATTTCTATAGGAGCATGATATTGGCTCTGGGAAGGTGCACTTGATCTCTTAGAACACTATTTGCATGGACAAAGATAAGGATGGTCTGGGCATACATTCTATTAGGAGACAAAGAGAGGCCTATATAGGGAAGGTTGCAGCTAACCCAGTTTTGCACAAGAATTCATTGTGGGCTAATTTAGTTCAAGATAAGTATGCCTTTGGAAGCTAGGATGATTACCATTGTAGAAGAGGAACTTCTCAATTATGGAGATCAATTTGCTCTGCTACAAAGTGGATTAAAAACTCCTTCAAGTGGCTAATTGGCAATGGTAGAAACATCAATATGTTAAAGGATCCTTGGCTAAGTAACATATCCTTGTGTCGTAACGTGGTGCCAATAAATATTAACCTGTGCGATGAGAATTGGATGGTATCTCAGCTTATCGGTTCGAATGAAACTTGGAATATAAACCTGGTGAACCAGTTGTTTTCACAAGAGCTTGCAACTACAATTATGGCCATTCTCATCCCTCAGCAACAATGTAAGGATATCCTTGTTCTTTATAAGTCGGTGCATTGTAAACTTAAGGTGAAAGATGTGTATGCTGATATCATGAATTCAGAAACTATACATAGCCATGACATTTATCCAAATCAGACTCTAAACTAGATATGGCATCTAAAAATTACGTCGAGAGTTAGAGTCTTTTGGTGGAAAGTGTGCTGGGATCGTTTGCCTTGTAAAGCTCTTGCCCTTTCTAGAGGGCTCATTCAACAGCAGGCTAGCATTTGTGAGCTTTGTAATGTGAGCATAGAAGATATGGATCACTATTTATTTACTTGTCCCCAAGTGTCACAAGTTTGGAGTGAGATGAGAAAGAGATACCATCAGATCCCAACATTTAACTCTGTGCAACAGCTCATTAAGTTCACTTCACTTTGAGGTAACGTAGATTATGATAAGAGTCTTATTTGCTATATTGCATGGAGTATCTGGAATTCAAGAAATGTGCACCTCTTTCAAGGCACCTAGTATGATCCTATCAAAGTTTTTACTTTAGCTCAATACCATACCGAAGGATACAATCAAGCAGCTCTGAAAGTTAATGAAATCACTGTAAGGTAGTCTTGGGGTATTGGCAGCTCCGTGAGCTCAGAAACATCCTCATCAAGGTTAGTGTCCTGGGTACCCCCACCCTACAATATGGTGAAAATAAATTTTGATGCTTATTTGTCTGAAAATTTGGTTGGCTTGGGTTATCTTATCAGAGACCATATGGGAGTTGTTTGTTTTGCTGGGTCTGCAAAGTCCCATGCCATGTCTATTTTGGAGGCTGAATTACAAGCTGCTTGGCATGGCCTCTCCATTGCTGTTCAATAGTTCGGATTCAAAAGGATTTACCTTGAAGGAGACTCTTTAATGGTAATTCATTGGATTGCTAATTATACAAAGTATAGCAGTATAGCAATGCCTCATGAGCCAATCTAACCTCTACTGCTTGATATTGTTTATTGGGCTTTGCACTTGGATTACTTTATTGTCTCTTATGCTTTTAGAGAGGCCAACCAACCTACGGATGGATTAGCTCATCTTTTGAGAAACTTGATGTTCTCCTCTACCTTTGCTCTTCCTGATCATATTTCTGCTCTCACCAAGGCTGATATCATGGGTGCTCAGTTTCCTCATTTTTAGCTATTTCTGTTTTCTCATTCAAGCCCCTTACGTAACAAAAAAAAAAACTTGCCATGTCTAGCCTATAGGAATACTGCACCTGGGGACTACCACGAGGCTTGTATGCTTTTGAAAGAAAGACCGGAAGTATTGGATAAGGATCTAAATAGAAATTGCTTCTCCACAAGTCTCCTTTATAAATTTTCTAAATTTTTTATAATATTTGGTTGTGGAATAAATTTTGAAGGGCTAATGAAAATTTAACTGCATAAGTTCAAAGGGAAATTTGTTCCGTGGAACAGGATCTTGTGTATTCCGTTGGAGGATAGATGCATGCACTTAGGGTGTTGAATTTCGTAATAATTTAGATTTTGTCATGAATAATAACATTATTACTCAAAATTTACTACAATAAGTTAAGAATAGTTCTATCATTTTAGTAAAACAAAATAATTACTTCAATTAAGCTTGTTCTAAAAATTTTGACAACTCAATAAAATCTAACACAAACACAAACCTAGGCTTCCTTAGTTCCATTTTCTTATGCTCCCAACAAAAATTTTAGATTGCATTTGATAATGAGTGATAATTTGGATAAATTGTCAGTAATATTGATTATCTCTTATGAGGTAATCTGGACTACTAAGAGAACGAATGGCTATTTAGATTATTAAATATTTAATAATCTGACAATAACATATTTGAACGAAAATATCCTCATTAAAAATAAAATAATATTATATTATATTATAATAATAATATGATATAATATAATATTATTATAATATATTATTATAAAAATAATATATTAATATATGATAATATAATAATAATATACTATCATAATATTATAATAATATAATATTATGTATTGATGCAGAATCTAGTTGATGTCGGATCGAGCTGGAGTTAGAAAAAAAGAGGTCGCCGTCGGTTACCTGCAAAATAAAGTTTCATCCAAAGTCGGTGGTGGTGGTTCTGGCAGGATCCTCCGACGATCAAGTCAGCCCTTCTGGCCAATAGAAATGGAATGCTTAGGAAAGAATTCAGCAGAGTTTTGGGAAGGAGAAGAGAGCTTAGAGAAAACGTATCTGAAGGGTTCCTTTTATAGACGGAGTCCAGAGCAGAATAATAGTGACAATTGTAATCATCCGGTCATGGGTCCCTCGGGGCCATGTAGAATTTATTATAGAAAAAGGTGTCGCTCATAATAGACTGATAATGACAGTCGTAACCGTTCGATAGTGAGGTCATCTGTAGCAGACTGATAAATGATAGTTGTAACCATCTAGTAGTAGGGTCGTCTGTAGCAGACTGATAAATGACAGTCGTAAATGTCCGATAGTGAGGTCACCTATTCGTTGAGATTTAATAGTCGAAGTCCAGAGGAAGCAGGCGTTGGTTGGTGAAGAATTTTGATATATATCAATTTCAGAGGAGTTCGGACTCCTAAAAAAAATATGGCTAGAGAGGATCATCCGGAAGGAATACTACTTAAAATCTGAAAGTAAACCACTGGAGGAATCCGGATGGAGTTCGACTAATGGAGAGATTCAGAAGGAGTTCAGCTTCTATAGGAATCCGATTGAAGGAGAGGTTCGGAAGGAGTTCAACTACTATAGGAATCCAACTGAAGGAGAGATCTGGAAGGAGTTCGGCTCTTGGAGGAATCCAACTGAAGGAGAGGTTCGAAAGAAGTTTGGCTCCTATAGAAATTCAACTGAAGGAGAGGTCTGAAAGAAATTTGGCTCCTGAAGGAATCCGACTGAAGAAAAAGTTTGGAAGGAGTTAGGAATCTGACTGAAGGAGAGGTCCGGAAGGAGTTCGACTCCTGTAGGAATCCAACTGAAGGAGAAGTCTGAAAGAAGTTCAACTTCTATAGGAATCAGTCTGAAGAAGAAGTTCGAAAGGAGCTCGACTGCTGGAGAAATTTGACTGAAGGAGAAGTTCGGAAGGAGTTTGGCTCCTGTAAGAATCAGTCTGAAGGAGAAGTTCGGAAGGAGCTCGACTGCTGGAGGATTTTCGATCGAAGCTCTTCTATGATTATCAGTTATATTAGACTAGGTATCAGACTGGACTTCGATGAAAGTGGGGTTTATCTCCAATAATAGTCTCCTCCACTCTCGAGTTTGAAATTCGAAGGAAGAAAGTATAAAAAAGATGACTGCCGAAGTTCTTTTCCGAACTCTGCATCTGTTAAGGTTGAAGCTCGAAAAAGATCTTATCTTCTGTGGAGGTTGAGAGAGATCTTATCTTCTTTTGAAGTTGAAGCTCGAAAGAGATTTTATCTCCAGCCAGGATTGTAGGAGATTCTATCTTCTCTTGAGGTCGAAGCTCAGGGAAGATCTTATCTTCAGTCAAGGTTGTAGAAGATCTTATCTTCTTTTGAAGTTGAAGCTCGGAAGAGATCTTATCTCCGATCGAGTCGGAGCTTCTCTTCTCACCTCGTCTAAAATGAACGAGGTCTTCAACTTTGCTCATGTTAGGATGAGGTTCTCCTCTTGTTCCTAACGGACTGTAGGGGCACATTAGGGCCATTGTTAGGGCCTCTCCCCACATCTCGTCTAAAATGAACGAGATCTTCAACTTTGCTCACGTTAGGACGAGGTTCTCCTCCTATTTCTAACGGGCTATAGGGGCACATTAGGGCTATTGTCAGAGCTTCTTCTCTCATCTTATCTGATGAACGAGATCTTCGACTTTGCTCACATGAGGATGAGGTTCTCCTCCTATTTCTAATAGACTGTAGGAAAATATTAGGACCATTGTTAGGGCCTCTTCCTTCATCTCGTCTAAAATGAACGAGGCCTTCGACTTTGCTCACGTTAGGACGAGGTTCTCCTCCTATTTCTAATAGACTGTAGAGGCACATTAGGGTCATTGTCAGGGCCTCTCCCCTCATCTCGTCTAAAATGAACGAGGCCTTCGACTTTGCTCACGTTAGGATGAGGTTCTCTTCCTGTTCCTAATGGGCTATATTTGTTGTGAAATTAAATTCATGGGATAGTCCTCCTCTATCACCGGTACACAACAAAGATTAAGATGTTGGAATAGAAGAATTTCATTGTAATCAAATTATCGGTAATACATTTATAGATTTTCTGAATTCCATGGTGGAGGTAGGTCTGCCCCTTTCAAGTTCCTTCAAGTAGTACGTCCTGGGTCAGACGACTTAAGTGACCTCGTAGGGTCCTTCCCAATTTAGGACAAGCTTCTTCTGACTCTGAGACTGAGAGATAGCAGCTTGTTGAAGTACTAAGTCTTCCACTCTGAATATTTTACCTCTGACTCTGAAATTATAATATCAGACCATCCTTCGTCTGTAGGCCGCCATCCAAACTTGGGCTTCTTCTCTTTTTTCTTCCAGCAGATCGAGGTTAACTCTGAGGTCCTGCAAGTTACGTTGCTTATTGAAAGCCACGACCCATGCTGTTGGGAGTTTAAGCTCGATTGAGATAATTGCCTCCGTTCCAAAGACCAAGACGAATGGTATTTTTTCAATCAGTAGCTTTTGAGTAGTTCGGTATGCTCAGAGGACGTGATAGAGTTCATCCATCTAGGCTTCCTTCGCTCTATCGAGCCTAATCTTAATGCCTTACAACAGGATCCGATTGGTTACTTCAGCTTCTTCATTATCTATGGGTGACCTACCGATGTGAAGTGATGAAAGATGTTTAGATCTTCGTAAAACTCAGTGAACCTCGTTTCAGCGAACTGTCACCCATTATCTATTATGAGAGTTTGGAGCAGGCCAAATCGATAGATGATTGACTTTCAAATGAAGTCTTGTACCTTGATCTTAGTAATTTTTGCTAGTGGTTCGGCTTCGATTCATTTGGTGAAGTAGTCGATCGCAATCAGAAGGAACTTTCATTATCCAGATGCCACTGAAAAAGGATCAAGTATATCCATTCTCCACTGTGCAAATGACCATGGTGCTCTTAGTGGAGTAAGCTGGAAGGTCGGCTATCTTTGTATGTTTGCATTTCTCTGACAGCGATCACATTTCTTGACATACTCCATAGAATTGTTGTACAAGGTCGGCCAATAGTATCCTTGCCGAAATAGTTTTTGTGATAGGGATCTAGCTCCACATGACTTTCATAAATTTTTTCATGCACTTTTCATAATGCGAAGCCTCTGAAGGTCGAAGATATCTCAGCAGTGGTAGCAAATATAACCTTTTATACAACTTGCCCTCATACAAAACATATCAGAAGGCTTGATTCCTGAGTCCCCGAGCTTCTTTTGGATCATGAGGAAGAACTCTCTCTCTGAGATAGGCAACTAACGGATCAATCCAGCTCGGCTCGAGCTTCATCTGCATAATAAGCTACGATTCCTCTGAGCTTGGATATTTTAGAGTTTCAAAAAATACTTCTTTGGATAGTTCGGTTGGGACTGAAGTGGCCAATTTAGAGAGAAAGTTGGCTCTTGTATTTTCTATCCTCAAAATTTATCGAATGCCAAAATTATCGAAGGTTGGAGTCAAATTCTTTACTTTCTCAAGGTATTTCATCATACTTTCCTTCCGTACTTCATAGTTACCACTAACTTGATCGACCACTAATTGGAAATCACTATAGACTTGAAGCCGATCTACTTTTAACTCTCTTGCCATTTTTAATCCGACGATCAGCGCTTCATATTCGGCCCCATTATTAGTTGCAGAAAATTCGAAGCGTAGTACGTACTCGGACGATGACTCCCTCGAGGTTGACTAAGACTAATCCCGCACCTACTCCAGCGGAGTTGGACAAACCATCTACGTAAAGGATCCAAAAATCTTCGAAAAGGTTGATAATTTCTTCAAAGAGGCTCGGCTGCAACCATGGGATATCGGTCTTGTTCTGCTCAAGCTCGACTTCATCTGAAATGGTACATTCAACTATGAAGTCGACCAGTGCTTAAGTCTTGATTGCTGGTCGAGGTTGGTAGTTGATGTCGAATTTTGTTAATTTAATGGCCAATTTTGTAATTCTTTCGAAAGCATCCGTTTGATGAAGGATTGCTCTGATCGACTGGTTTGTGAGAAGCATTATAGCATATCCCTGAAAGTAAGGTCGAAGTCTTCTTGCTGCAATCAGAAGAATATAAGTCAATTTTTTCAACTTTGTATACCTAGTCTCAGTATCCCTTAGGATTTGGCTTATGTAGTAGACTGGTCATTATACTTTTGCCTCTTCTTTGACCAGCACTGCTGCTAGCGCCGTAAAGAAGACCGTGAGGTAGAGAAATAGTTCCTCTTTGGACTCGAGTTTGGCCAATAGGGTGGCGAGCTGAGGTAGTTCTTGAGCTCGTCAAATGCCTTTTGGCATTCCTGAGTCCAGTGAAAATCAATCAGTTTCCCAAGAATTTGGAAGAAGGGCATGCAGCATTTGGCCGACCTCGAGATAAAATGATTCAAAAATGCCACCTTTTCGATCAGACACTGAACTTTCTTAATGGACTTTGGAGCAGTCATCTTTTGGATAGCTCGAATTTTCTTCGGATTGGTCTCGATCCCTCGTCTCGAGACCATGAATCCCAAAAATCTTTCTAAGGCTATCCCAAAGGCGCACTTGGTTGGGTTCAGCTTCATCTTGTATTTTTTGAGCGCATCGAAAGTCTCTTCAAGGTCGGCGATATGATTGACAATCTCTCGACTTTTGACCAGTATGTCATCGACGTAAACCTCCATATTACGATCGATCAACTTCTTGAAGATTTTATTGACCAAGCAATGATAAGTCGTGCCTGCATTTTTAAGCCTAAAAAGCATGACCCTGTAACAGTAAAGATCATGGTTAGTAATAAAAGCAATCTTCTCCTCATCCTCCGATATCATCCGAATTTAGTTGTAGCCAGAGAAGGCATCCATGAAGGTGAGGAGCTCGTAGCCTGAAGTTGCATCCACCAATTGATCGATTCTGGGCAAAGGGTAGCTATCTTTTAGGCAGGTCTTGTTAAGTTTCTTAAAGTTGATGCACATCCTCTACTTATCGTTGGCTTTCTTGACCAGGACCATGTTACAAATCCAAGTCGGATAGCTGACTTCTCGAATAAATCTGACGTTGAGAAGCTTGTCGACTTCTTTTGCTATTATCTTCTGCCTTTCTGGCGCATGGCCTAGAACTCTTTCTTTCATTGGTCAATGCTTGAGGTCAACGGCCCAGCCGATGTTCCAAAACTTTGACGTCAATCCCAGGCATATCCATCGGAACCCAGGCAAAGACGTCAGCATTCCTCTGTAAGAAGGCGATGAGCTGTTTTCGAACTTCATCTTTCAGATTGGAGTCAATTTGCACTGTATGCTCCGCATTTTCGTCATTCAGAGGGATGGCCATAAGATCTTCTATGGGCTCGCCCCATTCTTCGGCAAGGTCGGCGACATGATTGATAATCTCTCGACTTTTGACAAGCATGTTGTCGACGTAAACCTCCATATTACAGTCGATCTATTTTTTGAAGATTTTATTGATCAAGCGCTGATAAGTCGCACCTACATTTTTAAGCCCGAAGGGTATGATCCTGTAACAGTGAAGACCATTGTTAGTAATAAAAGCAGTCTTCTCTTTGTCCTCCGATGCCATCCGAATTTGGTTGTAGTCAGAGAAAGCATCCATGAAGGTGAGGAGCTCGTAGCCTGAAGTCGCATCCATCAGTTGGTCGATTTTGGATAAAGAATAGCTGTCTTTTAGATAGGCTTTGTTAAACTTCTTAAAGTCGATGCACATCCTCCACTTGCCGTTGGCTTTCTTGACCAGGACTATGTTAGAGATCCAAGTCGGATAGCTGACTTCTCGGATAAATCCGGCATTGAAAAGCTTGTAGACTTCTTCTGCTATTACCTTCCGTCTTTTTGGTGCATGGCATCGAACTCTTTCTTTCACTGGCCGATGCTTGGGATCAACGATCAGCTGATGTTCAATAACCTCGGCGTCAATTCTAGGCATATCCATCGGAACTCAGGCGAAGATGTTGGCATTCCTCCATAAAAAGGCGATGAGCTGCTCCTAAACTTCAGCTTCCAGATTAGAGCCAATTTGCACCGTATGCTCCGTATTTTTGTCATTCAGGGGGATAATCACAAGATCTTCTATCGGTTCTCCCCTTTCTTCCACGAGGTCATTCTGAAAATCTAGCCCATCAATAGGATAAGGATCCAACTATTCTTCCTTTCGTATGGCAATTGAGTAGCAATGCCTTACCAGAGCTTGATCTTTCCTGACCTCTCCGATCCCGTAACTTGTTGAAAACTTTATCTTCAAATAATAAGTGGACACCACCATTCGAAGTGCATTTAAACTAGATCGGCTGAGAATTGCATTATAAGTGGAGGGAGCCTTTACTACTAGGAAATCCACCTGCGCTCTGGATTATTTTGGATATTGTCCGGACAGCCAAAGCTAGAGTTATTACACCTTCAACTGGTACTGCAGCACCAACGAAGCCTACTAGGGGGAGTTTATTGGTCCAAGCTGACTATTAGATATTGACATTTTGGAGAAAGCATCATAAAACAAGACGTCAGCCGAACTTTCATTATCAACTAGGACACGACGTACATCATAGTCCACTATATTTAAAGAGATTACAACCGCATCATTGTGTGAAAATTGTACTCTCCGTGCATTTGCCTTAGTGAAAGTTATGGGTTCTTCAGTCCTCCGTCTTTTCACTGATCCTCCAGATCCGCTGGCCTCTTCTCACCGAAGTCTCCAAAGATAGTGTTGATGATGCCGAGAGGCAGCCAATCTTCTTGTTGTTCTTCTCTTCTTGGTAGTTCTGATTGCAGTAGTGCCCTCGGTCGATCTTCTCTTGCTTTAGGCCAGCATCTAAGGAATCGATCCAACTGGCCTCTTCTGATGAGCTCCTCAATCTTATCTTAGAGCTGAATGCATTCTTCAGTATCATGGCTGTGGTCATGATGGTAGAGACAGTATTTGCTAGGATTGCGCTTGCCAGGATGAGTGTGTATCCTTTCAGGCCTTGGCAATTACTCCTTGATCTCCATCAATACTTGCATTTTTAGAGCATTGGGGGAAGCGTAGTTATGAAACCTTCTGGAAGGATAACTTCTTCATGTTCTTTTGTCGGGGCTTCTTTGACGATGAGCTCGAGAAGAAGTTTGGACTCGCTTGCGCTCGGAGGGAGTCTGTGAGCATGGCCAAACTTCATTCGGCCTCCATCAATTGCAGATTTATTAGACTCGTCCATCTACCGCTCTCCTATGGCTTTCTCATCCTTCAATTTGAAGGTTTTCTTCCGCTCAGACATATCCTTCAGCCTGAGCTAGCAGATCGACAAAGTCTCTAGGGTACTTCTTCTCTAGGGAGAACAGCAAATCATTCTTCTGAAGGGCACCCTTGAGTGCGGCCATTGCAACAGACTGATCCAGATTTCGGATCTCTAATGCAATAGCATTAAACCGGATGATATAAGTCCGGATAGATTTTCCCTCCTTCTGCTTGATATTCATCAAAGAATCCAAACCTCGGCGCGGACGTCGGCTGCTGACGAAATGAGCCGCAAATTAATGGCTCATCTGATCAAAGGAGAAAATCATATCCGACTTCAATGCTAAATACCAATTTCTTACTGCTCCCTTTAAGGTAGACAGAAAAGCTCGGCATAAGATGACATCTGGTGCGCCATGGAGCAGCATCATGGTCTGGAAGGCCTCCAGGTGATCGATCGGATCAGAGGTTTCATCGTAGCTTTCAAATTGGGGAAGCTTGAAGCTCGGTGGGATGGGCTCTTGCATAATCCTCTGAGAAAAAGGAGGGTCAGTGCAAATATTATTATCGTGTGAGTAGGAAGTATGACGGAGCTCTTCGATTCGTCAGCTCATTTTCTAGAGCCTTTGATTCAGGAGATCTTCACGATCGTTGATTTTCAGAGTTTTCTGATGGGACGGAGGCAAAGCTCCCCCCTGGGTTGAGCTATGGTCCGAGCAAGGTTCTCCACCCTCTGCTTCTCCTTTTCAAAGGTCACCGACCAGCTAGTCCAAGTCGGCCATCCCCCGATCGAATCATGGGGCTCCGGAGAAGCCTACTCCAGTCGAATTGGCATTGGAGCCTGACGATGTATGGCCTGCACTACCTCTGTGAGATCGCGAACTTGCTGGACCAGTAGGTTGAGCTGCCCTGCATCTACCATGGCTGTAGGTGGAGCTTGAGTTATAGGAGCTAAAGCGGGAGCTGATAAATCTGGACAGGATTTGGCTGCAGAGGCCATTGATCGTCGGATCAAAGCTTTCCTGGAAGACATTTTTTTTGGAAAGAACTCTAGAAAGGAAGAAGAGAGATCGCTGCTGAGCACTCTTTTAAGAACAAGAAAACTTCAGGAACAGAGAGGCCCTCCTTCTAGCGCCAATCTTGTTGATGTAGAATCTGGTTGACATCGGATCGAGCTAGAGTTGGGGAAGAAGAGGTCGTCGTCGGTGACCTATAAAATAAAGTCCCGTCCGGAGTCGGTGGTGGTGGCTCCGGCATGACCCTTCGATGATCAAGTCAGCTCTTCTGGCCAACAGGAATGGAGTGCTCAAAAAAAAATTCAGCAGAATTCTGAGAAGGAGAAGAGAGCTTAGAGAAAATGTATCTGGAGGATCTCTTTTATAGACGGAGTTTGGAGCAGATTAATAGTGACAATCGTAACCGTCCAATCATAGGCCCCTCGGGACTACGTGGAATTTATTACGGAGAGAGGTGTCGCTCGTAATAGACTGATAAATGACAGTTGTAACCATCCGGTAGTGAGGTCAGCTGTAGCAGACTGATAAATGATAGTCGTAACCATCCGGTAGTGAGGTCGCCTGTTCATTGAGATTTAATAATCGAAGTCCGGAGGAAGCAGACGTTGGTTGGTAAAGAATTTCGACATATATCAATTCTAGAGGAGTTCGGACTCCTAAAGGAGAATACGGCTAGAGAGGATCATCCGGGAGGAATACTACTTGAAATCTGAAAGTAATCCGCTAGAAGGAATCCGGATGGAGTTCGACTGATGGAGAGGTTCAGAAGGAATTCGGCTCCTATAGAAATCCGACTGAAGGAGAGGTCCAGAAGGAGTTTGGCTCCTGGAGGAATCTGAATGAATGAGAGGTCCGGAAGGAGTTCGGCTCTTGGAGGAATCCGACTGAAGGAGAGGTCCAAAAGAAGTTCGGCTCTTAAAGAAGAGGTCCGAAAAAAGTTCGGCTCCTGTAGGAATCTGACTGAAGAAGACATCCAGAAGGAGTTCGGCTTCTGGAGGAATCCGACTGAAGAAGAAGTTCAGAAGAAGTTTGGCTCCTATAGGAATCAGTCTGAAGGAGAAGTTCGGAAGGAGCTCAACTGCTGGAGGAATTTGACTGAAGGAGAAGTCCGGAAGGAGTTCGGCTCCTGTAGAAATCAGTCTGAAGGAATTCGGAAGAAGCTCGGCTGCTGAAAGATTCTCGATCGAAGCTCTTCTATGATTATCAATTATATTATGCTAGGTATTAGACTGAACTTCAGCGAAAGCGAAATTTATCTCCAACATTATATAATACAATATTATATTATATTATAATAATATATTATAATATATATTATAAATATAAATATATTAGAATATAATATATTATATATAATATATATTTATATTATAAATATAATATATATAATATAATAATATTATTATAACATAATATTATATTATAGTGTATTATTAAAATATTATTATTTAAATAATAATATATTATAATAATATTATAATATATGATAATATAATAATATAATTATATTAATAATATAATATTATGTTGTACTATAATAATATTATAAATATAAATATATATTAGAATATAATATATTATATTATATATATTATAATATGTAATATATATAGACGGCTCCAATCGATCGAAGCCTAGCCTATACCTGATCGTATCCCCAACCATTCGATTAGCACGCATCTTCGAGTGTGCGTCTAAAAAGAAGTACCAACTGAAAAAAGATCCGAATGCATGCTTGAAAAAAAAATAGATGGAAAAAAATTAAAAAAAATTTGAATCTGAAAAAATTTAAAAAAATTCAAAAAAAATATCTGAACCTAAAAAAAATTTAAAAAAAATCTAAAAAAATTAAAAAAATCTAAATTTTTTATTTTATAATTATTATATTTAATTATTAATTTTTTTAATATTTTTTATTTTTTTAGTCCGAAAGGCACCATCAGGACGCATGAAGGCGCCTTCCATGCTGGAAAACAACAAAATTGGACTAAAAAAAAATTTTAAAATTTTTTTAGGAAGGCCCAAAAATTTAAAAAAATAAAAAAAACCTTAAAAAAAGAAAGAAGATACCTTCTTTTTTTTTTTAATTAATTAAAAAAGAAGGCACCTTTGCACCTTTTCTTTTTTTTTAAATTTTTTTCAAACTTTTTCTAAATTTTTTCAAATTTAGATTTCTTTTTAAATTTTTTTTCATCTTTTTTCTAAGGCGTGCCCCCAAGTTTTTTTTTTTTTTTTTTGGCCAATGCACTTTTTTATGTGCGTGCTCAAAAATACATGCTGATCGAATGATCAAAAATATGATCGAATATAGACTAAACTCCGATCAATCAAAACCCAATCTATATATATTATAATATATATTATATAATATATTAAATTTTAATATATATTTATATTTATAATATTATTATAATACAACATAATATTATATTATTAATATAATTATATTATTATATTATCATATATTATAATATTATAATTATTATAACATATTATTATTTAAATAATAATATTTTAATAATATTATGTTATAATAATATTATTATATTATTTATATTATATTTATAATATAAATATATATTATATATAATATATTATATTCTAACATATTTATATTTATAATATATATTATAATATATTATTATAATATTATATTATATTATATTATATAATATTATGTTATTATAATATTATGATAGTATATTATTATTATATTATCATATATTAATATATTATTTTTATAATATTATATTATAATAATATTATATTATTATATTATATTATATTTTTAAATAAAAATATTTTTATTTAAATATATTATTATTAAATTATTAAATATTTAATAATCTTAATAGCCATTCATTCTCTTAATACTCCTACCTTATAACAGATAATCTAGATTATCAATTTAAAAAATATACTATAATAATCTAATAATTTTTTTTAAAATTATTAATAATTTATTCAAATTATTGCTATCAAACACAACCTTAGAGATTCATTTGATTCATGAGAAGAAGAGAGGAGAAAATATAGTCCATGAAAAAAAAAAAATCATATTTAATAAGAGTTTTCAAAAAACAGAAATGGAGAAGGAACATGCCCATGAAAATAAAATTCTCGTATTTCATGAAAAAAGTATTCATATCTTTTAATAAAATTTTAAAAAAAATTATATAGCATTTTTAAAAAAAATCAATTCCTACCAGCTAAAAATTAAGATTTTTTTTTAAATATACCCTTAAATTTTTAAATAAAATAGAATAAAATCATTTTTTATTAAAGATATAAAAAATATTTTATATAACTGTTTTAAAAAAATAGATGCTTGACTCCCCCCTCCCTTCTTCTCAAACATCATGTACTTAGGCATTAGCTTCCCAAATAATACATACCAAAGAGAAAAAAATTCTTTCAAACTCTCTACAATGTACAAAACCATACAGCGTTTTTTTTTGTTTTGGCAGTTGGCGGCGAAGAAAAGCAAACCACTCACGCAATTTTTAATCAACTCTCCTGTCACGCAGCAGGTAAAATGAAAGGTATAATAAGAGAAACAAAAAAAACCAATACATACAGCTATCACATCAATATTCCTCCTCCATTGCGCTACCTCTAAAACCTTTCATTTCCATATCTTATACTGTTTCCATTCACTTTGGTGCTTCCACTAGCTTTTTCCACCGAGCCTTGACCAGTAGGTTGGGGAGTCATTTCCCCCACAAATTCAAATTAACATCCCTCACTGACTTATGCAAGTTCTTTCATGAAGACGATTTTCGCCTGCACCGGCAGAGGTATTCAGGGATTGGCCCCTCCTCTCCAATGACCCAAGGATGCTCTGCTACAGCATGCAAGGTGATCCGGTGGTTGGGATCTGTCAATAACAAAAGCAAGCATGAATGGAAGAATCAATTGGGGGACTATCTGAAGCATACATCTAATAACAGAATGTGTTTTGTAGGATATTCACTGACCTTTACAAAGAAGCCCTTCCAACAAGCTCTTCAATTGCGGATTGATGTCATCAGGCAAGAACAATGGGTTATTAACAATCTAGCAGACATGCCACAATTACATTAGGCTAGATGTTTGTTAGATAATCAGCAAAAGAGAGAAGTTACCGCAAGTACACACCTTGTCATAAGTGTCCTGCAGCGTATCCCCGAGAAAAGGATAGTGACCCAAAACCATACAATATAAAGTAACACCTACAGCCCATGTGTCAGCAGCTTTACCACGGTAGGTTAAACCTGCACAGAAGGCACATAGCGAACACCATGGTATCATTCAGTCAACAGTGAGTGGCATGGCTGCTAGAATGCTGTCGTGTTTCAAAGTTTAAACTACCAAGTACCAACTATCTTACCTAAGCAGCATTCTGGTGCAGTAAAGACAGGAGTGCCTGGAGATCTCCGGAGCACATCATTATCATCCTGCAATTTAAAAATCAATTTATCATTTTTGAGTCCTGGAGTTCAACTAAGATCAACACTGATTGGTAAAGCGCTAGCAAATATAACACTTGATTTGAGATCCTAACAGAAGACTCCAAAAAGAATGTGACATGCAATCCACATTTCAAAAGAGTGCTCCACCCAAACTGCACAAAATCACATTCAGATGGACACCCAAATAGGGAATGAAGGAGCACCATCAAACAAATATAACTGAAAAGCTCCAAGATTACCATACTGGCAAAGATGCATGTGTAAAAACAAAATCATGAAAAGATTTGTGGACCAGAAGTATTTTGACAACCGAGAAAGCAAATACAAAAAGAAAAAAAGAAAAAAGAGAGAGAGAGAGAGAGAGAGAGAGAGAGAGTAAGAAATAGGATGCTCGCTTTTAATTAAGCAAGTAGACTCCAGATTCCTTGAGACCACCACAAAGGTGCAAATATAATATATTTTCCAAATCTATTTTCATATAATGTTTACTGACACAAGGAAAGGATTAAAAAGGTTAAGGGCATACGGTTAAGACCTAAAACTCCTCTTATAATGATCCCTTGGACCAGCCCAAAATGGACCTGTATCAAAACCTTGCCAGGTCAATTCTCACATAAAATTGGACTATCAAAGTGTCATGATCCATGTACTAAACATCATTGGACCATCCCCTGTATGGTACAGAAAAAGAACATAGACAAATAAGATAAAAAATGGAATAATCTGGCTGAACAAGTTCAAGGATTCAGTCTCCAAAAGAAAAATACAAACAAAATCTGTGAGCCCACGACTATCCCTTATTTAAGATGAACAGAAGAATGCAGTTGCAGAAGCCTAAAGAAGAGGAAGAACGAAGAAATCCAGTTAGTACTTCCTCTCTTTCTCTCTCATGCCAGTTTATTTCAGAGAACCTATCCCCATTCAAATCCATATCCCCATAACTCCTTGGATGAGAGGAAGAAAATACAGAATTATAAGTAGCATTTTACTCTGACACATAACTTCGAATCTCATTGTTTCATTACTATGAATTTCAATTAAAACAGTCATATAATATTGTTCATTGTTTTTCACCTTAAACAATGCAAAAAGGGGTTAAGATGCATCATAGATAATAGATACATATGCTTAACATCAGTTAAATTATAGCCTTAATGCCAATACATTTTTTTTCTATTTACTTCTTATTGGAGAGAGGGATGGGAGGGTTGGAGAATTTGCAGCTTTAGAATTGATTGGTCATAGATCTTTGTTAAAAAAAGGGCAAAAAGTAGATGCACGGTTGAGGACACCATCTGCAATACAGTTATATGAAAGAGGGAAAAAAATCGAGAGATTGCATAAATAGGGATTTAACATGTGAGACTAAGGCGATGAGCCCATAGTTCCAGGGCATGCAGGCACTGGAAATGGAACTGACACATGACAAAATGAACTAACACTGAAGCTGTGGTTATTTCATTATAATCATGTATTTTATTACAGAAAAATTAAAAATGCTACATACATAATATAATATTATGCAGCTGTTTGGACATTTGGACATCACATCCCTGCCCGTTATTGGGATGCCCAATCACCATTATCGTTGTCAGGTGGCCTGTGCCTAGCCAAAGGACTGCATGAAGGGAGACCCTGCATCTAGACAGTTTCCCCACAGTATAGCAGATGGGATTTCAATAGGAAATAGGCATCTAAGCAAATTTAGATTCTTGAACGGAATGGCATTATTCTTTAGCAGGATAAACTACACATGACATAACAAGGTACTACAGGGAGTATACGATGATGACCTCCGCACCCCCCCTCTCCTCCAAAAAAATATCCAAAATGAAGGCAAAAATAAAGAGATATGAGACAAAGCATATCATAAATGCAGGAAAATATACATCTTTTGGTGATGTATGTTGCGATTGTTTGGTGATAAAGTATGTCTAAAAGAAGATTGGGCTTGCCCAAATTAATCAGCTATTGTATGCACTTATGCGGTGTCCTCCAATCATGAAATAACAATTATTAAGAGTATGTGAAAGATGAAACAATGATCGGCAGATACAAACATTTTATCTTCCACCCTCCTTTTTGTATATTAACACCACCTCATTCTACAGGGTCACATTAAAATTCTGTACTAAATAACAATATGTGAATATTACCTCAAAAACCTGGCTAACACTGAAATCTCCGATTTTCACTTTGCCATTGCTTGTCACCAAGAGGTTATCAGGTTTAATATCCCCATGGACAATATTCTGCATGCAAGAAAAATGACCAAGATAATGACAATATTAACAAACACAATGACATAATGAGCTTTAAATGTTTCAAACGGGAGTTGAATCACTTCTTTCAAAAGCATTATTAGCAATTCACTAACACAAACAAGCAAAAATCCTATTCACTAACATGAAAAAGTAAACATCCTAAGCACACATTCCAGTGCAGAATTCTTTATATTCTGGGACTTCCCAGTATACCATATGAATCAAATTTGACACAACAATTAGGGAGTGCCAAATGCACTATCAGGTTCTTCCCATACATCATATATCAGATATCTCTGCTAGTCTATCTACAGGCCTCAAACTCTTAAATGCACTTTCAAAGAAGAATTGCAATTATAGAAAGAGTTCTAACTTTTAGAGTGACAGATTTGTTCTTATTTCTTTTCTATTTGACTTTAAGAATGATTTGAGGATTGTGCTTCAATTTGGCTATCTAGCTTATAATTCAGCCTTGAAGTCAATGTGATTTCCCTTATCGCACTCATACTTTTTTTTTTCCACATTTTCTACCTATCTGAAGTCTAGGGAAACATCAGATGGCCACTTTTTGGTTTCATACGTTTCTAAATGACTATTAAAGAACCACTAACCACCCTTCTACATTTCATAGCCACATCTGCAGCTGCTTTGACCAGGAGATCAGCATCAAATCAGAAATCAAAATGTTATGAGACTTTGTTGGATCAAATAGATTTATGTGAGGACCCATGCATTTAGTCCCATATCGGCTATGCACTAGATAGAGCTTGGCTACTTATGCTGGGTTAAAGAATCTAAACAACACCTTCTAGCTAGCCCTTTTGGGTGAGGTATTGGATTGGTACAAACGGTATTGAAACAAGCTCCACCTAAGGCCCATGTGGACTAGGGGGCAATGTAGCATGGGCCCATTTAGGTTGATCAGGGCTAATCATGATGTTTTTTTAGGTAAACAATTGATCATGATGTTTGTGATTGGATTTAAATGGATTTAGACCTTTAGCCTATCATCTTTAGCCTGGCTAGGATGCCAAGACTTTAACGAGGGCATATATGAGGATTCATGCAGTGTTTAATTCGACATCAGTTATGCACTAAGCAAGCTTTTAAGTCACAATGGGACGAAGAACGTCCCTCGAGGTGCAAATGAGCTGAGCAGCTTGTAAGCCACTCGTGCTCGACTCCAGTCCAAGCTCAATTTGTCTCCATTATTATCGATATCAAGTCGAGCTTGATTAGCTCGAATGGTTTTTTAAGGGCAGCTCAAGTAGCAACTAGACCTAAACGCTCGCAAGAGTAGTCGAGTGTATATATTTTTTATAATATTATATTTTATTTATAATATATTATTAATTTAGTATTTTATAATATATACATATTTATTTATTTATTAAAGTTGATCTAACACCTAAATTTTAGCCATATTTTTTAATTATAACTGAGGCCCGAATTTGAGCTCAAATATGGCTTGGCTGATACTTGAATCAAGTTAAATCGATCTCGAGTCGAATTTCAAGCCTGAATATTTTGAATCACATCAAGCTTGAGCCTCTAAATACTCGGCTCGGCTTGATTACACCCCTAGGCATTCCACAGTCTCGTCTCGCTCATATGAGAAAACGGGATTAGAATAGGATTTGGACTCCGAAACCCATCCATGCAGTAAGAGAAGAAGAAATAGAAAAAAAGGAAGAAAAGATGAAAAAAGGAAAAAGAATAAAAGCAAAGAAGCAAAAGAAAAAGGAAAAACAAAAGAAAAGAAAGGAGAAGACCAAGAAAGGATGGAAGGAAAGAAAAAAGAAAAGAAAGAAGGAAAAGGAAAAAAGAAATAAATGGATAAGAAAAGAAAAAAAAGGAAGGTAGAAAAAGGAAAAAAAGAAAAAAAAGGTAAAGAAAAAAGAAAAGAAATAAATGATGGAAAGAAAGGGAGAGAGGCGGAGGCTATTTACTTACCAGAATGCATGATCAAGACTGCTACCAAGATCGGGGCTAAAGATTAAAGAATGGGACTAGGACAAGGTCATGCATCTGAAACTCATCCATGTGGCAAGAGAGGAAGAAAGAGGAAAGAAAGGAAGGAAAGATGAAGAAAAGGAAAAGTGAAAAGAAAAAAAAGGAGAAAAAGAAAAAAAGAAAGAAAAGAGAAAGAAACAGAAAAAGAAAAAAAAATAAAGGGATAAAAAAAATAAAAAAGAAAGAAAAGAAAGGATGGTAAAAGAAAAAGAAATAAAGAAAAGAAATATATAAAGAAAGAAATGATGAAAAGAAAGGAAGAGAGATAAAGGATATCTATCAGAATCGCTACAGGACAAGGGCTAAAGAATAGGACTAGGATAGGGTTGGAACTCTAAAATCCATTCATGTGACGAGAGAAAAAGAACAAGGAAAGAAAAGAAGAAAAAATGAAGAAAAGAAAAAAGTGAAAGGAAAGAAGAAGAAGAAAAAGGAAAAAAAGAAAAAAAAGGAGAAGAAAAAGAAATAAAAGAAGGCAAGAAAGAGGAAAGAAGAGAGGAAGAAGAAGAAAAAGAAAAGAAGAAATAAAGAGATAAGAAAAAGAAAGGAAAAGGAAAGGTAGATGAAAAAAAGGAAAAAAAGAACGAAAAAAATGATGACAAGAAGGGGACAAAGATGAAAAATATCGACCAAAATGCATGACCATGACCACCATTAGGATTGGGTGGGATAACAGGACATCCCATTCTATAGAGAAACTGGGACATCATTCCACGGAATTTAAAACCTTGGTACTAAGTAGTTCTTCAATATTTATATAGGATCAAAGAATCTATATCGAGGTTTTAAATCCCATGGGATGAGACTATCCCGATTTTTTCATGGAATGGGACGCGCCGCCATCAAGTCCTGAAATTTGGGACGAGAGATGTCCTAAGATGTCTCGATCGAGATGCTGGGATGTTGGTGGGATGGCCTTATCCCAACATATGGGATGGTACCGCATCCTGATGTCCCACAAGATGTTCCGCTGGGATCTGAATCCTTGATCTAAACAACATCTTCCAGCTAGCCCTTGTGAGTGAGGTGCTAAAGCACTACAATTTAGAAAGCTAACCCCATGTTGTGGAATAAATTTGTCGGTTAAGGTAATCGGCCATGAATCTAAGCAACCTACATTAAAATAAAACCCCCAAGAGTTCAAATCAAATAGGAAAACTTATAAGTCAGATTTTCATGCTCAGCATATTAAAACCATGAGTGAAAGAATGCTATAATCAAGATCATCAACTTCTCGGTGGAAGAACATTTGAGAAATCATGGAAAATCATATCCACAAATTCTAATACCGATAATTTCCAAATTTATATAGACCTTGATCATTCAAATATGCTTTACATGTAAGTAATGCCCTATGAGAAGAGCTTAGGTTATGTCTGACCATTATTCAACAATAAAAATTAAAAACTTAAAAATGATACTTAAAAATTAGGAGTGGCAATTAGGTTGGGTCGGATAGAAATTAGTCAAAAAATTATCAACACAAACCCAGCCGATTTATTAAACAGCGCAAAAATCTAGAACCAAACCTAATCATTTTATTAAACAGGCAATCCAACACGATCTAAAAAGCATTGAGTCAAGATAAACAGGTTAAACAAGTGAAGTATTGTCGCCAAGGTTTGCGGATTTGGTACCGAAGCCTGTGCTGGCCGGCCGACGGTACGGATCGGCACGGGTCCATACTAAACCAAACCGGTGTGAACCGACACAAGGAGGAAAAGAGCGAAAGAGAGAAATAGAGAAAGGGGGGAAGACCGAAGATGACGAAAGGAAAGCGGTCAGAGAGGCCGCTAGACGGTATCCAGCTGGCCGTCGTGGCCGCCCGATGGCACAGTCCGCGCGGGCAGTGCCGCCAATGTGAAACAAAGGCATCGTCCCTATTTCATGATTTTTTAAAAAATATCCAAAAAAAAAGCAAAGTCAACAGACCCATTGCAGGCTTCACTGTTTTATCCTTTTTAAAAAAAAATTATTTTAGTAAAGTCGATAAATGATTTGCCAGCTTCACTATTTTAGACTTTTTTTTATAAAAAAATTCAAAAAATAAAGGCAGCAGTGGGCAGCGTTCTCAGAACCGTCCCGAACCGAACGGTTCGGGACGTGCCGAACCGGACCGGCGGGGAACCAGGATGGTTCCGACGGAAAAAATGGCGCACGCCGATGCCGGAGAAGAAAGGAAGAGAAACATAGGTAGAGAGAGGAGGAGAGGGATAGGCCACCGAAAGCCAACGGTGGCCCTCTGCGGCCGCTGGAAGGTGGCGGTGGCCCTCTGCGGCCGTCGGAAGGGCGACAGAGACCATCTGGCTGAGCCACGACTACAGAATAGGGGTGACCGCCCCTATTCCTTCATCGATTTTTTTTTTTTAAAAGCCGATAAATAGTAAAGCCGGCAAACAGATTGTTGGCTTTATTTTTTTTCGTTTTCAAAAAAAATTCATGAAACAGGGACGATCACCCATGTTTCCTGCTGTGGAGCCGCCGGCGGCATTTACGCCACCCACTGGCCACAGTGGCCAACCGAAGGCCCTCCGACGGCCTCTCTGACGAACCCCCTTCTCTCTCTCCGGTGGATCCCCTTCTCTCTTTCTCTTCCTCTCTTTTTTTCTTCCTCTCTTTTCCTTTCTCTTTTTCTCCTCCCTCTGTCGGTTCGTGCCGATTCGATCCAGTACAGAACTGTACCGGTCCATGCCATCGACCGACTGAAACGGCCACCTATACTGGAACTGAAAACCTCTTTACTATTCATCGGGCTTTTTAAAAATCCGACAAAGGAAATAGGGATGATCGCCCCTGTTCCGCAGCCGCGGCTCTACCAGCGCGGTCTCCACCGCCCAATGGCCACGACAACCACCCGACAACCTCCGACATCCCCTCCATCGATCGTGCATGCCTCCGATATATGCTTTCTTGACATAAAATAAAAGAAAACAAAGAAAAAAAAAAAAATTGAAAAAAAATAAAAATTCAAAATCTGGAATTTCAGGGATTCAATTACTCAATCATTCAAGTCTGTTTTTCTCCACATAGATGAAGCCTTTAAATAAAAAAATAAAAAACAACCTAGTAGGACTTTAACAACTGACTTGAAACCTAATCGAACTCTTTTTACTAAGTCCTAACAAAATTAAAAGACCCAAAAAAAATAAAAATAAAATAAAAATCTTAAATAAACCCCTAATTAAAATTAGGGTGAGGGTTTTGATGCTTCTTTCTAACATATATGCGTAAACCCTGATTTCCATCATTCCCTCCTGGAGGGAAAGAACTCGATTCTGGCAAGAAATTGATGTAATCTTCTAAAATATCTAGATCAATTCGTCGTAGTTCTTCAATGATCCAAGTAGCATCTAAGTCTGGATGGCCGTGCCATTTGATCAAAAATCATCGAAATTCTCCATTAGTAGAAGAAACAATCTCGTCTGTAATAATACATTCAATTCGATCTAATAAAGATGGTGGAAGTGATGGAAGAACAGAAACCGACACTAAAGGAGATAGAGTGTGATCCCTGCTCTCACCTGCATTCATAGTAGGAGACTTGAATATGCCTCGATAAGATGGCAAGTCCTCAACATTGAAGATTGGACTAAATTTTAAATCAAAAGGTAATTCTATATAATATGCATTAGGCCCAAGTTTACGAAGAATGCGAAAAAGACCAGAGGCTCAAGCATGTAACTTTTTGAATGAATTCCGCGGATAACATTTAGGATGAATACAAATCATTACATAGTCACCTTCGTTAACTCTACTTTTCTACGATAAGCATCACCAACAAGTTTATATTTTTCAGTACTCATAGCAATTTTTTGTCTAATATCCGTATGAATGTCATGAATATGTTTAACAAAAGAAGTGGTAGACTCAGAAGTACGGTTATTTATAGATAAGAAAACAAGATCAATGGACTGACGGGGATTGAAGCCATAAATAATTTCAAAAGAACTTTTATCGGTAGACCTATTTACTGAATTATTATAAGCAAATTCTGCAATAGATAATGACAATTCCCGTGTTTCAAGCTTATTACCAACTAGACACATAAGTAAATTACCAAGATTACTATTTATAACCTCTGTTTGACCATTAACCTGTAGGTGAAAGAATGAAGAAAAATTTAAATTTATCCTAGATAATTTCCAAAGGATCTTCCAGAAATAACTTATAAATTTGACATTACGATCAGATAAGATGAAAAAAGGCAAATCGTGAAGTCGAACAACTTTCTTAAAGAACAATTTTGTAATAAAAGAAGCATCAGAATTCTTTTGACAAGAAATGAAATGTGCTATTTTAGATAATCGATCAACAACTAGAACTATGATCTTTTTTTTACTATCTGTTTTATCATTTCTTCATGCTCCTTAAAATTCAACCCATCATGTGGAAGATTAGATAACTGACCCTGAGACTAATTCAATGGCATATTGGATGTCACGCATGGGAGGTAGGTCATCGGGATATGTCTTCTAGGGTTACATTCTTAAATTCTTCTTTTATTGCTCAATTTCAGAAGATGAACTATCTTAGGAATCTAAGGTCAGGTAAATCTCATTCCTGAGAAGATAGCTAACATTATTTCGGATTCTCCACTTTCTATTTTAAATTCTTTATGAGACAATGTGACAACTTTTCTGATTAGAAGGTTGAAGAAAGTTCTTATCCTCTTTGGCAGGTTTAGATACAACATTCATAGAGCTTCCACTATCAATGACAAGTTTGTAGATCTTATTCTCACATTGGACGTGTAAAAAATACTAGTATGTTCCAAGCCTCAGAGTCTGTAGGAGCAATGACTATACCTCGCATGATATGAACACAATCTCCTGATTCTTCATATTCTTTAACATATTCTTCTGAATTAGCTGGTTTTAGAGTGTTAAAGCCTTCTCTATCATACTCATCTCCCCTATAATAATGAAAACTCTCAAAATTATTCATGGAATGGTGGATAATCGGAGAGACTGTTGTATAGATCAGAGATGTCTGAAAAGACTGAATAGTATGTATGACATGACTCTGGCTACCAATAGATCTAAAATTTCGTAAAAAAGATCGATAAATAGGTTGATTACTAAAAAAATCTTCTAGAGATTGTTTGCGTATTCTCGACTCTCTTAGAAATAATTGACGTTCTATCTGCTCATTTTATGAGATTTGTTATGTCTATTCGGCTATTTATTTGATTAGCATGAAACTTCCTAATCTTAGTATGAAGTTAGCCTAATGACTGGCAAATTTGTTTTAAAGTTCCTTGACAGGCTGTTTGGATATTTTTTAGACTTAAGTTTATTTTGCAAGTTACCAATAGTCATGATAATAAAAAAATATTTAATATTAATTAAATACTATATATACTAAAATTTTTTTTAGCTATGATGTTCACAGTAAAGTTGTAGGGTTCAATTTATTGTCTAAATTTCTGATGCGTGCAATGGTAAATTATGTGAGTATTTGATGCAAAAAATAACAAATATGTGAGAAAAATATAACAAAATGAAATAAATGCCTAAGCAATATAAATTACCCAAAGATTTTAAAAAATTCAAAATTTAATGGAGAAATTGTATCTTTCACCCGATGAAATTCAATACCACCTTATGATACAGGTTAAATTCAAGGAGACCTCCTAAGTTTTTTTCTTTTTTTCTGGTCTATGGATCGGGTCTGTAGACCAAGTGGTCTATAGACAGCTGTTTATACACGGTCTGTGGACCACGTGGATTCCTTCAGTAAGGCGGCGCCTTGGCTAGGACCAAAAAGAGGGATGGCAGCCTTCGACCGATCGACGGGGCGACTACAGACGGCGATGACGACGGTCCGACGATGGGGCAACGACGACGGTCCGACGACGGGGCAGCAATGACAGTCCGACGACGGGGCGACGACGATGGTGGTCCAGTGACAATGAAGTGACGGGATGTAGCGTCAAAGATGGAGGGACGTTCCGAGCGTTTCATCCGATTGAGATTCCTGTGGGAGGCCGAATGGGAGGGTAATGCCGGTGACGGAAATAGAGACAGACAGCAAAAAGAGGAAAATCGGGGATGCTCGCAGTCGGACGGTCGACGAAAAGAGGGAGATTGACGGCGTCGGGGCTTTGTCAGTCGACGGGAAGAGAAGTGGGCTTCGATTTTCTTCTCTAGTCGCTCCAAGCCTCCCACCCGATCGGGACTCCTGAAAAAGATTCGAATGGACGTCCAATGCCGGGCTCTGATGGAGAAAATGTCGACAACGACAAAGAAGCGGGTCGATAGGAATCGACGTGTACTCGACCAGTCAACAACTTGTGGTCGTCCAATCGACGGCTTGTGGTCCCTCCCCCCCCCCCCTGATTGAAGCTCATGTGGGAGATCAGGAACGAGGAAGAAACGCTAGGAACAAGGGAAATCAGAAGAGGAAGGCGATGCAACGACGGCGGATAGCGACGGCAGAGCTTTCATCGAAGTTGGGGGAAGAAGGGAAGGAGTTATCGGTGTTGGCGAAGATGGAAAGGAATAGGCGAGCGGCTTAGGCACCGACGACGACTGGGAAGTTCTCCCAACGTGAGACTTTGATGGTCAACGAAGATGGAAGGATGTCAACAGTCGGATTGAGGTGGACGATGCCAAAATTTTTTTTTTGATACTGTCGATCGGAAGGGGTGATTAGGAGGCAACAGACAAGAAGAAGAAAGAGAAGGAGATGGAGAGGGGAAGGGAAGGGGAAGATGATGCCAATTTTTTTCTACGAACAAACACTGTGAAACGAAAAAGAATTCGAGATCGAGGATCTTGATGCTCTGATACCAAATTGATGTAAAACAAAAAAAAAATAAAAAAAGAAGAAAAAAATTAAAGAGAAAAATAAAAATTCAAAGCCTGAAACTTCAGGGAATTCAATTACTCAATCATTCAAGTTTGTTTTTCTCTATACAGATGGAGCCTTTAAATAGAAGAACAAAAAGCAACCTTAACAAGACTCTAACAGCTGACTTGAAACCTAATAGAACTCTTCTTACCGAGTTCTAACAAAATTAAAAGACCCAATAAAATAAGAAATAAAATAAAAGTCTTAAATAAACCCTTGATTAAAATTAGGATTAGAGTTTCGATGCTTCTTTCTAACATATACGTAAACCCTGATTCCCATCATCCCTCCTCTCTTTCTCACTTTTAACCGAGCACTATCAAGCATCACAGGGCTACTATGGCTTTCGTGGCCCTCCGACGCCATAGTGGGCCACCATCGGCCTCCGACGGCACCACTCTTTCTCTCCCTCTCCTCTCTCTCTGCCTCTGCTCCCCTCTCTTTCTTCCCCGACACCAGCATGTGCCATTTTCACCATCGAAACCGTCCCGATTTTCCGCCAGTCCAATTCAGGATGGTTTTAAGAATGCTGATTGATGTCCTTACTAAAAGTAAGCTATTTCACAACACACCACATAACTAGCACAAAATATATTAGAAAATGTCATTCAAACATAAAAAAGTTCAATATAAATGAAGAGACATGTATTGCACACATGGCACATTGATAACATCCGCCTAGATATCATGGTCATCTGTGAACATGTATGTCAAATGTCGTAGCATGAACAAAACTAATATCATAAAGTTTAACCCTGATTTAGACCTATAAGAAAAAGATTACGAATGTTTAAAGTACAGATTTTACATCTTACATGAGAGTGAAGATACATAAGACCTGCAACCATGTCCCGCAAGTAACTTCTAGATGTATTTTCTCCTAAACCACTAGCTGGACCAGAACCCTCACATACCCACTTCCCTTCCACATATTCTAGAACTGCAAAAGAGAGAGAAGGTTGTAAAACCACATACATTTAATTCATAGTTTCTAATAAAGAACATTTTTAAAAGTGGAAAGGCAAAATAAGCAAGAACATTTTTAAAAGTAGGAAGGCAAAATAAGCAGAAAAGGCTCATGCAATGATAGGACAAATGTGTTAATAAATACCCATGTAGAAGTGATCTGTGTTTGGGTCATCAATCACCTCAATGAGATTAACTATATTGGGATGATCCAGCATTTTCATGATGGATACCTGCAAACAGAAGATAACACTTTGAACAATCCATTGCTACAGTACCTCGTTACTTGTAAATTACAATAACTTAGAAATATCGTACATGCATTAAAAAATAATAATAATAAAGAATACATAATATAAGAGAAAAGGACAATAAATTGATACACAAGTCTGACCAAAGAATGGATCTCTATTATTGTAATGATGATGTCGAACTTACCACTATTTTTTCAATTAAACATAATGATTCAATAAAGAGTCAGAAAAGAATTGAGTTTCAGTAAAGTTTGTAATCAAGAGTATTCTTTTAGATATAGAAGTTTAGTCTTATGTAGTCCATAGGTCATAGGTTCATTAAAAGCCATCTATTCAGGAAGACAAGAGTCAAGCTATATGGTTGACTAGATTTCTTGTCTTTTCTTTGTTTTCCATCATCCTTTCTTCCTCATCTACATTCTTATTCTCCACTTTGTAATCCTTCTGATCATCTTACTTTCTTCATCCTCTCTTACAGTTTCTAGTAAATGACTGATTCATCTTATTTTTCTTCTATGGGAGTGAGAAAATTGCAC
Organism: Cocos nucifera; assembly: GCA_006176705.1. Taxonomy (NCBI): domain Eukaryota; kingdom Viridiplantae; phylum Streptophyta; class Magnoliopsida; order Arecales; family Arecaceae; genus Cocos; species Cocos nucifera. The sequence continues at coordinate 31,564 of QRFJ01001823.1, read as the reverse complement.
TCTTCACTCTTGTCTCATCTCATTTACATAGGGTAAAAAGAGGTATGAGAAGGCACAGCTATTGAAGTCCCATGGTACCACCTTCATTTCATTTTTGGATATGAGTACCTATTTCCCATCTATTCTAGTTTCCACACTCTATAAATTGCACATCATTGATCATGTAGAATTGCAGATGTTGAGTTTTTGAAAAAATGAAAATGGAAAGTTGAACACCCAGCAGAGTTTGACAGTGTTCTACAGACAACTCTAATATAACATCAACTAAAACACTTCAGAAATGGTGTCCCATTCTTGGCCAAGGCAGCTTTGCACAAGAGAATGGCTTTCTGTGAAACCTAGAAGGCCAATTTACAAGTAGACTGATCATTTTGGCCACAACTTTCATATGTAGAATCATGGAATAACTGCCCATTGCCCAAGGTTCCTCTAGACCTCAAAAGAGTCTTGATAAAGTGGGAAGATTAACCTATATTTACCTGAGATGCAAACAAGTACACAGCCAAAACAAGAGAAAATCCCAAAGTATAGTTTACATTCACAAATATACTAGGTAACCACAAAATGATATACGCACCTCCCGGAGAACATCAGTCATAGCTGTTTCCAAAGGTGCCACCCTCAACTTTACCAAATGTGATTTGTGGAAAACCTACAAGTACAAAGCATAATTCTTTAAATTGGATTTATGGAGCAAATCCTAGACATGATTACAAAGGTGGACAATAAGTATTACACATAATTACAAAGGTTGCAAAAGACGGTATGTCCTCCAAATTGTAAGGTCAACATCATGATTCGCTTAAGAGTTTAGATTAGCTAGTTTACGGTAAACTAGTGCTATGAAAGAAAATAACTGAACGTATCAAGCCTACATATGCAACCAAATTTGGAATGCCAAGGAATGAGATCCAAACATAGATTTCATAAAACTGATTTGATTATCAATAAATGGCAAATATTCTTGACCTGAAAACATGGCAATGACTTAAAATTGCTCAGCCAGTAAATGGGCAATACTTGGGTTAGTGGTGATGAAATTCAATATTCACCAAACCCTGTAAGACATATAATACTATAAAGTATATAAAACTATTTATTTATGTCTAGATATTATGACACTCTTGTCCTTTCTTTTTCTTTTTTTCCTTTTTTTTTTTTTTTTTGGTGTTCGGTAGTCAGCCACATAAGGTCCTCAATGTTTTGCATCAACGTTGAGTATGGAGGATGAGATCAACCTATGAATTAGTATTGAATGTTGCTAAGTTGGTAGTTCCATTGACACATATATCATTTTTCTCTATTAACTGTATTTTTATATATCTTATATTTATTAGCTTAAATTTAATGTTTTTGACTGCCTTAACCTCTGGGCACCTATACAAGCATTCGGCAACCCTCTATGGGCCCATCCACCACATAAGCCACAAAAACAACCCCTTTCTTTGCCCTCTCCCACCCCTTCATAACACCATCCACCCCTTCCTTTTCCCCATCTAACCCTGCTGTTGACTCCTTAAGCCACCTTTCCTTCATCACCACCTTCAAACCTCCTCTAGTCATAATGCAATTTCTAGCTCATAACTAAACTGAACCGTGAAATTGGACAGAAAAACAATCATAATCAATTCAGGAGCAGGTTTAATTTCTGAAGTTTTGTGGATATTAAATAAACACAGGAGTTTCAGTTCACAGATCAGACTCAGAAGGACCCAATGTGATCCAAATTTGATCTACTTAGAGGCCTGAACCAAATATTAACATGCATTTACATAAGGTGCTCCAATGCCTAAGCACAAATACCAAATAAAGTATTTGGTCTGTACCAAATAAAGTAGTAATAGCTGTAACGACAATCAGTATTATCTATGGAAGGAGAAAAGAATAATGAGAAACAACTTGAGTACCTTGATTGCATATTGTCTCCCATCTTTAATGCTTCGGTAGAGCACCTGTTAGTTTGCAACAAATATTTTTTTATTTTGAAAAGCTAAACTAACTAATGTTAACAGTGCCAATCTTACCACTTTCCCATAACTGCCCGAACCAATCTTACACTCTCGAACATATTCATTAACCATTTTATTTCCATTTTCATCCTAAAGCACATAAAAATGATGAAAAACAAATAACCATTAGCATCATCAATAGATATGGAATACAAGTAATAAAACTGAACGGTGCTTGTTCCAGAAAAAATTTCAATAGAATTGTGTGTGAGTGTGTGTGAGCACCAATTGCAAAGAACAATAGGAAGTGACCCATATACTTGAACCTTGACACTGGAAGCTATAGTTTTATGGGCTAAAGTAGTTAACCTAGAAATGCCAAGGTTGTCAAACCCACATTTGCAAAAGAAATGGTTCAATCAAAAGTTGTTTGAAAAGCTTATACAATTACTAGCCACGGTTAACTGGAAGCAGGAGCTTTTATCTACTGTATCTGCATCTATAAGGGTCCAGATTCAAAGAATGCACAGATAACATCAAATTATGAGCTAACACAATCAGAGAAAATATTTATGGCCCCATGATCGATTTTAAAATGGCATAATATGAGACAAAGGTTCAAATAGTCAAATTAAAGCAAGCTTTATAATGCAGAAGTGAAACAGAATAAAATTTTTTGTCTACCTCAGAGAGTTTAACTTTCCAAGTTTCCTTTACTGGGACTTCCCTGCATATCAAGCCATTTCGAGCTCTTGACAAGAGGATTTCTTCAGAATGCTTAACCAACCGATGCACGCCACTGTCAGTTGCATTTGTGCTGTCTCCACTGTACAAGATGCCATCTGCATCTTCGATGTTATCTGGCAGAAGGAGCTCTTGGGAGAACCGGCTGCCAGATCCTCGGAACGATATTGGAAATCTGCGAGGCCTCCTCAAAAATCCAAAGCAACCACAGCAGTCCATTTCTGTCAGGTTCAAGATGCAAAAGGCACCCCCACACATGCAGTACCTACAAAATCAGAGAACAAATACTATGGCAGGAGGCCGGATGCATGTTGTGTCTGGAGCTGAAAGTTTTGCAATTTCCAAAGCCCTACAATCAGAAATCAGAGAAACTCATGGATCCTGATAGAATGATTATAATAAGTGAAGAACATGAAAATCCAATCTCTTGATCGGAGAGTAAAGAACAAACAGGAATTGAACTCTAAAGAGAAGCAGTGACACTAAGGATGATACGATACTGTGGTTTGATATTTTATTTCTTTCCTAAGACAAAAATCCCATGCTTTTTTTCTCTCGTTCCTATAGCCTCGCAATAAACCGGCAAGTATCAATCTTTAGGGTTTCAAAGGAATCTTTCATAGTCACAGGTGTGATATCCGGCAAGGAAATCTTGTCTTCATATGGTAAATAGAAGAATCCGAAGATCAATTCTACCCTTGAATAGAGAAACAGGGTGACTAAAGGATTGAGAAGACAAGATGATCCGAGGGTGACATGTAGGAAGGAGCCGGGGAAGGGGTTGGGTGCTACATGCAAAATAAGAGCGGGTGCCACTTGCAAAGAGAGACGAAGCACACCGTGGGATCGACGCCCTTGGCGACCCACCACTATCTCAGCCGCGACCGGCGGCGCCCGTGATCCAGCGGACCAACAAACCCACCCGCAGCTCACCTCTCTCTCTCTCTCTTTCTGCAGTAACGTGGAATTAAATTTTCAACAATCATAATCGATGATTGATGCCAGAAAAATAACAGATAACAGCCACGAGAAGCGGAGCGAGGGAGCGAGAGAGAACCCACCAATGGCCATTCCATCCTCGTTTGTGCCTCCTGGTAGAGGACAAAAGCAGGCCGCCTGCCCCTCGCTTGTTGCTACTAACAAACGAAAAATTCAACAGACGGAAGAGAGGAGAGATAAGAGGAGGAAGAGAAGAAGAAGAAGAGGGGAGAGCAGGAAGAAGGGGAATAAGCGTTTCCATACCAAACCCGCATATCGGGGAAGCTAAGAAGACGGATAAAAGAAGAATCGAAGATCGGTGGTCTACCGATTCATCGATCCCGGCTCTCCCTTGTTGTCGGACACGAGCAAGGGGCAAGGGGCGAGCAAGCGAGCGAAGAAGACCGCCGTTCGAAGAAGAAACCCTAGTCAACTTTTGCCTCCGAACACAGACGACAGATGAAATGGAGGAGGAGGAAATGAAAGGGGACGAGACCTCTTTCGCCCTCCCGCTCGCAGTCCAGAAAAGAGATGGACGGACGGAGATGCGCGGGCGTGCCGGTGGTGCTGCCGCCCGAGTCGAGATTAACAGAGACAAACAATGATCCTTCTGAGTTTGCCCCTCAAATCAACTTGTCATCATTAATTTAATTCCAAGAAGGGGTATCACGGTTTCATCGTTCTCAAGACCAGCCTGGTAGCTTATAATTTATTTAGATTATCGATAATTTAAAATAAATTTATTTAATATATTTTTTGAATAATAATTTATATAATCTTAACAATCTATATTATTTTTTTATGAGATAATTTACATTATCTTTGAGGGCGAGTGCTATTTGTTAATTCTTTAGTAATCTTATAATAAAAATTTTAAATAAAATTATTTATTAAAAAAATTATAAAAAATTTATCGTCCAACCCTCCTCCTCTTCCGATACCATCTGCAGCTCCGCATGCGAGCTCTGACTATATATTTATATATATTATTATTAATAATATATAAATATTATATATATATAATTTTTGTTTCTCATCAGAAAAAAAAGATAACATTACTAGAAATATTTTGAAAATTTGATAGCACATTATCAATAATCTGACTGTCATATCAAATATTTTAATCAAAATTTTTAGTTATTTTAGTATAATATTATATATATGTATCAAACATAATAATCAATATTTAGGTAATTTGATCGTAGTAATCTATCTTGAAGGTAATCCATATTATCTTTCAAGATTACCTAGTGATGCACTAAACACAATCTAAGATCTATGTAAGCGAATGGATGAAGGGATTCTGAGTGCCTTGAGATCGATGAGGTGAGTGATTCTTCATTATGGGCCATATATCAAGGATATTTTGAAATTTATGCCGACAAATAAATGAAGGTGTTTGAAGCTCTTTGATATCTATGCAATAGGTGATCCTCAACTACAGGATATATACTAAGGATGCTGTTAGATGTGTAGATGGATGAAAGGGTTTGGTATGCTTTAAGATTTTGCTTAGTGAGCGATTCATAATGATATCTATATTAAAGATTCTTTAAGATCCATGTAAGTAGATGAATAAAGACGTTCAAAGTGCTTTAAGATCTATATTGACCTTGCTCTATAAGCTATATACTAAAGATGCTTTGAGATCAAATATAGATAAATAAGGAGATTTGAAGTGTTTTGAGATTTACAAGATAGATGATCTTTAACCGTGTGCGATATACTAAGGTATTTTGTGATCTATACAGATTGATGAATAAAAATATTTGGAGTGCTTTGAGATCTATACTATGGGTGATCCTTAACTATGGGTCATATATTAAAGATACTTTAGATTTGTATAAGTAGATAAATAAAGATATTTTGAGTACTTCGAGATACATGTAGTGGGTAGTCTTTAATTATGGGTTATGTATCAAGAGTTCTTTGAGAACTATGGTAGGACTTCACCCCACAAATAATTGATAGAAAGGATATTTTGGTCATAATATAATTTTATGCAATATGATAGTCATATGATATCATCTATTAATGAATATTAATGCAAGATCAGTTAGAAACGGTTTGAAAATTTGAAGGATCCATTTAAAATTTTTTAAAATCAAGAGAGCACCCCTAGGATAGGTTCTAGATTGAAGCGGTGTCCCTATAATTTTTTAAAAAAAATTTTAAATTTCAATCCATATAACATCGATAAAATTGGTGATAGATATGATATATTTTTGCATATTTTTAATCATTTTTAACTTTTTTAATAATTCTTTTAATTAATAAAATTTAAATCAATATTCAAGTCTAGTTGTTAAATTAGGATTTATTATACCATCGTGAATTCAAAAATCTCAATTTTTTACAAATTTTTCTATTATTTATATTAGTCAAATTTCTTAGTTCATCTTGGCCTTGATTACTCACGGAGATGAATGATATTTCGGGGTCTAAAAACCTTGCACTTGGAAAGCAGAAGATGGGAGAATATCGTCCAATCCTTTTATGAAGCTACAGTGTAGGGTTGCAACGATGACCAGTAGGCTCAAAAAAGCTAGTTGTTTCAATATTTGAGCAAGCCTAAACTATCACTTTGATGCTAGAAAGGAAATAAAATTATAGATATAAAAAATTATAAACTATTCAATAGCAATTACATCATGAGAAATTTTTATTGCACCCTCCTTTTTTTTTTTTTTTAAATTCCTTCCAACGCGCATAAAAAATTTCACATCACATCATTGTAGTGTCAGGATCAGAATATCTACCGTATCAAGTAGCAATCCTCCAATGAGCAATGCAACATGGTCCTACGCGCGCTTGGAATGTTTATGAAGCCACGATACCAATTAATTCATTCCAAATTATATATAGGCTAGCCTGAATTATTGAGAGTCTATATATTTGATAAAAATTAATTGTATCACTAAACTTTCATATATAAAATGATATAAAAAAATATAATTTTATTTTATTTATTTTTAATATTACTTAAAATATTTAGTTTAATTAAATATAATAGATATAAAAATCAATTTTACTAAATTATAAAATAAAAATAAATTATAAAATAATAAAATAAAAATCATGTGGTATTTTTTAAGTTTGAATGAAGAATTAATAGAATCGTATAGTTATTCATAGTATTATTTTTATATATAAATTTTAAAAATTTTAATTTGCAATAAAATATTTTTTTATTACTATGGAATAGAGATTGTTTACAAAAAGAAATTTTAGAAAGGGGAGGAAGCTTAAATGGTAAATATATGAGTAATTTTAGAAAAAAATTAGAGATAAATTTGGAACTAAAAAGTGCACAACTAACTTTTAATTTTAAATCTTTGGATAAAAGAGTTATCAGCAAAAGCTAGCTTATGGACCATAAGTTATTTTCATCAAATGTTAATATTGCTATGTTGTAGCTTAAATAAGCTAAAGCTATCTCAAAAGCTGCATACCAAACATAACCATAAAGTACCTAAGCAAAGCTAATTACAAAGCATCAAACTTTGGTTGTAATTAACTACAAAGAGTGTGAAAATGGCTAGATAAAGCCAAAGCAATTAAACTCTTAATAGAGAAGACTGCATAATAGGTTAAAGTAAAAGAAATAATCAATATGAGCCATGATCGATAAGATGATTATTGGTCAGATTGTTAATATAGGGCAACTGTTCAATCGAACATGCATGGTGGAAGATAGCTAGCATTGGTTATTGATATCATCAGGAGTAGAGACCAAACTTGGATGAGCAGATAATTATTTTATTTCAATATAAGTAATGAAATTTATGAAGATTCTTTGATAATCAATCTAATACTATTATAGAATGGGACTATGGTAGCAATTCGAAAACCACTATCATAGACTCGACCTATAACAGCGGTTACAATTAACCACTGTCATAGATTGATATATGATAGCATTTATCGAAAATAGCTGTCATATATCAAATCTATAACAGTGGGTATAACCATTGTTATAGATAAAATCTATAGCAATGGTTAAACTTAACCACTACCAAAGATTCGATTTCTTATAGTAATTAATTAATCATTGTTATATATTCAATCAATAAAAATGGTTATTATTAACCACTGCCATAGGTCAATCTATAGCAGTGGTTAAGGATAACTGCTACTATAGATGTACAATATAGATTTTTTTATATTTTTTTGAATATGATATAATTTTAAAATTTTAAGTCCATCTTTATCATTCATTATCTAAATAATTATAGTTAGAGTGTCATCACAAAAGATTCAATAGCCTTAGCTATGTCAATCGATAAAATTTGATTTTGACGGTCATGAACGACCACATAATGATCTGATAGATAAAAATCATTGATTGATCCAAAAACTTACAATAATAATCTTGATGACGTTTGTAGCATACTATCAAAATTTTACTTTAATCAGATATTATTATCATGATCAATCTAGGAATGTTTTCGACCGTTAAATGAAAAATGAGTGATCAAAAGGCCAAACAATGTCCGATTATAAGATGATTTTTAAGATGAATGATCTTTTGTACTATTTTGATCGTTTGTACGGTGATAATCATAAAATTCAAATCGTGCATATATAAATGATTCAAAATTTTATCTCTTAATGCTCGTTCTTAAATATCTTATATAATTATGCTTGTGCTTTTATAAGACATGTTTAATGTGGATAGTTCATATAGATACGGTTTGAATTTTATGATCATCATCATACAAATAATTAAAGTAGTAGTAAAGATCAATGATCTAAAAAATTGTCTATTAATCGGATACCATTTGGCCTTTTGATTATTCATTTTTCATTTAACGATCGAAATCATTCAGTGCTAGATTGACCATGATAACGATGTTTGATTAAAGTAAAATTTTGATAGTATACTACAAACATCATCAAGATCATCGTTATAAATTTTTAGATCAATCGATAGGCTTTATCTATCAGATCATTATGTGATCGTTCATGACCATCGAAATCAAATTTTATCGATCAACATAGCTAGGACTATCGAATCGAGATGGTCTTTTATAATGACACTCTAATGATAATTATTTAGATAATGAATATTGAAGATGGACTTTCAAATTTTAAAATTATATTATATTCAAAAAAAATATGAAAAAAATATATATTATGCTTTTATAGCAGTAGTTGGCAAAAAATGCTAGTATAGAATCTATTACAGTGGTTGATAACTACTGCTATAGATCAAATGATAGCAATTTTATATAACCACTGCAATAGATTTATGGCAACGATTTTGAAAATTGCTGCCATAAGTTAGGCTAAATTTGCCTAGCACGTCCGATTTTCATCTTTCCTCTTGTTCACTCTCTCTCTTCTTTCTACCCGAGCTCTAGCTATCCTCCCCATCACCAACCCACCCCTCTGCAAGATCTGCCCCATCACTAGCCACCTCCCTCTAGTGCTGCCCCCCCCTCTCTCTCTCTTTCTCTCTTCTCACCTTGGCTACCCATGCCCTAACTACCCACCCCACCGCTGGCCCGCCCACCGCCGCCCCCTCCCTCGGCCGTGCCATCGACTCTAGCACCCTCGGCCCTAGCCTCACCTCCCTCAACCCCAATCCCATCCCCATCGACCTCACCTCTCTTGGCCTCGTTCTCTACTGCCCCCTTTCCTCTAGTGTCGCTGCGAGCCTGCCCTGCTGCTGGCTCCAAGCACCCTCGACCCCAGCCTCCTTTGGCCTACCCTTTTTCTCTAGCACCGTCGCCAACTCGCCCCACCACCATCGGCCCTCCCTCTAGCACTACCATCTATGACCCTCGTAGTTTGTGCGACCCCCTCCCCATAATAGGCATAATTTTTTTAATTAATTTTATAATAATATTAATAATTAATTATAATATTTATAATAATTATTATAAATATTATTATAAATATTATACTAATTATTATTATAATTATTATAATTATTATTATAATATTATATTATAATTATTAGAGATAAACTCTGCTTCCGTCGAAGTTCAATCTGATGCTTAGCCTAATGTAACTGGTAATCATAGAAGAGCTTCTATAGAAAATTCTCCAGCAACCAAACTTTTTTCGGACTTCTCCTTCAGTTGAATTTCTTCAAAAGCCGAACTCCTTCTGGACTTCTCCATCAGTCGAACTCCATTCGAATTCTTCTAGCAGATTACTTCTAGATTTTAAGTAGTATTCCTTCCGGATGATCTCCTCTAGTCGTATTTTCTTTAGAAATTTGAACTTTTCTAGAATTGATATATGTCAAAGTTCCACATCAACCAACACCTGCTTCCTTCAAATTTTGACTATTAAATCTCAATGGACAGGCAATCTCACTACCGAATGATTACGACTGTTATTTATCAGTCTGCTATAGACGACCCCACTACCGGATGGTTACGACTGTCATTTATCAGTCTGCTGTAGGTGATCCCACTATCAGATGATTATAACTGTCATTATCAGTCTATTACAAGCGATACCTCTCTCTGTAATAAATTTTACGTGATTTTGAGCGATCCATGATCGGACGGTGACGATTATCACTATTAATCTACTCCGGACTCTATCTATAAAAAGAATCCTTCAGATATATTTTCTCTAAGCTTTCTTCTTCTTTTCAAAATTCTGTTGAATTCTTGCCTAAGCACTCCATTTTTGTTGGTCAGAAAAATTGACTTAATCATCGAAGGATCTTGCCGAAGCTGCCACCACTGACTTTGGATGGAACTTTATTTTACAGGTCACCGACGGCGATCTCTTCTTTTCCAACTTTATCTTGATCCGACATCAACCAGATTTTACACCAACAGGATTGGTGCAGAGGAAGGGACCTCTATTCCTGAGGTATCCTTATTCTTAAAGAAGTATTCAGTCGACCCTGTGAATCTTCTTCTTCAAGGTTCATCTCCATCCTCTTCCTCAATCTCAAGAAATGCCTCCAAAGAAGACGACTATCCGAAGATCTACCACTTCCACCATCAGATCTGAGCCAGATCCATCCATTTCTGCTCCATCATCGGATGCTTCAACCTCCTCCTCCATCCACGACCATGGTAGATCTGGAGCAGTTTAACCTACTGATGCATCGAATTCAGGATCTCACCAAAATAGTACAGGTCATGCGGCAATCTCCGATGGTGGTTCCATCAGAAAATCCATCATCGAGATGCTAGAAATCGGTCCCAAGGAGGAGCTCTTGGGCTAGCATATCCGTCGCCCCTGAAAAAAAAAAATAGAGAGCAGAGGATCTTTATTTGGACCATGATTCTTCTTCGAAAGAGATCTTTTCCATCTACAGTCAGAAGCCTTCTAAGATCTATGATTGACGTTCTCGATAAAAAATTATGGAAGATGGACTGATGGATTGAGAAATTCCACCATGTCATCCCGGCTTACCATGACGATGTCTATACTGATCTTTCTTTCTCTCTCCGAATTATACAAGAGTCCGTTCCACCGAACTTTAAGCTTCTCTAATTTCGAAAGCTACGATGAAACCTCTGATCTGATCGATCATCTGGAAGGCCTTTCGAATCATGATACTGCTCCATGGTGCACCAGAAGCCATCTTATGTCGACCTTTCTCATCTACCTTAAAGGGAGTAATAAAAAATTGGTACTTGACGTTGAAATCGGATATGATCTTTTTCTTTGATCAGATGATCCTTCAGTTTGCAGCTCACTTCGTCAGTAGCCGACGTCCATGCTGAGGTTCAGATTCTCTGATGAATATCAAGCAGAAGAAGGAAGAATCTATTCAGACTTACGTCATTCGATTTAATGCTGCTGTATTGGAGGTCCGAAATTTTGATCAGTCTGTTGCAATGGCTGCACTTAAGGGTGGCCTTCAGAAGAACGATTTGCTATTCTTCCTAGAGAAGAAGTATCTTAAGAACTTTGTCGATCTGCTAGTTCAAGCTGAGGGATATGTCCAAGTGGAAGAAGCCTTCAAATTGAAAGATGAGAAAGCCATAAGAGAGCGGTAGACGAGCGAGTCTAATAAATCCGTAGCTGATAGAGGATCGAATGAAGTTTGGCCATGCTCACGGACTTCCCCCGAGGGCAGGCGAGTCCAAACTTTTCCTCGAGCTCGTCATTAAAGAAGCTCTAACAGAAGGGCGTGAAGAAGCTCTTCCCCCAAAAGAAGAATTACAATTTTCTCCAAACAAGTGCAATCGAACTAAGTACTGTTTGTATCATCATGATCATAGCCATGATACTGAAGAATGCATTCAGCTCTAAGATAAGATCAAAGAGCTCATTAGGAGAGGCTGACTGTGTCGATTCCTAAGACGTCGGTCTAAAGTAAGAGAAGATCGACCGAGGATACTATCACAGTCAGAACCACCAAGGAGGAAGGAACAACAAGAAGATCGGCCATCTCTCGGCATCATCAATACTATCTCCGGGGGACTTAGTATTTTGATGAGCCGCCATCTCTCAGCCTCAGAGTCAAGAAAAGCTTGCCCCAAATTGGAAAGATCCATATGAAATAGAGGAGGTCATTCGGTCTGGAGCTTATCGTCTGAAGAAGCTCGGAGGAATAATGCTCCCATGACCTTGAAATTTAGAAAATTTGAGAATGTACTATCAGTAATTTTTCTTTAATAAAATTCTTTCATCTTAACATTATTGTTTCTTGGTACACAAACTATATGATGACAGAAAAGAAACAATCAAAAGTGGCCATATTAGAAATAGGAAGAGAACCTCATCCTAATATGAGCAAGTCGAAGGCCTCGTTCATTTTAGACGGGATGAGGAGAGAGGCCTGATAATGGTCCTAATGGGCCCCTACAGTTCATTAGGAATAAGAGGAGAATCTCATCCTAATGTGAGCAAAGTCGAAGGCCTCATTCATTTTAGACAAGATAAGGAGAGAGATCCTAACAACGACCCTAATGTGCTCCTACAGTCCATTAGAAACAGGAGGAGAATCTCATCCTAATATAAGCAAAGTCGAAGACCTTATTCATTTTAGACGAGATGAGGAAAGAGGCCCTGACAATGGCCCTAATGTGCTCCTACAGTCCATTAGAAATAGAAAAAAAATCTCGTTCTAACATAAGTAAAGTCGAAGATCTCATCCTCATATAAGCAAAGTCGAAGATCTTGTTCATTTTTGATGAGATGAGAGGAGAGGCCCTGACAACAGCCCTAATGTGCTCCTACAACCCATTAGGAATAGAAGGAGAACCTCATCTTAACGTGAGCAAAATCGAAGACCTCATTTATTTTAGATAAGATGAGGAAAGAGGTCCTGACAACGACCCTAATGTGCCTCTACAGTCCATTAGGAATAAGAGAAGAACCTCGTTCTAACGTGAGCAAACTCGAAGATCTCATTCATTTTAGATGAGATGAGGAAATAGGTCTAGACAACGATCTTAATATGCCCCTACAGCCCATTAGGAACAGGAGGAGAACCTCATCCTAACATGAGCAAAGTCGAAGACTTCGTTCATTTTAGACGAGATGAGGAGAGAGGTCCAGACAATGGTCCTAATGTGCCCTTACAGCCCATTAAAAATCGGAGGAGAATCTTATCCTAACATGAACAAAGTTGAAGATCTCATTCATTTTAGACGAGATGAGAAAAGAAGCTCCAACTCGATCAGAGATAAGATCTTCTCTGAACTTCAACTTCAACAGGAGATAAGATCTTTCTCAACCTCGGTCAGAGATAAGATCTCCTCCGAGCTTCAACTTCAAAAGAAAATAAGATCTTCTTCAACCTCGACTGAAGATAAGATCTTCTCCGAGCCTCAACTTCAATAGAAGATAAGATCTTCTTCGAGCTTCAACTTCAAAAGAAGATAAGATCTCTTTCAACCTCGATTGGAGATAAGATTTTCTCTAAGCTTCAATCTCAAAAGAAGATAAGATCTTCTTTAACCTTGGTTGGAGATAAAATCTTTTCTAAGTCTCAACTTCAACAGAAGATAAGATCTTCCCCGAGCTTCAACTTCAAAAGAAGATAAGATCTCCTTCAACCTCGGCTGGAGATAAGATCTCTCCTGAGCTTTAACTTCAAAAGAAGATAAGATCTTCTTTAACCTCAGTTGGAGATAAGATCTCTCCCAAGCCTCAACTTCAATAGGAGATAAGATCTCTCCCGAGCTTCAACTTCAAAAGAAGATAAGATCTCGTTCAATCTTGGCTAGAGATAAGATCTTCCCTGAGCCTCAACTTCAATAGGAGATAAGATCTCCCCCGAGCTTCAACTTTAAAAGAAGATAAGATCTTCTTCAACCTTGGTTAAAGATAAGATCTTCTCCGAGTCTCAACTTCAATAGAAAATAAGATCTCTCCTGAACTTCAACTTCAAAAGAAGATAAGATCTCCTTCAACTTCGATTAGAGATAAGATCTTTTCCGAGCTTCAACTTTAAAAGAAGATAAGATCTCCTTCAACCTCAACTGAAGATAAGATCTTCTCCGAGCCTCAATTTTAATAGAAGATAAGATCTCCTCTGAACTTCAACCTCAACGGATGCAGAGCCCGAAAAGAACTTCGACAGTCATCTTTTTTGTACTCCCTTTCTTTGAATTTTGAACTCAAGAGTGGGGGGACTATTGTTGGAGATAAATTCTATTTTCGCTGAAGTTCAGTCTGATGCTTATCCTAATATAACTGATAATAATAGAAGAGTTTCTATAGAAAATTCTCCAATAGTCAAACTCCTTTCGGACTTCTTCAGTTGGATTCCTCCAAGAGCCGAACTCCTTCTGGACTTCTCCATCAGTCGAACTCCATTTGGATTTCTTTAGTAGATTACTTTCAGATTTCAAGTAGTATTTCTTCTGGATGATCTCTTCTAGCCGTATTTCCTTTAGGAGTTCGAACTTTTCTGAAATTAATATATGTCAAAGTTTTACACCAACCAATGCCTGCTTCCTCCGATCTTCAACTATTAAATCTCAATGAACAGATGATCTCACTATTGGATGGTTGCGACTGTCATTTATCAGTCTGCTATAGACGATCTCACTACCGGACGATTATGATTATCATTATCAGTCTATTATGAGCGACACCTCTTTTCGTAATAAATTTTACGTAGCTCCAAGCAGCCCATGATTGGACGATTATGATTGTCACTAGTAATCTACTCCGAACTTTATCTATAAAAAAAATCCTCCAGATATATTTTCTTTAAGCTCTCTTTTTCTTCTCAAAATTCTGCTGAATTCTTATCTGAACACTCCATTTCTATTAGTCAAAAAAGTTGACTTGATCGTTAGAGAATTCTGTCAGAGCCACCACCACCGATTTTGAATAAAATTTTATTTTGTAGGTCACCGACGGTGATCTCTTTTTCCTTAACTCCAGCTCGATCCGACGTCAACCAGATTCTACACCAACAATAATAATATTATAATAAATAATCCATCATGAATTATGATTTAAACAGACCAATTAGAACTATAAATATTAATAATATATATTAATATATATTATTAATAAGATAAGGCTCGATTTTAAGCTCGAACTCGAGCTTGAGTATGGCTTGATTCAAATTAATGTTATATTTTAAGGATATTCAATTAGTATTAAGATGCCATTACAGAAGAAGAAGATGCCACTATGTTTTAAGGATATTCTGTCAATAATCAATATGTTACAAATAATACTTATCTTATATTATTTTTTAGTTTATTATTTTCTATAATATCCTATTTTAAAAAATTATTTTATTTATAAAAAGACTGTGATGATTTTGGATGAAAAAATGTTAATTCTTAGTATGATTTTAGTGATATAATTTTTTTTTATTTTTTTATAAATATTTTAATAATTTCAAATGGTAAGACGATTTTGGATGGCTAGTGATTTTACAATGCATGATTAAACGATGAATCTAAGTCTCTTTTTTATTTTAATTTATTTTAATTTATTTTAATTTTTAATATTTAAAAAAAACTTCCACTGGCAGGTTTTGGCCCATGTCGATGGTTGTGGGTTGCCCTGATGGGTTCTAGGATGTGTCATGGACTGTGCCAGTCGATAAGTTGAAAATACCTATCAACGAGTTCTGGACTGTATCGATGGATTTCGAGTTGTATCAATGACCTTAGATCGTGTCGAGCCGTGCCATGGACTATACTTATCGATAAGCTAAAAACATCTATTGGTGGGTTCTAGACCATGCCGGCAGGTTCTGGATCGTGCTAGCGAGTTTTAGGCCATGTCGGCAATCTTAGGCTATTCCATACCGATTGGTAAGAGAATTCTCGTCGGTAGGTTCTAGGCCATGCCAGCGAATTCACCATTGGATTTTGGACTATAGTTTGATAACTGGATATCAAGACATGGCAGTGGCAGCCGCTAGAGAGGCGATGATTACCACTGGGAGCCGCAGCCTAAACTCCATCCTCCGTCCTCTAGCCATGAGTGGAACTTTCATAGAGATATATTTAAGTGATGGTTCATGGGCTATAGAAGTAGAGTTTGAGCTTTATTACTATTCTCATCTAAACACCTCTAACTCTAGTAATGTTTTGGTATAAATGATAAAGTTTATTTATGGATGTAATTCATGTTATAAAATTTATTACATAAAATTTTCTATATTACTATTCATATCTTGTTGCTTTTGTTTATTATATTGCATAATGATAGACTCATCAATTAATTAGTGTACATAATCTCCGACATCCATATATTTATATATTTTTATATGGATGGAAGAATTATATACAATGATCAATTAATTATCTAATTTGGATAGTTTAAAAATTATAAATAATTTTATACATGACTACAGTAATCAAATGGTATGCTGAGGATTCCAAAAAAAATTTTGAATAATATTTTTTTTTTATTTTCCTACATGGGAGAATTAAGAGGAAATACTATCGAAATTTTTTTTTTGTCTCTGTTGCATATCATTCTGATTATTATAATGAACCTATAGAATTAATGTAATTTTTAAATAGAATAGGATGTATCTTTACCTATTAGTTGATGATAGAATGTATTTTATTGCATATTTAAAAATAATATTTAATGTAACTTTCATACATAATATTTATTTTGATCCCTATTTATAATGCATTTTTTGTTTATAATGTATATTTGTTTATAATGTATTGATATATAATATAAGTTCCATACATAATTTAATTATAGTATCACTATTTTTATAATGGATAAGGGATGGATGAAGTTTAGTAGGCTCCCACCAGAATATGAGGTTGGACTTTAAATATTTTTTGATTTTGTTATAGAAAAATTTAAGAACCATGGACTTATCAATGCCTTTGTAAAAAGTGTATGGATGTGCCGTGGCTATTTCATCAAGATGTAAATGATCATCTCACTATTTATAACTTTAAATTCGGTTATGAAATTTATCAGGATCAACATGGTGAGGGTAGGCCGCAAGAAGATGATCAATATGATGGAAAAGTAGAACGAATGGTTCATGATATTTTTTCATTTATTGGCCATAATAATGATGTATCTACATCTATATCAGATTCTATGATTGGTAAAATGACAAACAGTGAGGATGTGAAAAAGATCCGCAAGTTGATGGAGGACACTAATGTTCCATTATATCTTGAATGTGAAAAGATGGTGAAGCTTGAGTTCTTAATTTAGTTGTATTATGCGAAATGCTCCAATAGATTCAGTAACAATGGAGTGAACTATATACGAGAGCTTTTAAGAGACATTCTTTTGGATAATGCACAAATTCCAAAAAATAGTTATGAGATATCGAAGATTATTAAATAGCTAGATTTTATTTACACCAAGATACATGCATGTCCCAATTGGAAGGGGGATGCCAACCAAAATAAATATATGAGCTGCGGTGTATCAAGATGAAAATAGAATAAAGATGGCATATCGATCCGTGTACTTCAAAAATTGATGTGGCACTTTTTTTTATTCCAAGACTATAAAATTTTTTTATATTAATTAGCAAGGATATCGAAGGACATAAGATAGCATGAAGAGAACCAAACAAAAGATAATGTATTGAGGCATCCAACCAATGGAGAGGCATGGTAAAAGTTTAATGAAATACATTTTGACTTTGCACAAGAGATATGCAATGTGAGGTTGGGCTTGTCATGCAACAGTTTCAATCCATTCAAGCATATGACATCACCCACAGTGTATGGTCAATGTTTATTCATATTTACAACCTTCCACCATAGATATATATGAAAAAATCTTTTACTTTCATGATAGTGCTCATCCCTAGACTGATGAAAATAGGTAATGATATTAATGTCTATTTGCAACCTCTTATTACCAAGCTAAAATAGTTATGGAGTATTCAAGATATTCCAAACTTTTGATGCTTTGATAAATGAGTCATTCTCCATGCGCACGGTACTTCTATGGACAATAAATTACTTTCCAATGTATGCCCTAATATCGGGTTAGAGTATGAAAGGTAAGCTAACATATTTAGTTTATGAAAAAAGTACTCGATCTAAAAATTTGACATATCGAAGGAGCTTTAGCTTTATGGGGTATTGATATTTTCTCCGTTGAAACTATCAACACAAAAAGGATGCACGCTCCTTCAATAGTACTATTGAAGAAGATGAGGCACCTAGCCGGATGTCTGCGAGTAAGATGTTGAGAAAGTTGGATGATTTTAGTATTGAATTTAGAAAAGATGATCCGATTGATGATAAGAAGAAAAAGTGTCGATCAAAAGTAGACATACTTTAATTGGAAGAAAAAAGCATCTTTTTTAACTTACTAAATTGGGAGACAAACTTATTGTACCATCGCTTAAATGTAATGCATATTGAAAAGAATGTATGTGAGCTCCTATTGGCAACAATCTTGAACATCAAGGATGAGACTGAGAATAACTTGAATTTTTAATTCAACTTGAAAGAATAGGATATTAGGAGATCAGTCCACCTGAAGCCAGTAGGATGGAGAATAGTGGAGGCTTTCTCATGCATGCTATATTATAAATGCTTTCAAATGATCTATATTTCTTTATGTATTAGAAAATATAAAGATCTTAGATAGGTACTCAAGTAACATATCAAAGCGTGTGAATAGTAAGAATGTCAAACTTAGGGGATTGAAGATTCATAATTATCATGTATTGATGCAAGAGTTAATCCCAATAGCAATTCGCCGTGTGTTGCTAAAAAATATCAGAATTACTGTTATTCATTTTTACAACTTCTATAGAGATATTTATACGAAAGGTTGCTTAAGAAAGATAAAAAAAATGAAGGCAAAGATGGTGACTATATTATGTAATCTGGAGAAGATATTTTCATCATTATTTTTCATAGTTATGATGCATCTCACTATGCACCTTATAAAAAATGTTGCACTTAGAGATTCAGTATTCTACTGATGGATGTACCCAACTAAAAAGAATATTTAAATATTAAAATCTTATGTAAGAAATATGAATCACTCAGAAAAATTTATAGCATAAGATTATTTGGATCAAGAGTATATGAATTTTTATATCATGCATTTAAACAAACTCGAGACACGTCGTAATCAATCAATGAGGAATTAGGATGATCGGTATGAGCCAATTGAGCTTGCATTTGAGTCCATTCCATAGCCATGTAGATTTTTTACTTCATATCGTCTCACTAATTTAAGCATTGAGGAAAGAGATAAAGCGTACCGCTACATGCTCTTTAACTATAATGTCATTGAGCCATACATAAGATGAGTCATTTAACCTTATTTATTTTATAATACTTAGAAGAAAATATTCTATTATATCTAAATTTATTTTTTGTATATGCAGCAAACACAAGAAGATCATAAGAGTAAAGTATGGCACTCTAAGTATACGAGAGAAAGAGAAAATATATAGCAAATAATTTCTTGAGTAGTTCAAAAATTATGTAAGTACATATATATTCTTGTCTTATGTACCTTATTTGAACATATTTACTAATTAGGTATCATCTCCTTAAGTATAAAGATTATCGCTCGATAATGTGAGTTCTGAAGTGCGTATTCTTTCAATGGGATTTAATTATACCATGCATAAGTATAAATAGCTTGTCATTAATAGGTACAGGTTCAATATTCATAGTTGATCCATAAACATGGCAATACAAAATAATGGCATAATATTGAGCACCACCACTGGGTGTTATGCTAACTTGAGGGATTCACAGCTTCATATGAAGGATCTGAACTATTATGGAGTGGTGAAAATTAAAAATAATCATCTTGGACTACTATTCTAAAGGAAGGATTGCGTTAATGAAATATGATTGGTTTGATATCTTATCTCAATCAGGGATGAAGATTGATAAGTACGGTTTTACTTTCGTTAATATGCAACACCATCTCCGTACTAAAGAATTGTATATACTTGCCTTCCATGCTAGTCAACTCTTCTACGTTAGTGATCCCTTGAAACCTCAATGAGGTATTATTGTGAGAATGGTGCCTAGGCATATGTTTGATAATATTGAGGTTGATGATGATGTTGGACCATGCATACAAAATGCTCTTATAAGATAAAACTTACCTGATGCTATCGAAGTCCTAGATATATTTGTCAGGAGCAATGGTGATGTTCATATTGTAAATACCACTAGACGATTAGTTCAACATTCTAGTATAAATGTTAGTCTATTTAGTGATGCTCTATTAATATTATTATTCAACATATTATATTGATTAATGTTCATTAACGTTGCAGAACACAATGGCACTGAAATACCATCTAGCTTTCACCCTCGTCCCTCGGCAGGCTATGTGGAGCTCTACATCTAAGTCGCAATCGGAGCATACTCCATTCATCTCTGCATTGGTTTTGGCTTTGGCTGTCCAGGCACCACCGACATCTACTTTATCGGCATCTACTCCTCTACCAGTATTTGAGCCTCTACCATCAGCTACATCTCCAACATATGCTCTACCCACTGATGAGTCTCCATTGACATCCACATTATACGATCCTATAACCAGTGAGAGTAGATTTTTATTGTGTCAATTATTTATTTATTTATTTTGTATAGTTATTATGCACTCTTATATATTTATATAATGTATTTTCATTATAGGTGCATTATCTAGTAAGATATTTCGTGGTCTCACATGTATGTTGCATGTGTGGAACCACCAACATCAAGCTATTGTGGAGTACGATCAGGAGGGGAGGCCAGTTGGGGTGGACAGACGGGAGATGCATTCTTTTATCAGAGTGCTTGTAAGGCACTCTAACATTATTCCTGTTGTGCCTGTAGACTGGCGATTGATGGATGCTGGTATCAAAAATTGAATGTGGAAGAAGATATGGATAAGTGTATCTTAATTATATTTGTATATTTGATATATTTATACTATGTTTGATTAGTACTACTATAGAATCGGGCTATGGCAGCGGTTGGTAATCGCTGTCATAGCCCAAAAAATTGCTGCTATAGGCTATATATGACAACGGTTAAGCTAATCGCTACCACTGCAGTCGTTGCCGTACGTCTATGGTAGCGGTTGTTGCAGTGGTTATTGAAATCGCTGCTATATAGATCCTATTACAACGGTTTTTAAAACTCCTGCCGTAGACTTGTCTATGATCGCGGTTATAAAATCATTATTATAAACAGTCTATGGCAGCGGTTATGAAATCACTGCCATAATCTTATCTATGAAAGTGGTTACATAACCGCTGCCATAGGTCTAATATAATAGTTGACACATTTCCTATGATAGTAGTTGGCACGTCTATGGCAGCGGTTATAAAACCGCTGCCGTAGCTTCTAAAAAATTAAAAAATATAAAATTTTTAATTTTTTATATATTTTATCTGATAAATATAGAGATATATAATATAAAAAATATTATAAATATAAAAATATTTTTAAAATACTAAAATTTTATTATCGAATAAAATTTATTATAATACTTAAAAAAATTCATCAAAAGTCTCCTAAATTTACATCATCGTCATCCCTGGAAGATGGAGCATGAGCTGGAGGCAAAGCTGGAGCCAAAGCCAGAGCCGAAGCTAGAGGAGCTGGAGCTGGAATGCACGCCAACGTATCCTCAAAGCTCATGAAGGTACCTTCAAAATGCGTACTGAGCATCGACACTATGTCTCTCACAATATCCTTCAGATGAGATGCACGCTCCTCAGCCCGATCTATCCGCATCGTAGCATGATCTGCCCATGCCAATGCTGCCTCAAGCTCCTTCTAATTGACGATATCGAAAGTCTGTGAAGAAATGCTCACCTCAGACCAATAGCTGGTCGGCGTATATTCGAGTCTGCATCGGATCCTCCTAGAGTGCTCAGGCCCCAAGACCTAAGATAGATGGTCATGGGGGCCAGAGGTATCCGGGCCCTCACTCGTGAGCGCATCTAACTGATCCTGTAATTGTAAGTGCAAATAAAATTTTATAATAGATGCTATAATACTAATCATATATACTAATTATTTAATACTTATAAAAATTTTTTCGATCGTGGTGTTCATCGGTCTGCCCTTCTTATCCGTATGGCTAGATCGGAAGATCTCACTACGGCTGGGCATCACTCCATCTCTCATCAGCTATAACAATGGATTAGTTTATCAGAAATATGAAAAAAATATTAATTAAATTTATCTACTAAGATTTAGAATTTATTACCTCTCTATACACATGACTGGCCATAGACTCACGGTCGAGAGTGTGCGTATACTCCTGAGCTATCCGATTCTTTCGGTTCTGATGAAAGATAGCATAACAAGTATTCAAATAAATAATAAATATTTAAATATAACTTTAAGCATATTGAAAAATTCAAAAGTTAGTAATTTTACCTCGAACTCCTGGCTCCTCCAATGTGTAACCATCCTCTCTCATTGACTCGGAGGACAGTCCTGTATTCATAGAATAAGCTCCTCTAGAGCATCTCGTCGGTGCTCGAGCCATCCTCTGTGGAGCTTGATCTTATAGCTCCAGTACAACTTTTTGATCTTCTTCAGTCGGGTATCTCAAGCTCTCTCGTGATCAGAAAAGTCGTACCTCCTCTACACAAAGTTATCAAAAGTCAGTTATAAAATTATTCTAATCAAATATAGTATAAATTATAAAATACATAAATATAATTAAGATGCACTTATCCATATCTCCTTCCACATCCGATTTCTGATAGTATCATCCATCAATCGCCAGTCTCTAGGCTCTACGGGAATAATGTCTGACCGCCTCACAAGCACTTCAAAAAAGAAATGCATCTTCCGTGCAGTCTCCTCTACTAACCTTCCCTCCGCATCATATTGTACCATCATCTAATGCTGGCGATTCTATACATGCACTATTCGTGTAGGACTGCGAAATGTCCTACTAGATGATGCACCTATAATAAAAATACGTTATCCAAAGATATAAGAATATAAATATTATATAATAGGTAAATAAATAATATAATAAAAATATACACTCAAATGCCGGTGGAGTAGCATGTGTCAGAGATGTGGGTGATGATGAAGGCTCAAATGCTGGTGGAGTAGATGCCACCGATAGAGTAGATGCCGATGGTGGAGGTCTCTGAGTAGTCGATACGGAGGTGGATGGAATGCTCTGACTGCTCCTTAGATGTTGAACTCTGCATAATCCATCGAGAGGTAGGGGTGAAAGCTAGATGTGATTTCGGTGCCATCATGACCTACAACGTTAATGAACATTAACTAATATAACATGTTGAACAATAATCAAAGATATTACTTAGGTACTATTCGTATAATTACATATAAATATACAGATGCCAAAGATTATATACACTAATCAATTGACGAGTCTATCACTATGCAATGCAATAAATAAAAGTAATAAAATAGGGATTCTCTTAGCGGCCAGCACGACCCATGGCACGGCCTACCGACATGATATGACCCTCCCTCTCTCTCTCTCGATCTCCCTCGCTCGATGATGGCGCCGAGACCGGACCCCCTTCCTCCCTCTCTCCCTCTTCCTTTCTTAGTTTTGAATTCCAAAATCAGATCTGGATACCCAGGATCCATTAGGATTCCGAATCTGGTACTTCAAGTACGGACCCATTCGGGTATTCGAGTTTGGGTTCAGTACCAATAATTAAAATCAGATCCGAATCTGAATATCCAGGTTCCGATCCAAACCCAACCTATTGATAAGTCTAGTCCAGTGATTAATAAATAATACTATAAAATTAAAATAAAAAATATACCTATGACTATAAAAAAAAGGTCGCACTGAAAGCTTCGAGGGTCACCGACGATGGTGCTAAATGAAGATAATGGTGCTAGAGATAACCTGCGAAACAAAAGCAAAATAGTAAGATAGAGAGAGAAGAGAGAAAGAGAAAGAGGAAAGAGAGAGGGGCCCTGAAGGGGTGTCGTGATGGGAAGGCCAAGGAATGGGGAGGGCAGGGGGTGGGCGACCGGGGATGGAGAGGGCGGGGGGTAGGGTGGTCGGGGATGGGGAGGGCGGGGGCGGCGGCTGGGGAGGGCAAAGGGTGGGCAGTCGGGTAGCGATCGAGGATTGGGGAGGACGACGGGAAGGGCAAGGAGTGGGCGGCGGTCGGGATGGGGAGGGTGGGGACGGGCGATCGGGGATGGAGAGGGAGGCCGCGGTCAGGGATGGGGAGGGTGGGGGCAGCGGTCGAGGAGGATAAGGTGGCGGTCGGGCGGCGGCTAGGGATGGAGAGGACGGTCGGGCAGCGATCGAAGAGGGCAAGGGATGGGCAGTCGGGATGGGGGAGGGCGGGCGACAGGCAGTCGGGATGGGAAGGATCGGGGATGGGGAGGGTGGAGGACGGGCAACCGGGGATGGGTATGGGGTGGGGGGAGGCAGCGGTGGCCGGGGATGGGAGGACAAGGGGTGGGCAATCTGGTGGGGCAGGGGATGGGAGGGCGGGGTTGGCGGCGGGGATGTGGGGGGTGGGCGGTGGCAGGATGCATGGAGTCTCACCGACGATGGAGAGGAGGGGAGAGAGAGAGCGCACGCACGAGAAGAAAAGAAAAATTGAAGATTTTTAATCTAATCTATGGTAGTGATTTTCGATCTGCTGCCATAGATCTTTGGCAGCGGTTACTGATAAACCACTGCAATAAATCTATGGCAGTGGTTTCATAACTGCTGCCATAGATTTATAGTAGCGATTTTCAGTAACTACTATTATATGTTAAAAATAATTTTTTTTTATTTTTTTAAATATTATATAATTTTAAATTTTAATATTCCATCTTCACTGTTCATTATCTAAATAATTACCATTAGAGTATGTCATTACAAAAGATCACCTCGATCTGATGGTCCTAGCTTCATCGATCAAAAAAATTTGATTTCGATGATCATGAATGATGATACAATGACTGATAGATGAAGACCTTTCCGATCGATCTAAAAATTTATCCGCAACGATGATCTTGGTGATATTTATAACATACTATTCAAAATTTTACTTCAATTCGGATATCATTATCATGATCAATTTAGTATGGAATGATTTCAATCGTTAAATTAGAAACAAGCAATCAAAAGGACTAAACGGCATATTCGATTATGAGATAATTTTTTAGTTAAATGATCTTTATTTTTACTATAATTTTAATTATTTTATATGATGATGATAGTAAAATTTAAATTATTTTTGTATAAACTGTTCACGTTAAGCAAGATATTGCAAAAGCACGAGCATATATGCATATAACAACCAATGGAGTTTAAGAATGGTTATCAGGACAATGTATAGTTTTAGATCGTTCTTAGTCTCACAAGTTAAATTTTATAATCACCACTATAAAAAATGTAATTAAAATAGTAGCCAAGATCATTTATAAAAGAAATTATCTCATAATCGAACATCGTCTGGTCCTTTGATCACTCGTTTATCATTTAATGGTCGAAATTAACCTATACTAAATTGACTAAAATAATGATATTCGATTGAAGTGAAACTTTGATAGTACGCTACAAATATAACTAAAGATCATCATTATAGATTTTTGGATCTATCGGAGGTCTCCATCTATCAGATTATCGCATCATCGTTCGTGGACGTCGAAATCAAATTTTTTTGATTGATGAAGCTAGGACCATTAGATCGAGGTGATCTTTTGCGACGATACTCTAATGATAATTATTTAGATAATGAATGATGAAGATAGACATTAAATTTTAAAATTATATAATATTTTTTAAAAAATAAAAAAAAAATATTACAGTGGTTATAAATAACCGCTGCTATAGATCGACGTATAGCAGTGGTTATAAGGAACCGCTATAATAGGTTCTGACATATGGCAGCGATTACAAGAAATCATTGCTCATAGGTCAGACTTATGATAGTGGTTACAAAAAATCACTATCATAAATCGGACCTATGACAGCGGTTAAAATAAACCGCTACCATAGATTGGAGTATGGCAGTGGTTTCTTGTAACCCCTGCTATAGGTAGGTCCTATAGCAGCGGTTCTTTGTAACCGCTGTCGTAGTTTCTATTACAATAGTTTTAAAAATCGCTGTAATAGTATGCGTTGCCATAGACTCTTTTTGTAATTGTGTAGAATATTTCATAGCTGACTTTTGATGTTTTTTTGCAGAGGAGGTATGACTTTTTAGATCATAAGCAGGCTTGAGATACCCATCTACAGAAGATAAGAGAATTATATCAGAACTACAAGATCAAGCTCCAAAGAGGATGGCTCAAGCACCGACGAGATACTCTGGAGGAGCTTGCTTCTTGAATTCAGAACTATCTTCCGAGTCAGTGGGAGGGAATGGTTAGGCATCGGAGGAGCCAGGAATTACAGGTTTAATTTCTAACTTTTAAATTTTTTAATACACTAACAATTATATTTGAATACTTTTTAAATACTTGTTGTTTAAATACTTATGATTTAAATACTTTTTAGACTGCTTCCTATCAAAATCGGAAGAATCAGGCAGTTTAGGAGTACATGCACCCTTTTGGTCATGAGTTTTTGGCCAATCATGTGTATAGAGATGTAATAAATTATGAATCTTAATTTATAAGTTAAATTAATATTTTTTTATATATTTCTAATAAGCTGATCGATTGTTATAACTGACGAAAGAGGGGGTGATGCCTATCCATAGCACTATCTTTCGATCCAGTCGTATGGACAAGAAGGGCAGGCTGATGAATGCTGCGATTAAAAAAATTTTTATAAGTAATAAATAGATTAGTTTGATTAGTATTATAGTATTTTTTTTGAGATTTTATTTAAATTTATAATTATAGAAGCAGTTAGATGCGCTTGCGAGCGAGGGCCCAAATACATCTGGTTTCCATCACCATCTATCTCAGATTTTAGGGCTTGGGCACATTGGTAGAATTCGATGTAGGTCTGAACATACGCCGACGAGCTATTAGTCTGAAGCAAGCATATCTTCATATGCTTTTGGGATTGTCAGTCGAGAGTAAATTGAGGAGGCATTGGCTTGACAGCACAGGCTATGGAGCGAGCTGCTCAGGCTATGGAGTAGGCTATTTAGGTTAAACAATATACATCTCAACTATAAACCATCATGATTGTTATGGTGGCGAGACTCTCCGTACATTTTGAAGCTGAATTCATGGACCTTGAGGACATATTAGCCAACATTTCAACTCCAGCCCCTCCAGCTCCTCCAGCTTATAGTCCATCTTCTTCCGGTGATGATGACCTAGATTTAGATTTAGCAGACTTTTGATATATTTTTTAAAAAATATTATAATAAATTTTATTTAGTAATAAAATTTGGATATTTTAGATATATTCTTGTATTATATATTGAACTGCATTTATTAGATAAAAAATCAAAAATTAAAAAAAAGTATATTTTTTTTAGTATTCAAAATTTATGGTAGCGATTAATAACCATTATTGTAGGCATACCAATTGCTGCCTAGCTCATGTGTCAACTGTTAAAAATAGGCCCGCAGTCTTGTTATTCGCCTTGCAAGAGAAACTTTTTACCCTCTTTAAGTCTTAATTTTAGGATGTTCTCATTATTAGATTCCCCTTGAAGTGCAAAATTCCAATAAGAAAGGTTCTGCAATGCGAGAAGACTATATTTTCGAGGCAAGTAGTAAGTGTCATTGCTGTGTTCGCTGGTACCTACTTTGAATAGAAGAAAACGTCACTATTTCGGTAAGCTTTGGGACCATTTTCTATAATCAGAGTTCAAATTAACCATGCATTGTGGTCGATTTCTGTTAGTGCTTGAAAAACCATACGTTTCATTTGATCCAATGCCACCCTCTAGTTTTTCGGGATGCATCTTTTACTGGCACCCATTCGTTATCTATATGATTTTAGCTTCATTGAAGATTTTTTTTACTTATATATATATATATATATATATATGAATGGACTGGATTCTGTTCGATCGAATTTTATCTTATATCTGATCAGATTTTTGATTATTGGATCAGCTTGCATCTACACGAGCCTACGCCTGAATTTTTTTTTTATTTTTTTGAAGACTTTAGGGCACCTGAAAAAATGAAACAAAAAAAAAGTCTAAAAAAAAACTCCAACAGCTAGAAAAAAAGAAAAAAAAAAGGAAGGCGCCTTTAGATGTTTTTTCTTTTCTTTTTTTTATAGCATTTTTTTCCAAGGTGCATAGTTTTTTTTAAAATTTTTTTAATTTTTTGGGTGCATTTTCATGAGCCTCTAGGCCAAAAAAAATTTAAAAAAATAAAATAAATTAAATAAAATTGAAAAAATAGGTCTTTTTTTTGATATTTTCAAGCTTTTTTTTTTGATTTTTTTTTAGATGCAGACACGTGCCCATTTTTTTCAGCCAACGTGCCTTTTCAGGCACGCACTAGAAGATATGCACTAATCGAATAATCGGAGATCTAACCGAATATAGGCTGGACTCCAGTCGATCGAAGCCGAGTATACATAAAGAGAGAGAAAGAGATAGATTGGACTCCGTTTGATCGGATCTCAGTCCATATCCATTCGGATCTCCGATCGTTGGATCAGTGAGCATCTGCATGCACGTACCTGAAAAAAAAAAGTATGCCTATGCCTAAAAAAAATTAGTTTTTTTAGACGCCTTCAGGCACCCTGAAGGAACCCGAAGGCGCCATCAAGCCGAAAAAAACTAAAAAAAAATT
Organism: Cocos nucifera; assembly: GCA_006176705.1. Lineage (NCBI taxonomy): Eukaryota > Viridiplantae > Streptophyta > Magnoliopsida > Arecales > Arecaceae > Cocos > Cocos nucifera. Next base: position 2,832 of record QRFJ01001823.1, on the reverse strand, counting down.
TAAAAAAAAAATCCTGCACCCTAAAAAAAGCTATAGAAAAAAGAAGTCTGTAGGTGTTTTTTTTTTTTTTTTTTTTTTTTCAGATGCAAGATTTTTTTTTTGAATTTTTTTTTCAATTTTTTAGGCCTGAAGGCTCCTTCAGGCGCCTAAAAAGACTAAAATTTTTTCTACATACTTTTTTTTTTTTTTTTCAAGTATATTTTCAAGCACATGCGTGCTGATCCAACGATCAAAGAATTCGATCGGATATGAATTGAGATTCGATCGTGCGAAGTACAGTCTATTTATATATATATATATATATATAGAGGGAGAAAGAGAGGGGCATTTTAACCCCATTGCCAATGTAACTCTCTCCGATAGCGAAGCCGAGGTTCCTGGGTGGATCAAGTATGGCGCTGATGAAATTGAGGCACAGAGTAACAGGAGGGCGAATCGAGGGTTTGAACCTTGCGGATCTCTTGGTTTAATTGGTTCCTATACACGGATAACTACTAGGGTCGTACCATTTCAAACTGGGGCGTGGACTTTCGCTGAGTTTTTATGTAGATGGTTCTTCGTAGCGGGAACGTTCAATGTGAGAATGTTTTCGTGATAAATACAAGACAATGTCTTACCAAAAAAAAAAAAAAAAAAAAACAAGGGAATGCAGAAACATACTGTGACACCAACTTGCATAAATCAACAGCATACAGCAGCTTCTAAGATGCTCACAAGAAGTTCTACAGTGCAGCAGGATAAAGGTCACTAGCTTATGGCAAGATCGATCGGGGGATTATAACATTGCCAATGTTGTTGTGCCATGGATCAGCCAAATGGTTTGCCAGATTCTCCAACGGTCCTGTTCCAGGGTAAGCTGATTGCTGGACGCAGAACCCAACAAAGGCCAACAAAGCAAGGCGACCTATGACCCAAACACATAAACGCAAAAGCTGTGAGCCATAGAAAAAACAAATAAACAATTACATGTGGAAAAGAAATAATATTTCTCATGAACTAATAGAGTGGAGGATAAAGCTAGACCATTCTTGATCTCCTTGATCTTGTACTCCTTGAGTTTCTCGGGATCCTTGGAATAGCCCAGAGGATCAAAGGCTCCGCCTGGGTACTTCTTCTCCGGGTCTTTCTCCATGCTGCGTTGGTGCTCAACAAAAGCAATGGCGACGAATTCAATGACAAGGATGGTCGGTAGGGTGCCCCAGGGGACTGGGTTGCCTAAATACGTTGCCTGTCCACCGGGAATCGCTGCCCACTCTTGAGCCTTTACCCAGTTGCCCAGCCCTAGTGCCTCTGGCACCAAGATCCCTGGCTGCAAAACCGCACACCATCTCCAACAATTAAAAAGAACCTAAGCTAACCTAGAGGGATATTTCGAGAACCAAAAAAAAAAAAAAAGAGAAGCAAAAAAAATCCAAATACCGACCACACGTGTATGACGTCTCACCCCTTTAAAATTAGCTATTTCTAACACTATTAACAATTTGAGTGAAAAAAAATTACCTAGAAAAGCTTTAGCAGGATATCGCTGGTCATTGCCACACCAAGCCTTTGAAACATGATATTAGTGGAAAAGTGGAAGGTTCAAGCATTCAACCAATCTAAAAATTCCTTATGAAATTGGTTTTCAAGAGTTAAATGCAAAATTTTACACATTAATCTTCTACAATGAATTCATAACTTGGAAAGATAATTCATTATTCCCATTCTCCCTTCCCTAGTTTCCCTTGGCCACCTAAGAAATTTTTAATGTATTTTAGAGCCTCAGGCTTCTCTAACTAATCCTTTATTCTCTTTATGTCTTCTACATCAAAAATAGAAAGAAAGAAAAAATAAATTATTGAGGATAAATTCTGCTCCCGCTGAAGTCTAGCCTGACGCTTAGCCTAATACAACTGATAATCATGGAAAGAGTTTCAAACAAAATTCTCCTCCAACGGTTAGACCTCAGCTGGACCCCTCCAGCGGCCGAACCTTAGTTGAACTCCCTCAGCCGGCCGAACTCTTTAGCAACCGAACCCCAGCTGAACTCTTCCAACGGTCGAATCCCAGCCGAACTCCTTCAGCGGTCGAGCCCTAGCCGAACTTTTTCAGTGGCTGAATTCCTCCAGCAGCCGAACTCCTTTCGGATTTCTCTTTCAGTCAAATTCCTCCAGGAACCAAACTTCTTCCAGATTTCTTCTTCAGATGGATTTCTTCGGGAGCCAAACTTCTTTCAAACTTCTCCTTCAGATGCATTCCTCTAGGAGCCGAACCCCCTCTAGACCTCTTCTTCATAAGGATTCCTCCAGGAGCCGAACTTTCTCCGGACTTCTCCATCAGTCGAATTCCTTCAGGAGCTGAACTTTTTTCGGACCTCTACTTTAGTTAGATTCCTCCAGGAGTCGAACTCCCTCCGAACTTTTTCCTTCAGTCGGATTCCTCCAGGAGCTGAACTCCTTCTAGACATCTCCTTCAGATGGATTCCTTCAGGAGCCAAACTCTTTTCAGATCTCACCTTCAGTCAGATTCCTCCAGGAGCCAAACTCCTTCCAGAACTTTTTCTTCAGTCGGATTTCTCCAAAAGCCCAACTCTTTTCAGACTTCTCCTTCAGATAGATTCCTCCAAAAGTCAAACTCCTTCCGGACCTCTACTTCAGTCGGATTCCTTCAGGAGCCGAACTTCCTTCGAACCTCTCCTTCAGTCAAATTCCTTCAGGAGTCGAACTCCTTTCGGACCTCTCCTTCAGTCGAATTTTTCTAGGAGCCGAACTCCTTTTAGATTTCTCTTTCATTCGGATTCCTCCAGGAGTTCTTCTTCAATCAAATTTTTTCAGAAGCCGAACTCCTTTCAGA
>QRFJ01001822.1:183342-226764 GCA_006176705.1 Cocos nucifera | reverse complement strand
TCACTAACAAAGCCTATTGGGCCAGCAATGAAGATCGAAGTGCCCACTTGAAAGATGTGACTTAGATTTATTAGTCCAATGACTTAGAAATCAAGTGCGAGTTTGTTAGATGTGTGCCCTAGAAAGCCAGATTGGAACTAAATACTTGGAAATACTTCTAAGAGCAATTTTATAATTTTGATTTATAAATTAATAGAAAAAATATTTTCTTCACAGTGTGATATTAAAAGTGATATGATGCATCCTTTGGATAATGGGTAGTGATGATCATATTTTCAGGAGTTGGAAATATTTAAGACATGATTCTCATAATTACTTCATAAACTGTTCCAATCTTACGGATCATCATGATGATGGTGATTGATCTGGAAGGTTGCGTGTACGATTCACTCTTAGGATAGAGTGTCTTGAGTCTATGGTGTGGAGGACATCTAGGAACAAAGTATAGATACCATTAGAGAATGAGGGCACTTAGCATGACCACTCTAGCAGTCATAGAAAGTCACTTACTTATCGATGACTTGCTGGATGCTGCAGTTGGTGTATTTTGGATTCTTTTCATCTGAGGTGCCATCAATAGCTCATCTTGAGGTTGTAAGTTTGACTATGACCAAGTAATCTCAATTTCTAGCCATTCAGAACTCGGTGTATGTTGGTATAGCATCTTTCATTGTTAGGAAAGTTGGATTCACAATAGGGAGACTATCGTACTCGGTAGCATGATAAGTTCTATAAAATCATGAGATTGAGTTCCTTAAGCTCATGGACATGGGAGTGAAGATGATAAAATATAGATGGGTTCATTAGGTTTCACATCGAACTCGATATCAAACATGATTATTCATAATGATTGTGATGTGGGTTTGATGAGTTCACCATTAATGATTTAATCAGAGTTCAAGATAGAAAGAATCCAACCACAAGGTAGCTACCACTAAGAGGTTTTAGTTTTGGTTTTGATGGGTTACCACCATTATATTTCTTAGGTGTCACAGTGGATTTAGGAGCAATTAAAATAATCTTGATGATCGATTTTATTCTAAGTAATGAATCAGAAAAGTTCTGTCCATCAAAAGATGTTTCCACATGATATCGATGATGATCATGGCAAGTTTCATTACCATATGAAATGTAAACCTAACTAGATCTCACAAAATTAAGAATTTAGCGTCTTAGATATCAATCAATTTGACCTAATCAGTATGGATGATTTGGATTTTTTTTTTGATTTATTTTTTTCCCCAAAAAATCAGATTCAAGGTAGTCATGCAGCACTATGATTGAGCCTTAGCATTTTCTCACTTCATAATCTTTTATTCCATCATCAACCAAGTCAAAATTTAATTTTATTCATTTTCCAGTACCTTGAATGCGGTTTATTTCCATTGATAGAATCAAGGTCCCAGGGTCAAATTAATTGTAGAAATTAACCATTCCTAGTGCAATTGGACTAGGGTCAAAAGTTGACTAATGAGAATAGAAAATTTAGGGTCACTTTGATAGATGCTTCTAGAAAATTCATTTAGATTCTTTGGTCTTAATTTTTGGATATGTGAAGGACTTGAGTCATACATTGGGTGTCCAAAATTGTAATTTATAGAGTTCCCTAGACTAAGTTCATAGAGTCTTGATTTTGGATTACACTCATTGAGGAAGAGGTTCCTAGGTACAATGCCTCGCCTTATCTACTCATGCTGCCCCCATTTTGATGGCTTTTTGCATCAAAACTTAGATAGAGATCTGTGTTTGATGTGGAGAGTTATTCTAGGAAGTCCAAAAGTATCCAAATAGATGGTTATTGATCAAAGGAACTCGATATATGGCCAGGCTTTTCTTAAAGAACCAAAAAACCTACATACTTGTTGCAAAGGTCCTTTAGATTGTGATCTCCTTTCCATGCCAAGTGCTGCCCCTTCCATCTTCCATGCCCTCTGATTCTCTCCTCCCTCTCTCTACATCCCTAAAGGTTATGGTTATAAATCTAAGTGGAAGGTCTAAGATTTTATTCACAACATTCAAGATCTACGTCAATGGTGTTACGTGAGATGGATTGGCTGCCTTCAGAAAGTTTGAAGGATCTAAGATAGATTAGATCCTGTCTTCTGGTAAGAAAATTGTAAGGAGAAGACATTCAGATCCTATCAAGTGTAATACCAGTAGAGGCCAAGTTTGTGTGATGGCTCATTCCAAAATCTCAGAAACCAAACGGGGACATCATGGATAATCAGATTACCCAACAAAGTACATGAAATTAATTTAATTTAATTATTTTTAATTTAATATTAGATCACTATTGATTAGATTGAGAACTCTTAGATTTAATCAGATTCATAAAAATTTTTAATGAAAATCCGTCATAGGATCTGATCAGATTGGATGTCCTATGATGAAATCAATTTTTTCCTTCAAAAACATCTATAAAAGTATCAATTCTTTTAATTAAATATTTAATTAATATATATTTTAATACTTTTATTCATTAAATTATAATAATTATCATATCTCCAACTTGAGTTTACTTTATCCCGAGTAAAGAAAGAAAATTTAGAAGTTAGTGTACCGACTCGATTAAGATGTGAAGAGTTTCTTCAAGTCATCCTTAAAGTATGTTGATTACTGGTTAGATAGAAGCAAGTACATCATTGGATAATTAATCCATCCCAATTAGTGGTTAAGTGAAAAACATAAAATTTAGAGTTTTCTTGATCAATTTTTCCATTTTATCTTTAAATTCCCATCTTTAATATGGACTGATTTTTTATTTGCAGCTAGATGCAATGTTTAAACCCCTTAAGCTTTCTTCTGATCCCTTGTAGCGAGCTTTGGACCAATGACTCCCAAAACCCAGTCAATTTCTAGTGGCACTACATGCTAGAATATCTCTCAGGCTTACTGACTTGAGTCAAATAGACTACAAGGTTAAAACTAACTGTATGACAGCTTACTTCACATGCCCATTTGATTTGAATAATATTGCTTACTGTGGCAATGTGATCGTGTTACTCGGGAGAGGCCAATATTTAGAACTTTCTTTTTATTCTTTTTCTTCTTTTTATTTTTCATCAATTTTTTTCTCACTAATTTTCTATGAAGTAGATCTTATTGAATCATAGGCAGAAAGAAGATTTTAGAATTCACTAGAAAAATTTATTTTATCTAATCTGCCATTTATTGGATTTTCTAATAATTGTGATTCCTAGTATCTCAAAAAATTCTCTGATCATTAACAATCATCGATTAAAATATATTAAAAATTAAATCAGCATTAAATCAAATACAAAAGATTAATTATTACCCATACTGGAGGACTTTAAAATTTTATTATTTATCCTTCCCCCCAACTTAATTTTTATTATCCTCAATGGAGAAAAGAAATAGAGTGTGATAAATTGATAAAAATAATAATGAAAAGAGTTTCACCTAGTTTAGAGTCTGATCATCGAACCTGGGTATTGTTCTTCATCTAGCATATTTGCAGCTCCCCCCAACTTAGTCCTGAAAGAAAGATAAACTAAAAAGAAGAAAGAAGTCAAAATTAAATGTAAAGCTAAAAGATGGGTTGACCTGCCAGTAACGCGCTAAATTTAACATCTTCAGCTGGACCCTATGAGGAGTTTTAGATATAATCAACTTTAGCACATCCTTTCAAAGTTCTACAAAGATAGGGTCAATCAGGAGGCCTTGTCATAATGGAGAAAAAATATCATTGAATTGCTTTTTGACAGTTAAAATAGCCTAGTCAGTAAAAGTAATTCGAAGCAAGCATATTATACAATTCTAAAATTATCATTGATAATTAGAAAGGAATTGTATGATGGGGCTAAAATCGGGTGTCGTATCTGAATTTCTTCTTCAACATAATCTGATCTACCCGCATTCTCTTTCTTAGTTGACATAACTAGGCATCAAGTTCCTAGATTTAAAAGTAGGCACTTTCTGAAATAATTTAAATTGCCCCATGATCATTTTAATATAAGATTTTATAAAAAATTTTTTTTTGAAGGAGGGGTTTTAAAAAAAAGGGTTCCTCCAAAAAAGTAGTGCCAAATATAGAAAAAATTAGGTTTTAAAATCATTATCCCTTTATATCAGCAATATACCCATCTGATAGTCTTTATGTGATTTTAGGAATATTTATTAGTTGCTTTTCCTTAGGTAATAGCTGTCGTCTGTAGTTCATCGAGAAGTGGGGACTCAATCTAGATATCAGTTGGTGGTTCTAATAAGAGAGCTATTGGTGGCTCATATGCGTGGCTCAAGTTTTCAATCCATATGGGATGGTTAGGATAGGATGTATCACTATCGTTAACTTCTATATTTGTATCCATCGCCATCAAATCGTCCACTCATAGAAGCCCAGTACAGGGATTTTATTAGTATCCTGCTAAGATCTGTAGGTAAAGCTTCCTCTAATTTATTGTCCACTGTGGGATGATTTAAGAAGTCTCCTATTAATTTCATCATCACATCATGTTTGTCCTTCTCATAAAGGATCGGTGTGTGATTTATTAGTGCACTAGGGATAGGGTCACATATATAAGTAGATGATGGAATGGTGCCAATAATTCTGATTTTGTTTCTTATATGTTTTTCCTCAATATATAGTCTAGAGGTCTTTTTGGTGTATAGAGACTCTATGACCATATAATTTTGAGGTTATATGTGATATTCAGGAAAAAATTGATTAGGGATATAAAATTTCTAGCCTTGTATGTCCCTAGGGTCACTCTTGGGCTGATTGGGCAATTCTCTTCTTTTCCTTGCTGATGAAGAAGTGATCGTCATTCTTTAGGTTCTTAATGTTTTGATATAGGAGTAAGGATCTGTTGGATCGTCTAGTAAGAGTTCGAACTTGTTTAAATACTTGTTTGAATTCTCTCTTCAAAAGTTGACTTCATTGTTGATTGGAGAAGATTGATGTGTGGGTAGTGGCGATATTCATATTGTGCACATCATAAGTTGGTGCTTTTGTAATACCAGGGGTAATCACTGGTGTGATTGCATGAAAAAATCTGATTGAGCTCCCATCCTATCTGTTGAGGCCATTTGAGTTTGATCTGATTATCAGCTCAACATATAATTCAGAAATCAGTGTGGGCTCATTTCACCTGCATAGTGGGTGGGGCTCAAACAAATTGGCAAAAAATTATTATGCAAGTGGAAAAGATCGATGATGAAGATTTCTATCGGCTATTAAACTATCTAATCTACGGACAGCTCATCCGACCTCTACTTTCAAGATCATCTCGATTATTTTGATTATTTATATGTGTGTAATTAAGAGTTTTAAATTAAAGCAATCTTCTTTTAGTTAATTATCTACTTTTATTATTTATTTAAAAGAAATAGAAAAGAAGGATAAAGAGAAGAATTCTAAAAAAAAAAAGCTAGAGTATTTCGTTAGATCATAGTGTAGTATGATAGAAGAGAGTATATTTAATTAAAGTTTTGAGTTAGTAATTACAAATAAGTTAGGCAACATCGACTCTCTATCATAGGATTTACCTAGATCTAGACAGTTCAACTGCCAAGTTACCTCAAGCCCTCCAGGTAAATGAGATCAGCACTCAACTGGAGCCAGGTAAGTTGCAAAGTATTATGTGGAAGTCCTCCTATACTTTCTTAGACACAATTACCATGGCCAGATAATGCTTAACTGAAACCCAAATAAGTACAACCTTCTTCGGAATGCAAAGAAGCTCTCTAAACACTGTATAGATACCAGTCGAACTGACTATCCTAATCAGTCCAACTCTTAGGGCTCTTATCCTATTAGCTACGGATATCCTTAGGGGCCAATGTAATGGATTTTATATTAAGATTCTAGGTTAATTGCAATACGAAGGATGGTGTTTTATTGGCTAAGGAAAGGGTGACAAAATCTCCATCATTCTTACTTTAATGGGTTGTATCTTAAAATATATTACTAAATATGTTATGCAACAAAACAAGGTGTTCCAAACATGTTGATTATTTTTTAAGAATTTAATAGTTTCTCAAATGTATATACATTAAGAGACTGAGATGTATTGTTTAATCTTATTTATATTGACTATTTAAAGCTAAAATAAATAAAAGCTAGATTTAATTAGTATAGATCAATTTGTCTAAATTTTACAAACTAGTTTTAAAGATGAATCTTAAAACTAATTAGAAAATTAAATTTATATTAGGCTTAAAAGATAACTAGGTAACCAGCAGTTTAAAAGCAGAAAGTAAATCAACTTTTATGATAAAAATAATTCTATGTTATAAAAAAAAGAAAATTCAATATGTAAAATAAAGATAATTATTTGTAAACTATGCAGTATAAAATACTAGCAGTAGGGCAATAATAAGAGCAGGCAATATAAAGCAAAAATTTTTAAAAGAGCATTAAATAGTATGGTAAATTAATGTAATTAATTTAAATTGATTGATAAAAAAAAGTATAATTATTAATCAACATAATAAAGTATTGAAAGAAAGATAAAGATTAAGATGCAGAAAAAAAAACATTAGAAATATAAAGCAGTAAAATAAATATAACGTAAAGCATTAAAAGATAATAAAGTAGTAAAATACATACGGTAAAAATAAAATATTGCAATGAAAATAAAGTATAAAATAAATATGATAAAGTAAAGCATATAAGCAGTAAATAAGAAATTATTTATTTTTTTTTTAATTTTTAATTTTTTTTAATCTTTTTTTTGAAGCAATCATTGCTATACCTTTTGGCAACGATGCTAAAAAATTGACTGCATTGATTGTTAAAGCATCAAATAAAAAATTAAAACTTGATCTTTCCTTATTGATTTCTAAGAATAGTGGTTGAGTCAGTATCAATTTTCTCGAGGACTGATAGGGCTAAGTTACAGTCAATTTAAAATAAATTAAAATTAATCTTTAAAATAAAAAATTTAAATAAAAAATTTAAAGTGAATTAATTAAGATTTAGTACAATCTAAACACCTAAAAGAAAGTAAATTAATTAATTAGAATTAGAATAAGAAAGATAGATAGAGAAAAATTATCTAGGGTGTTTAGTTCCATCTTCAATATCAAGTTTATAATTTATTTCATTGCAATCTTTCTATTTATTTAACATTGCAATCTTATAAGATGGTATATTTTTCTTGATTTGATCTAGCATAACCTATTTTACCAGCATGGATCAATTAACACGATCATGATCATCTCATAGACATAGACTATTTACGATCATGCAATCAAATAAAAATATAATTCTAATTTAATTTTATAATTTCATCCAATCTGAGCACAAACCATATCAATCTGTGATCACTGATCTATCTCCTTACGCATAAATTAAGTAGAAAATTAATATTAAAACATAATCTTATAATATTTCTATTTAAGTATAAATCGTATCGTTTCATGATCACGACTATTCTTCAAGCTAAAACTATAAGAAATATATTAAAGCATTAAGATAAAAAGGCATTGTAAAGATGAAGAAATTTTTATGAGCCCAATAAAAAGAGAACAGGGTTCAAATTATAATCTCTCATGCTTGGAAGACTCCTTCACTCACTGGACACGAGACTCAACATACATGGTATGGAAATTCTCAGCTTTCGGCATCTCAAATCTTCAATTAAAGAAAATAAAAAGAAAAGAAAGAAAGAAAAGAGAGAAGAGGAGAAGAGAAGGGGAGGAGAGAAAAAGAGATTTGGAATGACTAATTTCCCTAAGGGGCTCTCTCTGGCCGGGCTCTGCAATTAGGCCATTAATAGAAAAGAAAATTAGAAGTTTTTGGTCCTGTCGAGTTCAAATTAGAGTTTTGATTAAATTCTATCACCAATTTATTTTCCTGGTTATTCATTTGTGATCCTCGGATCAAAATCCACCAAAAAGCCACGCTGGGAGCTCCTAGATCTTAGTCGGATTTGATTTTTGGGCTTATTGGATCTTGAATTTGGGAGTTGACATCGGGCCATTGGATCCATGAGATCTGGAAGCCTGGGAAACTTATCAAACTAGGAGTGAATAATAAAACCCATGATGCCGGACCGAGAGGAGACCGAAGCATCCATTCTACGCTCAAATCATGGCATCCATCAGTTGCTTGAATTCACAGCCATCAGATATGAATCGGGAGCTCTCAAACCGTCGATCATACTTTTACTATGCCATAACCACCATGAACCGAATGCTAGTGTAGACCCAAACCAATTCCTTGCGTGGCTTGGCTCGATGAAATGATGAATTCTACCCCTAACGCATGATAAAAAATTCGTTAGACCTCTTAGCATCTAGGTTCGTCGGTTGGGACACTCTTAATTGGCTGCCTATTGAGCTGGCTTGGTCACGCCTAATCCATGGATCGGTTCGGTCGGCTCCACATGCACTGGGACTATAATTTTTTTATTTTAAACTTTTGGGCTTCATTAACTTTTTCATTTTGAGACTCCGATTAGAGTGAAATTTATTGCATTGGGGATCATAAAATTGAAAGCTCTCACCGGATTTAGTGACTTCTTTTTCTACAAAAACATCCATTAAAATATTTAATTTTTTTAAATAAATATTTAATTAATATAAAATATTTAATATTTTTATTAAATAATATATTATCACTCTATTCATGAATAGAAAGAAACCTCACAAATATGAGCAAAGCTTAACCATGTCAAGTAATAGGAGAAGAGCCTTGTCTTGAGTGATGGACGAAAACCTTCGTTATTTTAAGATTAGGGAAGGAAAGAGGGCCCCTTCAACAGCCTTCATGCCTCTTACTATCCCTTCTCCCCCTTGTAGGAATAGCGAGAGAACTCATCCTAACATTCAGCCAAAGCTTAACCGATGTTAGAAATAGAAATGAGGATCTGATTTGATAGATGAAGATCTTTGGTTATTTAAGATAGGTGAAAGATGAGATGGTCCTTCATGGCCCTTCTGCCCTTACGTATCTTGTAGGAATAAGAAGGAGAATTACTCATGTCCTAACATGAGCAAAGTCTAAACTGATGTCAGGAATGGAGAGAACCTCATCCTGACATGGATGAAGACCTCTAATTATTTAAGATAGGAGGAGGGAGAGGCTCCTTCAACCACCCCTTTTGCCACCCCAATGGTCTTGTTGGAGGACAGAGAAAGACCTATCCTAAACAAGAATAGAGACCAAACTTATTGTCAAGAATGTAAAAAAGAACTCTCGTCTGCGGCATTAAGAGAAGATCTTCGAATTAAGCATCCTCAACAACCTGTTTTAAAAAAAAGGAAGGAAAGAAAGGAGAAGGGGAAAAAGCTAGGAGCCAGTCGATAAACATTCAACCCACACAGAGCAAAAATGACTAGAATGATATCATCTGAATTAAAATCAAAGTCGATTACAAAATAAGGATCTATAGATTTGGCATATTATAAAAAAAGAAATGGACAGTTTCTATAAGGATTAGGTTCCTTGGACTTTGGACTGCTAGGCCATTGAGAGATAATCCTGATCTTAGACTCAGGTTCATTAGAATCTGTCGGATCAAGAGAATTATTTCAAAAATTTTTCTTATCTTTGAATCATATTTCGTCGAATATTTAGATATAATTTTTATTATTCTAATAATTAAAAATAAATATAGATAAATTAAATCAAGATTAATTTACTCTTGATGTAGGTAATCTATTATCCGTCATGATGATCTGTACAGTGGAAGGTGTCTGGATCTAGCCAGCAAGTGCCTAGTCCTCTATAGATATCCATCTCGGGTGATCTGAGATCTCTTCTTTTCTATCACATTCTCCATAATTAGAGTCTAAGGACTAATTTGAGGGATCTTCAAAATACTTTCGAAGATCAGAGTTTGTCCTTTGCGCAGCGCAGCCTTCTAGGCTTCTGTCAGTCTTTTCTCCCACCTAGATTGCACAACTGAGATCCAAACTTCTGGGCGTGGTGAGATGAGGGAGAGATGAACTTGGATGTGAGGATGGAAGAGAGAGGCAGTCTTGGGCGTAGAGAATATTTCTATGCTTTGAGTTGGGCGCAAGGGTTACTTATTTATAGACTATGCTGATCCAACTCCTCTTCATCCCAACCAATCATAATCCTTTTGTGAAATCAGTATCTAAAATCTATTATTTGGATATAGATCTCTTGGATTCATCCTTATGATGGTGCCTAGAGACCAGGTCAAAGTTTGGTTCTTCAGGAGGAGGTCTATCAGAATCCAATAAGGGAGATGGGAGTTCCCTGTCCAACCAGGAGATCCTGGGTCCGCCTCAAGCTTTGGGGCAGGCCAACCGTGGCTGGTGCCCTCCTCCTTGGCAGTATTTTGGTAGGGGAAAGGCCCACCAATTCTCTCAAGGTGCATGACATAATGGAAGAATCAAAGTTCAATGGTCAAACATTTGACCAAGTCAAAGGTCAACTTTTGACCAAATCACAAGGACAGAAATGGAGGTGACCAAAAAATGGGATATTTATCTTACAAAATAGAAACAAACCTTTCTTACCTTGAAGCGATCCAGTAGGACAAGTGAGGCCCTATCGAGGCACAAACTCTTTGGCTCAGTCAGACTAACTATTATATGATCAGTAAAAAGGAAGAACTTAGGTTCAATACAGGTGCTAGCACTGATTTTCTTAAACCTAATTGATCTCATTCGGATCAATTGAACGGATCATTCAATGAGATCAACTTAGATTCAAAACCCTTGTTTGTTGACCAGGTTAGAGTTCAGTTCTGCTATGGTAGGATATGTCATGGATCTCTTCATCGACATCATCCAAACTCTTTCGATGGATCAGAACTCTTTCTGATTCGACAAGCTAGAATAATTCGATCATCTAAATCATTCCTAATTACTTTCCAAACTTACCACAGTGACACCTAGCTACCGTATATGGATGGCAACCCATGCAGAGCTTAAATGCGAACCTCTTTGGTTGCAGCTGAACTATGTGATTAAGTTCTTTATCTGAAGCCCGATCAGATTAGGATTTAGGTGAACTCTCAAAACCTAGTTTCTGTCAATTATATGTAATCATTCGATTTAAGTCCGATGACGAAATCTAAATAGAAACTGTTTCTATTTTTTCACTCTACCAGACCATGGGCTTCTGGACTTGATTCTTATCGTCATCATAGGGGCTGCTCCGTTACCATTCGAGGTTAGATAGATTCCATCTTGATGCAATCCAGTTCCTACAATGAACATGCTATAGCCAACATACACCTCAGGGTTCCGTATGGCTAGAAGATCGAGTTATGGTGTAGTCAAACTATAACATCCTCAAGGTGAACTACTGATACACCTTAGGTCAAAGAACCAGACACACCACTGCAGCATCGAGTCAGTCATTGACGAGAAGGTAGACTTCCTAATGACTACTTGAGGTGGTCACGCTCAATGCCCTCATTCTCTAGCGAGTACCTGTACGCTCGCTCTGGTGTCTCCACACCATAGACTCAAGACCCATCTACTAAAGAGAAGCGATTGTATACCAACCTTCCGAATCAATCATCATCCTCATGATGATCCTATGGTCGGGATCATTTTATGAGTTAATAATGATTATTCATGTCTTAAATTTTCAGCTCTTGAAAATATGAATTATCATTACCATTAACTCAAAGGACATATCACAGACACTAAATACACATATGTGAAACAAAATAACCCATTTTATCGATTATAGTAAAATTACTATTTTGCCCCTCGAAGTGTATTACAAGTGTCAGCCAGTTCTGGCATCTAGGGCACATATATCTAACAATCTCCCACTTATCCTAAAGCCAATTGGTTACAAGTCTAAGTCCCATCTTCTCAAGGTGGGCTTCAATTTTTTGTTGACCCAATGGCTTTGTGAGTGGGTCTATCGCATTGTCTGTGGAATTAACCTCTTGACCTCGACGTAACCCTTCTCGAGGTAATCGTGGATGAGGTTGTATCGCTGCTCAATGTGCTTGGATTTTTTATGAGACCTTGTCTCCTTAGCAAGGACTATGGTGCCATTATTGTCGCAGTACAGAGGAATGGCATCTGATGGCATTACTCCAATTTCTGCAGCAAACATCTTGTACCAGAATGCTTCCTTTGCAGCCTCTGATGCAGCAATATATTCTGCTTCCATGGTGGAATCTGCTATCATGGTTTGCTTGGAACTCTTCCAGCTGACAGCAGCATCATTGCACATAAACAGACTCCTAGATGTCGACTTTCGATCATCTACATCGGACATGAAATCTAAGTATGTGTACTCCTGGACTTGGAGTTCTCTATTACCAAAGACTAACATCATATCCTTAGTTCTTCTTAAGTACTTAAGAATACATTTCACAAAAGTCTAGTGTTCTTTACCTGGATTTGACTGATATCTGCTTGTGACACTCACAGCATGGGCTATATCAGGTCGTGTACATAGCATGGCATACATGAGGCTCCCTATTGCAGAAGCATAAGGGATCTTGCTCATGCGTTCTATTTCCTCAGGTATGCTAGGGCACATCTTCTTGGAAAGATGAATACCATGTCTGAAGGGTATTAATCCCCTCTTAGAGTTTTCCATACTAAACCTCTTTAGTACTTCCTCTATGTACATCTTCTATGAAAGTCCAACATCCTATTCGGTCTATCCCTATAGACCTTAATTCCTAGAATAAAGGATGCTTCACCTAGGTCTTTCATGGAGAATTCTTTAGATAACCATATTTTGACTATCGTTAACATGGAATATCATTTCCAATAAGGAGGATGTCATCCACGTACAATACGAGGAAGACAACAGCGCTCCCACTGACCTTTTTGAACACACGGCCTCTCATTTTTGATGAAACCAAATAATTTGATTACATCATTGAAACGAGTGTTCCAGCTCCGAGATGCTTGCTTAAGTCCATATATGGACCTTTGCAGCTTGCAAACCTTGTGATCAGTATCATTGGATAGCAACTGTTCCATATAGATATCTTCCTCAAGATATCCATTTAAGAACATTTTCACATCCATTTCCATATTTCATAATCAAAATAGGCTGCAAGCAAGCAATGTGTGGATGGATTTTAGCATAGCCACTGGAGAAAAGGTATCCTGATAGTCAATGCCTTCGCATTGACTATAACCTTTTGCCACTAGTCTAGCTTTGAATGTCTCCACATTCCATCTGCACCAATCTTTCTCTTGAAGATCCATTTACACCCAATAGGTACTATACCTTCTGGTGGATCTACCAAGGTCCAGACTTGGTTTGAGTGCATCGAGTCAATTTCTGACTTGCATTGCCCTTAACCATTTCTCGAGTCGATATCTGATATCGTCTCGTTATAGGTTTTGGGATCATCACCATGAGCACCCATTTACCTACGAGGAACATTTTCCTCTACATCCTCTGAAATAATACCTAAGTATCTTTAGGGGGATGGAAAACTCTTTTCGATCTATGAGGTGGAGGAGGTAGTGTTCTTATTGGCTCAACCTGATTTGGTTCCAATGGTCCTTAGCTCGTTGTACTTGTGAGACTTTCTCATCAAGCTTAATCTGCTTTCCAATGCCGCTATCTTGAATAAACTATTTTTCAAGAAAGATGGCATGTCGACTCACAATCACATTGTGGTCTTCTAGAATGTAGAAATAGTATCCTAATGACTCTTTAGGATATCCTATGAATCGAGCTCTAAAGGACCTAAATTCTAACTTGTCCGCTTGTTGTCTTTTGACATGAGCCGGACAACCCCAAATTCTGAGATGACTCAGACTTGGTTTCTTACCATGCCATATCTCATACGGTGTGGTAGGAATGGTTTTAGAGGAAACCCTATTCAGTAGATAATTGAAGTTAACAAACAGTATCCTCCAAAAGAAAATCAGGAAGGTCTGTGAAGCTCATCATGGATCAGACCATATCCAATAGAGTCTGATTTCTTCCATTCTGAAACCCCGTTGAGTTGAGGTATTCCTGGTGGAGTCCATTGAGAGACTATGCCATTTTTCTTGAGATAGTCTAGGAATTTCCGACTATGGTATTCACCTCCTCGATCTGATCGAAGAACCTTAATGGGTTTTTCAGTTTATTTTTCTACTTCATGTCTGAATTCTTTGAACTTTTCAAAAACTTCAGACTTGTATCTCATAAGATACACATACCCATACCTAGACAGATCATCGGTAAAGGTAATGAAGTAGACAAAATTGCCTCTAGCCGGCACATCAAATGGGCCGCACACATCAGTATGTACCAGGGCAAGGAGATCTGTGGCCCTTTTCCCATGTCCTATAAAAGGAAGTTTAGTTATTTTGCCTTGAAGACAAGATTCACAAGTTGGATATGACTCAGAAGTCAACGGACTCAATAGCCTATTTTTCTCCAATTTGTTGATCCTATCTTCTGCTATATGACCTAATCTCAGGTGCCATAGATATCTATCGTTTGGACTATCCCTAGGTCATTTGGCATTCACGTTTTGCTCGATAGTTAGAACAGATACATCAATATGTAGCTGATAAAGACCATTAATAAGAAAACCATTTGCAATTTTATTTCTTTCATAAAGAATGTTACAATGGTCCTTAAAGAAGGTAATCACATAGCCTTCTAGTGCTAAGCATGAAACAGAAATCAAATTCCTGCTAGCTGCAGGCACATAATAACAGTCTTTCAAAACTAAGTCTAAACTAGATGGTAATCGAAGAGGGATATGTTTCCACCACCACTGCAGCAACTCTTGCTCCATTTTCGATGCATAGGATCATGTCTCCATCCCTCAGCCTCCTGCTATCCTCAAGACCCTGCATAAAGTGCACAGATGAGCACTAGAACCAGAGTCAAGCACCCAACTGGATGCAGAAGAAACCATAAGGTTAGACTCAATAACGAGCATACCTCCAGAAGGACCTTCTTGTTCTTCAGGGTGGCCAGGTAAGTAGGGCAGTTCCGCTTTTAGTGGCCATCGCTGTTGCAATGAAAATACTTTCCTTTGATAGCGGCCTTCTTCTTCGGCTCTGCCTTCTTCTTCTTTCCTCCTTCCACCTTTGCTTTTTTGCAGACTTCTTTTTCTTTCCAGAAGACTTTCTTTTGGAAGAAGTCCATTCCATAGCAAGAACTGAGCCTTTAGAACCTTTCATAGAAAGCTCAGCGGTGACCAGCATGTTCATTAATTCGGCCAAGAAATTTTGAAGTTTATGCATGTGGTAATTCATGATGAATTGCCCATATGCATCAGTCAAGGATTGCAGAATAATATCATTCTGCAGATCCAAGTCTAACTTCACACCGAGCTTCTCAAGCTCTTCCAAGTCCTTGATCATCATCAGACAGTGATCTTGGACTGACTGCCCATCATGCATCTTAGCCTTAAAAAGTCATTTCGTGACTTGATACTTGGCTGCGCGACTCTGTTCACCAAACATCTCCTGCAGGTGAGCCAACATTTGGCGAGCAGTCCCGATATCTTCATGTTGGCGCTGGAGCTCATCAGACATCGAGCCCAACATGTAATATCTGGCCTTATTATCTTCATCTATCCATTTTTTCAGAGATGCTCTCTATTCAGCGGATGGACGGGCTGGTAAGGTGGGAGGGTCCTAGTCCAATACATGGGTTAACTTCTTAGAATCCAAAATAATTTTGTAGTTTCTGAGCCAATCTTTATAATTGGGTCCGGTCAGTCTATGTGTGTCCAGGATACGTGCTAATGGGTTGGATGCAGACATTTTCCTGTAGAGAGTCAAAGATTCTAGTTAGATACTGTAATTATGACTTGACCAATTTATTTAGAGATTTTATTTTTAAATAAATTAGCTTCCACTATTTTCTCGGATCCCTACACTCCCTTTGTAGAGATGCGAAAATCTTCATGATTAATGATTTCTAGTGGGTGGTGCGGTCTCACCAACTGACTCATCACCTCACCTAACAGTTATTGGTGATGGGTTAGCCAATGAGTGAACAACTCTTGTTCAATGATTCTCTAATCATGGTGCACCCAAACTTGGTCTCTAATTCATGAATCTCACCGTATCCAGAATATTGATCCACTCCTTAGTTAAGTCAGACCCACCATTTGCACAGACTGGATTCCTAATTGAGTCTCTCACCGTATCCGAAATATTGAGCCCAACTCATCCTCCAGCCCATAGCATCCAATGCCTAATAGACATGGTTGCATCTTTTCGGTGCAACTGAGCCACTGTATCCAGCCGAGAACAATCAACCCGGGAAGGGCCCGCACATCTACAATGGTGGAAGACCTCAGACTTAATCTTTTCTTAGGGAGAATTGATTTCAGGTCTCATTAAACTAGACTTGTCATAGTCATAACAATTATGACTAACCTAGTGGCATGGGTTAGCTCGGATTATTGACCACCTCAAATCAGAACTGAGTCAACAGATATGGCCAGGTAAGTGAGACCGGTGGAAGGAATATGCCATTAACTCATACAAGAATGCATTCAGGTCGAGTAGCTCCAATTAAAAACCAGTCGGTCGTATGTGCCAAACTTACCTTAGACACCAAATTATTGAGTCTAGAACCAATTGGGTTAGCCTACAATCCAGACTCTAACCTCTGAGCCTAATTAGGTCTTGCTTGATCGTGACTCGATCTTGACCCAGACTTAATCCTATTAGGCTGGTCAATTTAAGCATTGTTGATCCCATCTAACCAACTCTTGATTCGGTTTGATCAACCGCTTAGACCTAATTGAGCTACCCAAGCCCGAACCCAGTATTATGAATATGTCTTAGATCTAAAATTCTTAATTTTAGACCTAATTAATATTCCATAATCTTAATTTTAATTAAGTAGGGTTCATAAACAAAATATGCACAATAAATCCTAGGGTTTCAGGATCTAGGGTTTTGCAGAAAGTAAGTTTTGGGTTTCTGATTAAGGACGAACGTGCAGCACCCCTACACATCATAAGAACACCCCATCGGATGGGAGGAGAGGGCCTTTAAACCCTTCTTCATTCTTATGATCGGACGGCCAAGAGGAACGCCTTAATCAGGAACATGTAATACTACAAAATAGTTTTAGATCTATATCATATATCTCATATACAAATTAGATCTAATCATGGCATATTTTGCATACATCTCATGTATCAAATCATGCATATTTTCAGATCTAAATTATCTCATAATAATCTAAAAAATTAAATTTAAATTGATCTTATCAAAATAAACTCTAATCTAGATAACTATGTAGAACTATTCTACAACTAGTCTAGACATGCATCAATCATATCTCATATGATGTTAAAATTAAATAATTTTTATTTTTATTTTTTAGATATTATTATAATAATTATAATATCAAAAAATAGTAAATAAATAGATCTAAAATATGATTTAATCAAATTAAATTGTAAACATGCAAGACTATTCTATAGAACTATTCTATTTTAGAACTAGTCATGCATATTTTCTAATCTTAGATCTAAATCATTTAATTTTAATTTTTCTGATTTTAGATCTGATCACATCTCATGTGACATCTAAAATCACTTATTTTCTAATTAAAATAAATTTAAAATCAGATCTAAATACTTTAGAACCTGGCTCTGATACCAGTTGAAGGAAAATCCTGATTTTTCGGACTAGGTTCATTAAGATCTGATCGGATCAAGAGATATATTTCAAAAATTTTTCTCTTTGATTTGAATCAGATTTGAATATTTTAGATCTAATTTTTATTATTCTAATAATTAAAATAAAATATAGATAAATTAAATCAAATTTAATTTACCTTGATGTAGGGTAATCCTATTATCCGTTGATGATCCTGTAAGCAGTGGAAGGTTCTGGATCTAGCCACGCAAGTGCCTGGCCTCTATCGATATCCACTTGGGCTGGATCTAGAGATCCTCTTCTTTTCTATCACATCTCCAAAAATTAGATCTGAATCTAATTTGGAGGATCTTCAAAATAGCTTTCGAAGATCAGCAGTTGTCTTTTGCAGCAGCGCAGCCTTCTAGCATTCTGTCATCTTTCTCCCACCTAGATTGCATCAACTGAGATCCCAAACTCATTTGGGCATGGTGAGGAGAGGGAGAAGATGAACTTGATGTGGAGGAGGAAGAGAGAGGCAGTCTTGGGGCGTAGAGAATTGTTCTAATGCTTTGAGTTGGGCGCAGGGTCTTATTTATAGACTATGCGTGATCCAACTCCTCTTCATCCCAACCAATCACAATCCTTTGTGAAATCAGATCTAAATCTGATTGGTGGGAATAGAGTCCTCTTGGATTCATCCTTAGATGGTGCCTAAGACCAGTCAAAGTTGGTTCTTAGGAGGAGTCTACTCAGAATCTAATAAGGAGATGGAGTCCCTGTCCAACAGGAACTCCTGGGTGCCTCAAGCTTGGGTGCATGCCAAGGGTGGCCTGTGCCCTCCTCCTTGCTAGTTTTTGGTAGGAGGACAAGCCCCACCATCTCTCCAATAGGTGCATGACATATGGACAGAAGTCAAAGTGTCAATGGTCAATATTTGACCAGTCAAAGGTCAACTTTTGACCAAAGTCAAAGGACGAGAAATGGCAGGTGACCAAAAATGGTAGGTATTATCTTTCAAAATAAGACAACCCTTTTCTAACCTAGATAGGCTCCAGTCAGACCAAGTGAAGGCCTCTGATCGAGCACAAACTCCTTTGGCTCAGTCAAGACAACTATTTATGATAGTAAAAGAAGAACGTTAGGTTCAATCGAGTGCCAGCACGATTTTCTTAAACCTAATTGAATCTCATTCAGATCAATTGAACTGGATCAATTCAATTGATGATCACTAGATTCAAACCCTTGTTCGTGTGATCCAGTTAGATTTAGTTCTGTATGGTAATGGGATATGTCATGATCTCTATCATCAATATCATCAAAACTTCTTTCGATGGATCAGAACTCTTTTGATTCGAACAACTAGAATGATCGATCATCTAAATCATTCTAATTGCTTCCAAAATCTACCAGTGACACCTAGCAGCATATGGTGGCAACCCATCAGAGTTGAATGTGAACCTCTTGGTGTAGCTATCTGTGTGATTAAGTTCTTCTATCTTGAGCCCCGATCAGATTAGGATTAAGGTGAACTCGTCAAACCCTAGTTTCTGTCATATAATGTAATCATTCGATTTAAGTCCGATGTGAAAATCTAAATAGAAACTCTTTCTATTATTTCACTCTGCCATGGCCATGGGTTTCTGGACTTGATTCTTATGATCATCATAGGGCTGCTCCTCTACCACCGAGGTAGATAGATTCCATCTTGATGCAATCAAGTTCCTACAATGAACATGCTATAGCCAACATACACCTCAAGATTCTGTATGGCTAGGAGATCGAGTTATGGTGTAGTCAAACTATAACACCCTCATGGTGAATTATCAATGCACCTCAGGTCAAAAAATCAGACACACCACTGCAGCATCAAGTCAGTCATTGACGAGAAATAGACTTCCTAATGACTACTCGAGGTGGTCACGCTCAGTGCCCTCATTCTCTAACGAGTACCTGTACTCTCACTCCGGTGTCTCCACACCATACACTCAAGACTCATCTACTAAAGATAAGCGATTGTACACCAATCTTTCAGATCAATCACCATCCTCATGATGATCCTATGATCGGGAGCATTTTATGAGTTAATAATGATTATTCATGTCTTAAATTTTCAACTCTTGAAAATATGAATTATCATTATCATTAACTCAAAGGATGTATCACAGACACTAAATATACATATGTGATAGAAAATAACCCATTTTATTGATTATAGTCAAAATTATAATTTTGCCCATAGAAGTGCATTACAAGTATCAGCCAATTCTGGCTTCTAGGGCACATATATCTAACAGCCATCATCAAAGATTTCTTTAGGCTGACGATCTCCTCCTCAAGTTCCTTTCTCCTCATCAAGTTGTCACAGAACATCCTATCAATCCTTTGGTAGTTTTCTTGTGATGCTCGCAGTCTTTTCCATAGAACTTTTGATTCAGCTTTAGCATCTTTGACAACCTGCTGCTCACAAATCAATTGAGGCTTCAGTTACTAAACTTCAGCTTTCTCCATCCCGATCAATTCTGAAAGTTTGCCCATAATCCTCTTTAGGGAGGTGATCTCCTCGGATTCCCTACTTGTGCCGCATTGGTAACTATCAATGAGTTGCTATTGAAGCTGGGCCACCTTGCTATTAGCAGCATGAAGCTTCTGCTCTAGTGAGGATATCCTCCCACACCAGCCCAATCAATAGGTCTCATAGAAGAGCTTGGCATTGTGCAACTACTTTTGGAGCACAGAAAATCTTTAAGACCAATCCCATTCGTACCGAGCCTTATCGGAAGACCATGGTGAATTCCCCTTCCATAGATGAATTTTCTCTTTTGCCACCTTGAGCTTAATTTTGAGGGAGCTGACCTTCACGATTAATGCCCAAGACTTATCACTGGCGCTTTTCTTAAGATCGATCAACTCTATCTTGAAGTTACCTTTCTTGATGTTGAAGCTCATGGAATTTTTCATGTGCAACTTGTGAAGACAAGTGACTTCGATCGTCACCTTCAAAGCATTTTTTCTAGACCTCTGAAGCTCTCCTTCCATCTTCTTCAACTTCTTCCTCAAATCATGTACTTCTTTCTTCAAGGTTTTAATCATTAACTTCAGTGGAATACCCTAAGGCAAGGCATTGATGTAAACCAAAGACGGCGAGTCACAACTTTGATTGCTAGAGGGATTCTGGATGACACATACTACAACATAAGTGTAAAGGAAAGAAATATGTTTCCATTACTCAAAACATTCTGAGTACATCAAGAAAGAAAATAAAAATTACAAAGAGTTTTCAACCTCGGGCGGCATTGTAGCAGATGAAGTTGGGGTGCTCTCCACCACTTCTAGCTCCCAAGCAAATTCAAGTACTGCCACAATAGGTTCTAAGATCTCTGGGGCGAGCTCAGCAATAGGAGAAGCAGCTCCAACTTCTACATCAATGTTGGAGGGACTAGTCTCATCATTAAGTTTGTCCATTAAAAGGTCGAGATTTACCTTTGGAAAGTTCTTCGCGACCCTCTCAAACCCTTCTAGAAAAGCCTCTCGAGAAAAAGCAATCTTAATGTCCTTGATATCTTTGAAGGACTTAAAATCTTCGATGGCCCATTTTCTCTCAGTGCTGACTTTTTTTCCACCTTCTTCTTCTCCTCCTCGGCAAGGTCAGGGTGGCCTTTAGTACCACCACTACTTTCTCCTCCCTCTTCAGCGCCTCACAAAGATGCTCAACCTCGATGGTTTGGACCTTTGAGGCCACTTTTAAGTAGTCAGCCTCGACTCTAACCCTCTCAGCCTCCACCTAGGATTCCTAAAAGGCTTTGAAAGCCTCAGCTTGACTATGATTTGCTGCCTTTGAATAGGCAAATAGCTAATGCCCCAACTCCATCCGAATCATTTTTTTGATGATGTGTAGGAGAATGCTGCCCTACATCAAAGCAAGGACAACCTTCCAATCATCCAAGAAATCCTGCTCCTAGCTAGAGCTCTCGCCGCTAGAGCACTCGATCTTCCTACCGACCATCTTGGCGACGGCATTCTTCTCCTTCTTCTTCCTCTTCTCTGCAACTTCTTCCTACTGAAGAGATGCAGAGGGGGTGACCACCTCGACCATGGCTGGACTCGATACTGCCGCATCAGGTTCTAGGGCAGGCACTGTCTGGATTGGCATGATCGAGATCAGGTCTCCAATGCGAGCCTTCTTTGATGGTTCCCTGGTAGAACTGCCCTTTCTCTTGAGAGACTTGATCTCCTTGGACAACCGGTTGCATTCTTCTAGTGTCATCTCTACGATAGAAAAGGTTAAAATCAAAAGAAAAAAAATGCAAGATCACTGGTTATGGAGGGCTACCTACTAGATTAAGGGGACTGAGATCGAGGTTAAATACAATTTGATCATCCTGAAGCCCAAAAATCAAAAGGACTTGATAGTTCTTTAGTCTGTCGGTTGAGTCTCGATCTTCTTTCTCAAGTTTGGGAGCTCGATGGGCCAAATCCCTAGCATACCCCAGGAAGAAAGTCCTAATTCTAAGAAGGGACACGAAATAAAGAAAAATTTCTTCTTCCAATTGTGAATGGAAGAAGAAGCGCCCTTAAGCAATCCCTTCTTGCCAAACTGGGAAGAGACATAACACCAATCTTTGGCAATAGGATGATGTTTAAAAGTAAAAAAGTTGTAGAACAAAGAAAGGGTAGGTCGGACATCAGCCATGATGCATAAGGAAAGAAATCCTATGATGAACCTAAACGAGTTCGGCACCATGAAAGCAAAGAAGATATTCAAGAATCTAAAAAGGAACGTACAAAGAAATATGGCCCGAAGGAGGGGAGCAGGCTCGGTCACTAGGATCAGGAAGTTTGAGCTCGTATTCAGAAGGGATCCCGAACTGAATTCTAATTAGAGAGAGGTCTTCATGCTAAAGTTTACAAGGGATGGTGTCAGGGATGAATGAAGGTCGAGATGTTTCTACAGGTTTGGTGTCCTTATATGATGGATGTTGGAAAATGTGTCCCAAAGTCAATTGTCAGTCTATTGACAGTTGATCTACTTTATATCTATAATTGATTCATTGATAAATAAAATATATTTTTGATATTTTTCATCACAAAGTATTCATCTTCTAACAAACTTCATTAATGTGATGAAGTCCTTAGAACTATTTAGCTTTGATAAAGAGAGGATTTATCAATTAGTTCTTAAATTTATTCATGACCAAATGATAGGCTATTAATTAGGACGATAGTATCTATCGAGCATAGATCATTGTATGCCATATCGATTGGTTGTCCTCTAAAGCAAGGAGTGTGGAGATACTATTATGGCATACAGATAAGATGTATGGGTACATCATCATTGAACGTGACCAACTCTAGAGCATTCTGCTGTTAAGAATATCTCTAATAGGATATAGATATAAGTATCCCTTAGACCTGAGATTACCTTAGTGACTTGCAGGCAACTCACTATGCTTTAGTACCGAACTAACTGAATTTCTAATTTAGTAACAGAAGGCTTTTGGGCATAGTCACGTACTTGTGAAGTCAGAGTATGATCAAGATGCGATTGACCACTCCAAGAGTTGGAGAACAATGAATCACTGTATTTCAATATAGCAAAATCTTGGCCAGGATAATCCATCAAATGGATTTGATATTTTAAAATATAATGTGGACAACTTGATCAGCATTGATAGTTGAACTCTAAAGTATTATACGAGAATTTTGGTCAAGAGGATGAATTATATGGAAACTATGTCCGCATGGGTTCTAAGGATATTGTTCTACACATTCGACCTATTCGGCCATCGGGTAGCATTGCTAGATGATTACTTTGATTGGTATAAGAATTTATTCTTATGTTATCAGCTTAGATTTGCACCTATGAGATCACACACATTAGAGCTTGCGATCTGATTGGAAGATTGATCAACGATTAAGAATTGTTCTAGGGTTAAACGATCAATACGATTGATGTTTAACCTAGCGCAAGTGTTGTAGAAAAATCGATTAGCAATTTGATTGCTAATTGACTTAATTTGATTAAACCAAAAGGTTAAGATTAAGCCTAATAAAATATAATTTAACTAGATTTGGTTTGGGCTTGATTGGATCAAGTCCAATTGGCTTATTGGATAAGCCAAGTGCAAGGAAAAACTAGTCCTAGTTCAACTAGGACTTGGATCAACCCAATTTTTTAATTTGATTAAAAAATTAAATTAGAATTAAATCTAATTTAATTAATTTTTTAATTGGTTTAAAGTCTAATTTAATTTTATTGACTTGGTTTTGATTTAATTTGGTTTGAGAAACTATGTTTGACCAAGTCATAGATGGAATCCTAGTAAGACTAGGATTACACCTTGTGCCACCTTAGCCCTCCATGCCCTCCATGCCTACTTTTTAGGAATTTTTCATTGATATTCTTTTTTCCCTGATCTTCACGCATGCCTCCTCTCTCCCTCTCTTTCTCATATGGTAATTTGGTGTTTGATCAAGTCAAAAAGAGAAGTAAGTTTTGATCTTGGATTCTATAAGATAGAATCCTTATAAACTAAAACACCTCCTAATTGTGCCACCCATACCTTCTTTATTTTTTCTAAATTCCATGGCAAAAGAAGAAGTTTTTGTGTGCCCTATTGCTGGTCTATGGCAGGAAATAAGGTGGGGGCGCCAGTTGGGCGCCCCAACAACTTGCCATATTATGTCCTTTCCTTGTCTGAGTTTTTGATCAAACTTGGACTCTGCATATCTTTTTATTTAGGATAAATTTTTATCTAAATTTTTTGTGAAATATAGAATATTAAGATAGGTTTGAGGTGTGTAAAATAAGATATAGAGAACCTCTGGGCATTGGGTTTCAATAGATATAAAACTAGGTGTCTAGGTGAGAGCAAAGAGAAGAAGAAGAGGGTCTTTTTCAAGGGTTGCTATGTTCATCTCTTTCCTTCCTTCTTCCCTAGGTTTTCTAAGAGTCTCACATCTGAAACCTCCTCTCCACCTTCTCTTCTTTAGAAGAATCCAAATTCAGAAGAAGGAGGCATCTAATTGACCATCAAAGAAAGATTAGTACAGTACTAGCATACTGTGCTGATTTCCTGCATCAGGATTTCTGATCGTGCTCGTGGGCTCGTGTGGATGACTCCTAGAGGTTGGACACATGTGTAGATCATGACATCATTCTCAAGCCTAGATCAATAAGTTAGAATTTCTGACTTTCATAGGTAATAGATCTGATCTATTTATTTTATAGCTGCATTAGATGTAGTATTGTAGCATATTGATGAGATCAACATGTTAATCTTTTCTTTATATTTTTTAATTTTTGATTTAATATAATGCCTTGATCATGTAATAAATTTTGGATCTAGGATATTCTCATATTTATTTAAATAAATATTTATTTTATTTAAATTTTTTCTTATCTGATCTTAAAAAAGTTTCAAGATCTATCCGTGAAATCCTAGATCTGGTTTCTTCAATTGGTATCAGAGCCTAGATTCTTATTACATGATTTTCTTAAGCATATTTAGATTATTTATTAGATTAGATCTAATTTATAATCTATTTATTAAATTTAAAATTAAAAATTTAGATCTCACGAACTACTATAAGGTTGTCCTGCTGTATGGTTTATCCCATATAGTGAAAAGATTATCCTAGTTCATGATGATCTATTCTTAATTATAAATTTATTAAATTTTACATAATTTTATTTATAATTTAATATATTTAAAATATTTTTAAATCTAAAAATTAAATTTTTAGATTGCACGGACTGCTATAAGATTATCCTGCTATAAGGTTTATCCCTTATAGTGAAAAAATTATCCTAGTACGTGCTGATCTAAATTATTGATCATAAAATTTTAAATTAGATCTAAGAGATTTTATAATCTAATTAAAAATATTTTAATCTAATTTTAATCATCATAAATATGTTATATTTGATCTAAGTTGATTTATGATTGATTGGTGTTGAAACTATTTTAATTATATGAACCTATTTAGATTAGATCTAAAGCAGATTCATGTTTATGTTACTTACATTTTGATTATGAATCAAACATGCAACTTGGTTGACAGAACCATGTTGTAAAAATATTTTATAAATATAAAAATTATTTTTAAAAAGTCAAACTCCAACCCTCAGCCCAAAACTTAATTAAGAATTAAGAAGTTGTTTGATTAGGATCTAGGATTGCAAATTGAAGATCCTAAGACACGAATCATAACACATTGGGTTAAATGGGTTAGTGGGGATTAGATCCATTAATTAGGTTAGACCTAGGGTTAGATTAAAGAATGCACTTAATTAGAGAATTGACTAAATCTAATCAATTATTGTCTTAGATTAGGTCAAGGATTCTCTAGATCAATTACAAAAGTTGTAGTTGGTCAAGTCCATGTCTTTAACGAGACCCAAGATGGACTTGATTCTTGGCTATGAGATCTAGCATGAATTATTAAGTTGATTTAATTGAAACTAATTAAATCAGTTGGTATCTAAGGTAAACCAGACTGGTGATCTTTAATTGGCAGCCTGCTTGCCTGGCCATTTCTAATGGTGTCTAAGAAAAACTTTGGCAGACCCTCCCATTGATCGAACTTACTTGGCCTCTTGATAAAATTATGTTTTGATTGGATCACTTGACTATTTGAGCTTATCCATGTCAGCTAGGTAAATCAGTATGATTGATTTAGCTGCTCCTTGACCAGCCTATTAATTATCTCCCTTAAGCTGACTTGGTGAAGTCAGTGGGAGAATCATGATATGCTAGTTCATCTGACCCTCTTTCTATAAATCAAATCAATTAAATCCTCTAAAATTATTAGGTCCACAAAATAAAATAGTTATGGTGATAACTAGATCATAGCCTCCCATTAAGTGGATGATAATGGATCCATTAGTTGGATAATCATTGGAGGCCCATAGGCCTGGTGCTTGTCCGCTAATGGAATTATCATTCATAATATGATTTCTTGGATGTGTCTTTCTAAATAATGATTAGGTTGACCAAACATAGTTGGGCTTAATCATTCATTAGTTAGATGGACCAAGTATGATCATTTAATGGTTGGACCTAATCGAGACTTTTAGTGGAGGCCCTAGCCTACTGAAAAGATACCTGGGGCAAAATTAAATTACTAAAACTTATTTAGAGAAATAATTGGTTATGAACCTATCCTTAGATGTACATGAGTTGACCAACCAT
Organism: Cocos nucifera; assembly: GCA_006176705.1. Lineage (NCBI taxonomy): Eukaryota > Viridiplantae > Streptophyta > Magnoliopsida > Arecales > Arecaceae > Cocos > Cocos nucifera. Next base: position 200,083 of record QRFJ01001822.1, on the reverse strand, counting down.
AGTTGGACTTGTGTGCAGTCTATGTGGATTCTAGTACCCACTGAAAAATTAGGATAATTCCTCGAATTGAAGGTAGAGGCTACCAGTTCGAATAAAATAGTGGAAGACCTATTGATTAAAGTTCAAATATTTAGGTTTAATGAATTAATTACTAATTAGGCTTTTGGTTCTTCTTTATGCAGTTAAACCTAAACCATAGTTGCTCCATTCACTGTTAGACAGTGATTAACTTATGGGATCCAACTTCGATAATAAGTCAAAAGTTGAATGTTGCTCAGCAACACGAAGTGGTTCATGCTGGGGCCTCTATGCCCAATTTAAACATAAGGTTCAAGAATAACCTAGATCAGGCAGAGTACTTCTATTGTAAGAAGTCAGGGCATTGGAAGAGGAATTATCCTTAGTGTCGTGATTCCCATGACCACAATAGGCAGAATAAGAGAGAAGAGCAAGTAGTTGCTGATCAAGGATGTTATATGATAACACCTTGTAATTTTTCTATTTGTGATACTTCTACTTGAATATTGGATATCAAAAGTCCAGTCCATATTTGCAATACGTTGCAAGGACTTTAAATTAGTAGAAGATTTGAGAATAATAAGCGATTTCTAAATGTTGGAGATGGAAAGTCTGTTCCAGTTCTAGCTATGGGAATAGTTCAACTTATTCTCAATACTAATATCATTTCATTAAATGAATATCATTATTGTCCTTTCTTTCTGATGAATATAATCTCTGTTATCCTTTTGGCCAAAGATGGTAATCATTTATCTATAAAGAGAGATTATTGTATCATTATTATGAATAATATTATAATAATGCAAGGATAATAAAGAAATGATATTTATATTTTATCACAGCCTGTGAGAGTAATGTACACTTCTAGAAAACATCCTAGATTAGATAATATCTCTAATATCTACCTATGGCACTGTAAACTAGGTCACATTAACAAGAACAGGATAAATAGGTTGACCCAAGAGAAAATTTTCGAAGTCGGTGATTGTGAATCACTTCCAACCTGTGAGTCCTGTCTTCTTGAAAAAATGATCAAGTCATCTTTTACTAAAAAAGGTGAGAGAGTTATTGAGTTCTTAGATCTAGTACATACTGATGTATGTGGACTAATGAGCACTAGTGCTAGAGTGGATATTTCTACTTTATCACTTTCATAGATGATCTATCCAGATATGGATATGTTTATCTGATGAAACATAAGTCGGATTCATTTAAAATATTCAAAAGATTTCAAAGTGAAGTACAAAAATAAACTAGAAAGAGTATTAAAACTCTTCGATCAAATCGAGGAGGTGAATATCTATCCAGTGAGTTCTTGACATATCTAGGAGAAAATGGGATTCTCTCATAGTGGACTCCTCCTAGCACATTATAGCATAATGGTGTATCGAAAAGAAGAAATCGAATCTTGTTGGACATGGTTTAATCCATGATGGAATTGCTAGTCTGCCTATTTCATTTTTGGGTTATGCTCTTGAGACTGCATGTTATATATTGAACAATGTACCAAGTAAATCTATCACAAGGACTCCATATGAGATATGGACTGGGCGTAGGCCTACACTCTCTCACCTATGGGTTTAGGGTTGTCTGGCCTATGTCAAACATTTTCATATAGATAAGCTTGGATCCCAGTCTGATAAATGCATGTTTATAGGGTATTCCAAAAAAAGTAAGGGTTACTATTTTTACCATGCTGATGAACAAGAGGTATTTGTCAGCCTTAAGGCAATCTTTTTGAAAAAAGAGTTTCTTGGTGAAGGAACTGTTGCCTCTAAGGTTGAACTTGATGAAGTTCAATAGATAGAAAAATCGACACCTATAGCTGAACCTGAGTTGGATTTAATTAGATCAGATCCAGAGCCTAATGTACCTGCACCATTAAAATGATTCGGTAGAGTACCGCATCATCTGGATAAATACTATAATTTTTTGATCCAAGATGGTGATCCCATCAAACTCGATGAGAATGATGAGGATCCAATAACCTATATGGATGCCATATAGAGACCTGATTCTGAGAAATGACTTGAAGCCATAAAATCCAAAATGGAATCCGTGAAGGTCAACGATGTGTGGACATTGGTTGACCCACCCAAAGGGGTTAAACCCATTAGGTGTTGATGGGTCTTCAAAAGGAAAAGAGGCATAGAAGGAAAGGTGGAGACCTATAAAGCCCATCTGGTTGCCTAGGGATATCATCAATGTTATTGTATTAACTATGACAAGATGTTTTTCTCTATGGTAAAGCTCAAATCCATTCAGATTATACTTGCGATTGCTGTCCATTTGGACTATAAGATCTGGCAGATGGATGTGAAAATAGCTTTCCTGAATGGAGAGTTGACTGAAGAGGTGTGTATGATACAACCTGAGAGGTTCACATCCATAGATGAGTCCAAGGTGTGAAGGCTTCAGAGATCCATTTATAGACTGAAGCAGGAATCTTGGAGTTGGAATATGCATTTTGATAAAGTAATCAGAATGTATGACTTCATTAAGAATGGAGAAGAACCCTACTTTTACAAATGGGCAAATGATCCAGTAGTAGTATTTCTTATTTTGTACGTGGATGACATTCTCTTAATCGAAAATGACATCTCCGCACTGCATGAAATAAAAGTTTGGTTGTCATCACAATTCTCCATGAAGGACTTGGGTGAAGCATCCTACATCTTAGGGATGAAGATCTATAAGGATAGATCTAAAAGGATGCTTGGGTTATCCCAATCTACGTATATAGATATTGTTCTGAAGAGGTTCAGTATGGAAAATTCTAAAAAGGACTATCTCTTGATAGGTCATGAAATTTTTCTCTCTAAGAAGGATTGTCCAATAACTTCTGAAGATAGAGAGCATGTGAGTAGAGTCCCATATGCTTCATAGTGGGATCTATCATATACGCCATGACATGTACGAGACAAGACATGGCATACTCACTAGGAGTAGTGAGTAGATACCAGTCTGACCTTGGAGAAAACCACTAGAAAGTGGTTATAGCCATACTTAAATATTTGAGAAATACTTAGGACCAATGGTTGGTATATAGTGAGTTAGATCTGAAACTTGGGGGATGTACAGACTCTAGCTTTTAATCTGACCATGATGATAGTATAAGTGTATAGGGATATATCTTTACTCTAAATGGTGAAGATATCTACTGAAAGAGTTCCAAGCAACATACTGTGGCAGACTCTGTTTGTGAAGCAGAGTACATCGCAGCATCAGATGCCGCAAAGAAAGCTGTGTGGCTGAGAAAGTTTATCATCAAGCTCGAAGTAGCACCCTTTCTTGATGGTCTGATATTGCTTTACTGCGATAGCACTAACGCCATTGCTCAGGCAAAAGAACTGAAGGCACACCACTGAACAAAATACATTCTACACTGCTTCCACTTGATCTGGGAGATTATGGATAGAGGTGATGTTGACCTTCAAAAGATCGATGGAAAGAAAAACCTGACCAACCCCTTTACTAAAGCCCTAGAGATAAAGGAGTTCGACAACCACAAGTCAAAGATGGGTATTAAATACTATGCCGAGTGGCTTTAGGACAAGTGGGAGTTGTTGAAAAATGTGTCTCAAAGTCAATCGTCAACCTGTTGATGGTTGAGTAACTTTATATCTATAATTGATTCATTAATAAATAAAATATATTTTTGATATTTTTCGTCATTAAGTATTCATCTTCTAATGAACTTCATTAATGTGATGAAGTCCTTAGGACTATTTAGCTTTGATAAAGAGAAGATTTGTCGATTGGTCCTTAAATTTGTTCATGACCAAATGATAAGCTGTTAATTAGGATAATAATATCTATCGAGCATAGGTCGCTGCATGTCATATGGGTTGGTTATCCTCTTAATCAAGAAGTGTGGAGATACTGGTATGGCATACAGGTGTAATATATGGGCACATCGTCATTGAATGTGACCAACTCCAGAGCATTCTATTGTCGAGAATGTCTCTAATGGGATATAGGTATAAGTGTCCTTTAGACCTAAGATCACCTCAGTGACTTGCAAGCAACTCACTGTGCTTTGGTACCGGACTAACTAAATTAATAATTTAGTAACGGAAGGCTTCTAGGTACAATCAAGTACTTGCAAAGTTAGAGTGTGATCAAGATGGGATTGATTACTCCAAGAGTTGGAGAATAACGAATCACTGTATTTCAATTAGTAAAACCTTGGCCAGGATAATCCATCAGATAGATTTAATATTTTAAAATATAATGTGGACAACCTGATTAGAGTTGACAGTTGAACACTAAGGTGTCCTACGAGCATTTTGGTCAAGAGGATGAATTATATGGAAACTATATCTACATGGATTCTAAGGATGTTGTTCTACACATTCAACCTATCTGACTGTCGGATACCATTGCTAGATGGTAACTTTGATTGATATAAAAATTTGCTCCTGAGCTACCAGCTTAGGTTTAGACCTATGAGGTCACATACATTAAAGTTCATGATCCGATCGGATTGTTGATCAATGATTAAGAATCGTTCTAGGGTTAACGATCAATACGATTGATGTTTAACCTAGTGCAAGTATTGCAGGAGGATAGATTAGCAATTTAATTGCTAATTGACTTAATCTAATTAAGCCAAAAGACTAAAATTAAGTCTAATTAAATATAATTTAATTAGATTTAGTTTTGTCTTGATTAGATCAAGTCCAATTGGCTTATTAGATAAGCCAAGTGCAACAAAAAACTAGTCCCAGTTCAATTAAAACTTTGGTCAACCTAATTTCTTAATTTGATTAAAAAATTAAATTAAAATTAAATTTGATTTAATCTAATTTAATTAAATTTTTAATTTGGTTAGAACCTAATTTAATTTGGTTGACTTGGTTTTGATTTAATTTGGTTTGAAAAACCATGTTTGACTAAGTCATAGATGGAATCCTAGTGAGACTGGGATTACACCTTGCGCCATCTTAGCCCTCCATGCCCCCATGCCTATTTTTTCAGAATTTTTCATGAAAATTATTTTTTCCCTGATCTTCACACATGCCTCCTCTCTCCCTCTCTTTCTCATATGGTAATTTGATGGTTGACCAAGTCAAAAAGAGAAGTAAGTTTTGATCTAGGATTCTATGAGATAGAATCCTTATAAACTAAAACACCTCCTTCTAATTGTGCCACCCACACCTTCTTTATTTTCTCTGAATTCCATGATAAAAGAAGAAGTTATTGTGCACCCCTATTGTTGGTCGATAGCAGGAAATAAGGTGGGGGCACCCAAGAGTTGGGCACCCCAACAACTTACCATATTATGTCCTTTTCTTGTTTGAGTTTTTGACCAAACTTGGACTCTGCATATCTTTATATTTAGGATGAATTTTGGTCTGACTTTTTTATGAAATATAGACCATTAAGAGAGCTTTGAGATGTGTAAAAATAAGAGAGAGAGAGAGAACCTCTAGGCATTGGGTTGCAATAGACACAAAACTAAGTGTCTAGGTGAGAGCAAAGAGAAGAAGAAGAGGCTTTTAGGGTTACTGTGTTCATCTCTTTTCTTCCTTCTTTCTTTGGTTTTCTAAGAGAGTCTTACATCTGAAACCTCCTCTCCACCTTCTCCTCTTTGGAAGAGTCCAAATCCAAAAGAAGGAGACATCTGACCAACCATCAAAGAAAGATCAGCATAGTACTAGCATACCGTGCTGATTTCTTGCATTAGGATTTCTGATCGTGCTCATGGGCTCGTGTGGTTGACTCCTAGAGGCTGTATGCATGTGCAGTTTATGACATCATTTTCAAGCCTAGATCAACAAGTTAGAATATCTAACTTGCACAGGTAATAGATCCGATCTATTTATTTTATAGCTGCATTAGATGTAGTATTGTAGCATGTTGATGAGATCAACATGTCAATCTTTTCTTTGTATATTTTAATTTTTGATTTAATATCATATCTTGATCATGTAATAAATTTTAGATCTAGGATATTTTTATGCTTATTTAAATAAATATTTAATTTATTTAAATTTTTTACTGTCTGACCTTGAAAAAATTTCAAGAACTATTCGTAAAATCCTAGATCGTATTCAAAAGGGATCCCAAACTGGATTCTAATTAGAAAGAGGTCTTCATGATGAAGTTTACAAGGGATGGTGTCAGGGATGAATGGAGGTTAAGATGTTTCTATAGGTTCGGTGTCCTTATATGATGGATCCATCAAGGCTAGGTGGGACAAACTTTTGGAATAGGTTGACCAAGATTCTTCAATAGACATATGGATCAAACAAGACTTTAAAAAACCCTAAAAATAAAAAAAAATAATATTCAAAACTTGCTTGAAGAAATCAAATGGACGAACACACAAAAGATGCAGGAATAACCAAAAGAAGGGTTTCGAAACTAACCTAAATTGATTAGGAAGAGTAGGGGGATGATGAGCACGATGAAAATTAAAGGAGAGGATGCCTGAGACCATAGAAAATAGTGGAGGGGGCTGAAACTTGTGAGTAGGAGGAAGATGAAAACCAGAGGTAGAAGAAGAGGGTCTTAGTCAAGATGAAGCCCTCAAGGAAGGGGATGAGTTTAAATATACTGAAGAGTCTGAGATGGTTTTGATTGCAGGTCTCCTCCGGTCGATCTTAGGTTAATGCATGTCCTACTCATCATGACAGAAGATTGACAGCTGACAGGTCCTTAATTACACCATACTTTAGACAAAGCTTTGGCGAGAGTTTTGATAAATTATCTTTTTGGGTCATCTTATATTGAAGAAGCTTCGACACCAGCATAATAAATGTCAAAACTTTTCATCCGATGAGCATGAAAAATCAGAAAAAGATTTTGGCAGTCATCCTTCTTTCTACTCCCTTCCTTCAAACTTTGAAATCAAGAGTAGGGGTACTATTATTGAGGTTAAACTTGCTCCTACCAAAGTTTGGCTTGATATCTGGTCCCAAGGTTGCCGATCTTTAATCGATCAGTCGATCTTCTTGACTATATGAATATACTGCTGAGCCCGCGAAGCATTATGAACCCCGACCAGATGAGCTTGAATAGTAAAAATAGTTGTTGCCCACTTGACGGTAAGGCTTGAGTGGTGGAGCCCGATTGGTCTGGCTTTATTCGATGACAAGTTGTAAAGGCAGCCAAATTCCTCCATTATAAGTAGTTGGCTTCAGTCGAACTCTTTTCGTATGAACTTGAACAGTGAAGGCAAATGCCTAAGTGTTTGGCTAAGCACATAATCCCTACATAATCTAACCTGGCGGATCTTTATACTGGCTAATCTCTTACCTAACCAGATTCCCTTTAGACCAAGTCTAGCTATTATGGATTGAATCTCACAACAAGGACTACAGATTGGCAGAGCTTACCCTTAGGCGAACTTCTATGCCTTACTAAGATGCAGATCTTGGCCCTATCAAATCTAGGATCTCGGGTGTGCAACTCAGAATAGATAGAAGAGCTCCATCATCAGATTAAGCCAGAATTCCTTCATGAAAAGCCTGGCCGTAATTCTAAACCTATGAGTCTGCCGACCTTACCAGCCTTCAATCAGCAATGGTCATTCAGTTGCAGACAACTTCGAAGATAATCAAACCTCAGAGAAGTGATTGAGACTCACTAAAATGCTCTAATTGTGCTTGCCCATCCTAGCCACCGACTGAACTCCTTCCGATCGTTGAGCTCCATTCAATCACCCAAAAGACTCCTTCCAGTCGATTTCCATCCAATCGCCCAAAGGGCTCCCTCTAATTGAACTCCTTCTAGTTGCCTAGCAGGTTCTTTCCAACCGAAGTCCTTGCTGTTGCCTAGAAGGACCTCGTCATCTATGCGAATACAGTTCCTAGCTCAACAAGAGCCAGTCAACGAGCAGATAATCTTGGAGAAGTCTGAACTTCTGCAAAACTATTATAATATGAAGCTCTTCATTGCCAATAACTATTCCATCCAAATTTCAACTACTAAATCTCTACAAACTAGTACGTCATGACAACGGACATCACTTTTCGTAACAAACTCCGCATGACCTCGAGTCGCCTACTACCAGATGGTTATGACTGTCGCTATCAGTTTATGATATGCTTCATCTATAAAAGAGATCCTCCAGATATATTTTTTTGAGGCACAAAACTCTACTCTAAATTCATCTGAGTGCTCCATTTCTGTGGACAGAGATGACTGAACGTCGAAGGTCTTACCGGAACCATATTTCATGGTAAGTGAATGTCCTCGTCTTTTCAACCCAGTCATTCCGATCTATAGTTTTTTGCACAAAATTTTTAAAATTCTGTGGGAAACAAATACTATGACAACTCGCTCTTCTGACTACATGTTAGATATATGTGCCCTAGAAGCCAGAATTGGCTGACACTTGTAATACACTTCTAGGGGCAAAATTATAATTTTGACTATAATTAATAAAATGGGTTATTTTCTATCACACATGTGTATTTAGTGTCTGTGATACATCCTTTGAGTTAATGGTAATGATAATTCATATTTTCAAGAGTTGAAAATTTAAGACATGAATAATCATTATTAACTCATAAACAGCTCCCGACCATAGGATCATCACGAGGATGGTGATTGATCCGGAAGGTTGGTGTACGATCGCTTCTCTTTAGTAGATGAGTCTTGAGTCTACGGTGTGGAGACACCGGAGCGAGAGTACAGGTACTCGTTAGAGAACGAGGGCACTGAGCGTGACCACCTCGAGTAGTCATTAGGGAAGTCTACCTTCTCGTCAATGACTGACTCGATGCTGCAGTAGTGTGTCTGGTTCTTTGACCTGAGATGCATCGGCAGTTCACCTTGAGGGTGTTATAGTTTGACTACACCATTACTCGGTCTCCTAGCCATATGGAACCCTGAGGTGTATGTTGGCTATAGCATGTTCATTGTAGGAACTGGATTGCATCAAGATGGAATCTATCTACCTCGGTGGTAGAGGAGCAGCCCTATGATGATCATGAGAATCAAGTCCAGAAAGCCCATGGCCATGGTAGAGTGAAATAATAGAAAGAGTTTCTATTTAGATTTTCACATTGGACTCGAATCGAATGATTACATCATATGACAGAGACTAGGGTTTGACGAGTTCACCTTAACCCTAATCTGATCGGGGCTCAAGATAGAAGAACTTAATCACACAGGTAGCTGCACCAAGAGGTTCGCATTCAGCTCTGATGGGTTGCCACCATATACTGCTAGGTGTCACTGGTGGATTTTGGGAGCAATTAGAATGATTTAGATGATCGATCATTCTAGCTGTTCGAATCAGAAGAGTTCTGATCCATCGAAAGGAGTTTCGATGATGTCTATGATAGAGATCATGACATATCCCATTACCATACAGAACTGAACCTAACTGGGTCACACAAACAAGGGTTTGAATCTGGTGATCATCAATTGAACTGATCTAGTTCAATTGATCTGAATGAGATTCAATTAGGTTCAAGGAAATCGTGCTAGCACTCGATTGAACCTAACGTTCTTCTTTTACTATCATAAATAAGTTGTCCTGACTGAGCCAAAGGAGTTTGTGCTCAATCAGAGGCCTTCATATGGTCTGACTGGAGGTTGTCCAAGTCAGAATAGGTTGTCTTATTTGTAAGACATTACCTGCCATTTTTGGTCACCTGCCATTTCTTGTTCTTTGACTTTGGTCAAAAGTCTACCTTTGACTGGTCAAACGTTGACCATTGACCCTTTGACTTTTGACCACATGTCATGCACCTATTGGAGAGCTGGTGGGGGCCTGTCCCCCTGCCAGAACCTGGCAAGGAGAAGGGCGCACGCCAAGGGTGGCGTGAGCCCAAGTAGGAGGCGCCTAGGAGTCCTTGTTGGACAAGGACTCCACCTCCCTTTTGGATTCCAATCAGAGTTCTACTAAGAATCCAGTTTGACTGGTCTTAGGCACCCTCTAAGGAGGAATCCAGGGGTCTCTATTCCAACCAATCAGATTTAGATCTGATTTCACAAAGGGTTGTGATTGGTTGAGAGGAAGAGGAGTTGGATCACAAGAGGTCTATAAATAAGACCCTGCGCCCAACCCTAATTCTAATGCAATTCAATTGAGAATTTCCCACGCCCCAAGGCTGCCTCTCCCCTCCTTCTCCATGCCATAGTCTCTTCTCCCCTTGCTCTCCACGTCCAAAAGGAGTTTTGGACTTAGGTTGGTGCGATTCAGATCAAGGAAAGGCGATCAAAAGCAAGAAGGCTGCGCTGCTGCAAAAGGACGACTGCAGATCTTCAAAAGAGTTTTGAAGATCCTCCAGATCAGATCCAGATCTGATTTTTGGAGGTGTGATAGAGAAGAAGAGGATCTCCAGATCCAACCCGAGTGGATACCGGTAGAGGCCAGGCGCTTGCGTGGCTAAGATCCAGAACCTTCCGCTGCAATCAGGATCATCTACAGGGTAATAGGATTACCCAAATCAGGTAAATTAAATTTGATTTAATTTATCTTATTTTATTTTATTTATTAAAATAATAAGAATCAGATCTGAAACATATCAAGATCTGATTGAGATCAAGAGAAAAATTTTTGAAATATATCTCTTGATCTAATCAGATCTGGACGAACCTGGACCGGGAAATCAGGATTTCCCTTCAACTGGTATCAGAGCCATGGTTCTAAATTGTTTAGATCTGATTTTAATTTTATTTTAATTAGAAAATAAAGTGATTTTCAGATGTCACATGAGATGTGATCAGATCTGAAATCAGAAAAAATTAAAATTAAATGATTTGGATCTAAGAACATGAAGATATGCATGACTAGTTCTAGAATAGAATAGTTCTATAGAATAGTTTTGCATGTCTTTGATTTAATCCGATTAAATCATATTTTAGATCTTCTTATTTACTATTTTTCTGATATTATAAGTGTTATAATAACATCTGATAAATAGCAAATAAAAATTATTTAATTTTAAATATCATATGAGATATGATTGATGCATGTCTAGACTAGTTGTAGAATAGTTCTACATAATTGTCTAGATTAGAATTTATTTTGATTAGATCAATTTAAATCTAATTTTTTAGATTATTATGAGATAATTTAGATCTGAAAACATGCATGATTTGATACATGAGATGTATGCAAAATATGCCTTGATTAGATCTAAATTTGTATATGAGATATATGATATAGATCTATAACTGTTTTGTAGATTTACATGTTCCTGATTAAGGCGTTCCTCTTGGCCGTCCGGTCATAAGAACGAAGAAGGGTTTAAAGGCCCTCTCTTCCCATTCGATGGGGTGTTCTTATGACGTGTAGGGGTGCTGCGTGTTCGTCCTTAATCAGAAACCCAAAACTTACTTTCTGCAAAACCCTAGATCCTGAAACCCTAGGATTTATTGTGCATATTTTGTTTATGAACCCAACTTAATTAAGAATTAAGTTTATGGAATATTAATTAGGTCTAAAATTGAGAATTTCAGATCTAAGACATATTCATAATACTGGGTTCGGGCTTGGGTAGCTCAATTAGGTCTAAGCGGTTGATCAAACCGAATCAAGAGTTGGTTAGATGGGATCAACAATGCTTAAATTGACCAGCCTAATAGGATTAAGTCTGGGTCAAGATCGAGTCACGATCAAGCAAGACCTAATTAGGCTCAGAGGTTAGAGTCTGGATTGTAGGCTAACCCAATTGGTTCTGACTCAACAATTTGGTGTCTAAGGTAAGTTTGGCACAGACGACCGACTGGTTTTTAATTGGAAGCTACTCGACCTGAATGCGTTCTTGTGCGAGTTAATGGCATATTCCTTCCACCGGTCTCACTTACCTGGCCATATCTGTTGACACAGTTCTGATCTGAGGTGGTCAATAATCCGAGCTAACCCATGCCACTAGGTTAGTCATAATTGTTATGACTAAGCCAAGTCTAGTTTAATGAGACCTGAATCAATTCTCCCTAAGAAAAGATTAAGTCTGAGGTCTTCCACCATTGTAGATGTGCGGGCCCTTCCCGGGGTTGATTGTTCTCGGCTGGATACAGTGGCTCAGTTGCACCGGGAAGATGCAACCATGTCTATTAGGCATTGGATGCTATGGGCTGGAGGATGAGTTGGGCTCAATATTTCCGGATACGGTGAGAGACCTCAATTAGGAACCCAGTCTATGCAAATGGTGGGTCTGACTTAACTAAGGAGTGGATCAATATTCCGGATACGGTGAGATTCATGAATTAGAGACCAAGTTTGGGTGCACCATGATTAGAGAATCATTGAACAAGAGTTGTTCACTCATTGGCTAACCCATCACCAATAACTGTTAGGTGAGGTGATGAGTCAGTTGGTGAGACCGCACCACCCACTAGAAATCATTCAATCGTGGAGATTTTCGCATCTCTACAGAGGGAGTGTAGGGATCCGAGAAAATAGTGGGAGCTAATTTGTTTAAAAATAAAATCCCTAAACAAATTGGTCAAGTCAAAATTACAGTATCTAACTAGAATCTTTGACTCTCTACAGGAAAATGTCTGCGTCCAACCCACTGGCACGTATCCTAGACACACATAGACTGACTGGACCCAATTATAAAGATTGGCTCAGGAACTACAAAATTATTTTGGGTTCAGAGAAGTTAACACATGTTTTGGACCAGGACCCTCCCACCTTACCAGCTCGTCCATCCACTGAACAGAGAGCGTCTCTGGAAAAATGGATTGACGAAGATAATAAGGCCAGATACTACATGTTGGGCTCGATGTCTGATGAGCTCCAGCGCCAACATGAAGATATCGGGACTGCTCGCCAAATGTTGGCTCACCTGCAGGAGATGTTTGGTGAACAGAGTCGCGCAGCCAAATATCAAGTCACAAAATGACTTTTTAAGGCTAAGATGCGTGATGGGCAGTCAGTCCAAGATCACTGTCTGACAATGATCAAGGACATGGAAGAGCTTGAGAAGCTCGGTGTGAAGTTGGACTTGGACCTGCAGAACGATATTATTCTGCAATCCTTGACTGATGCATATGGGCAATTCATCATGAATTACCACATGCATAAACTTCAAAATTCCTTGGCCGAGTTGATGAATATGCTGGTTACCGCTGAGCTTTCTATGAAAGGTTCTAAAGGCTCAGTTCTTGCTATGGAACGGACTTCTTCCAAAAGAAAGTCTTATGGAAAGAAAAAGAAGTCTGTGAAAAAGCAAAAGGTGGAAGGATCAAAGAAGAAGAAGGCAGAATCGAAGAAAAAGGTCGATGGCAAAGGAAAGTGTTTCCATTGCAACAGCGACGGCCATTGGAAGCGGAACTGCCCTACTTACCTGGCCACCCTGAAGAACAAGAAGGAAGGTCCTTCTGGAGGTATGCTCGTTATTGAGTCTAACCTTACGGTTTCTTCTGCATCCAGTTGGGTGCTTGACTCTGGTTCTAGTGCTCATCTGTGCACTTCTATGCAGGGTCTTGAGGATAGCAGGAGGCTGAGGGATGGAGACATGATCCTACGCGTCGGTAATGGAGCAAGAGTTGCTGCAGTAGCCGTGGGAACATACCCTCTTCGATTACCATCTGGTTTAGACTTAGTTTTAAAAGACTGTTATTATGTGCCTGCAGCTAGCAGGAATTTGATTTCTGTTTCATGCTTAGCACAAGAAGGTTATGTGATCACCTTCTTTAAGGACCATTGTAACATTCTTTATGAAAGAAATAAAATTGCAAATGGTTTCCTTGTTAATGGTCTTTATCAGTTGCATATTGATGTACCTATTTTAACTATCGAGCAAAACGTGAATGCCAAACGACCTAGGGATAGTCCAAACGACAGATATCTATGGCACCTGAGATTAGGTCATATAGCAGAAGATAGGATTAACAAATTGGAGAAAAATGGGCTATTGAGTCCATTGACTTTTGAGTCATATCCAACTTGTGAATCTTGTCTTCAAGGCAAAATGACTAAACTCCCTTTTGTTGGACATGGGGAGAGGGCCACAGATCTCCTTGCCCTAGTACATACTGATGTGTGCGGCCCATTTCGATGTGCCGGCTAGAGGCAATTTTGTCTACTTCATTACCTTTACCGATGATCTGTCTAGGTATGGGTATGTGTATCTTATGAGACACAAGTCTGAAGCCTTTTGAAAAGTTCAAAGAATTCAGACATGAAGTAGAAAAACAAACTGGAAAACCCATTAAGGTTCTTCGATCAGATCGAGGAGGTGAATACCTTAGCCGGGAATTCCTAGACTATCTTAAGGAAAATGGCATAGTCTCTCAATGGACTCCACCAGGAACACCTCAACTCAACGGGGTTTCAGAACGGAGAAATCGGACTCTATTGGATATGGTTCGATCCATGATGAGCTTCACAGACCTCCCTGATTTTCTTTGGGGACATTCATTATTAACTTCAATCTATTTACTGAATAGGGTTCCCTCTAAAACCGTTCCTACCACACCGTATGAGATATGGCACGGTAAGAAACCAAGTCTGAGTCATCTCAGAATTTGGGGTTGTCCGGCTCATGTCAAAAGACAACAAGCGGACAAGTTAGAGTTTAGGTCCTTTAGAGCTCGATTCATAGGATATCCTAAAGAGTCATTAGGATACTATTTCTACATTCCAGAAGACCACAATGTGATTGTGAGTCGACATGCCATATTTCTTGAAAAATAGTTTATTCAAGATAGTGGCATTGGAAAGCAGATTAAGCTTGATGAGAAAGTCTCACAAGCAGAACGAGCTAAGGACCAAGTGGAACCAAATCAGGTTGAGCCAATAAGAACACTACCTCCTCCACCTCGTAGATCGGAAAGAGTTTCCCGTCCCCCTGAAAGATACTTAGGTATTATTTCAGAGGATGTAGAGGAAATGTTCCTCATAGGTAATGGTGCTCATGGTGATGATCCCAAAACCTACAACGAGGCGATATCAGATATCGACTCCGAGAAATGGCTTGAGGCAATGAAGTCAGAAGATTCGACTCGATGCACTCAAACCAAGTCTGGACCTTGGTAGATCCACCAGAAGGTATAGTACCTATTGGGTGTAAATGGATCTTCAAGAGAAAGATTGGTGCAGATGGGAATGTGGAGACATTCAAGGCTAGACTGGTGGCAAAAGGTTATAGTCAACGTGAAGGCATTGACTATCAGGATACCTTTTCCCCGGTAGCTATGCTAAAATCCATCCGCACATTGCTTGCTGTTGCAGCCTATTTCGATTATGAAATATGGCAAATGGACGTGAAAACGGCATTCCTAAATGGATATCTTGAGGAAGATATCTATATGGAACAGCCGCTAGGTTTCACATCCAGTGATACTGATCACAAGGTTTGCAAGCTGCAAAGGTCCATATATGGACTTAAGCAAGCATCTCGGAGCTGGAACACTCGTTTCAATGATGTGATCAAAAAGTTTGGTTTCATCAAAAATGAAGAGGAACCATGTGTTTTCAAAAGGGTCAGTGGGAGCGCTGTTGTCTTCCTCGTATTGTACGTGGATGACATCCTCCTTATTGGGAATGATATTCCCATGTTGACATCAGTCAAGATGTGGTTGTCCAAGGAATTCTCCATGAAAGACCTAGGTGAAGCATCCTTTATTCTAGGAATTAAGGTCTATAGGGATAGACCGAATAGGATGCTAGGACTTTCACAGAAGATGTACATAGAGGAAGTACTAAAGAGGTTTAGTATGGAAAACTCTAAGAGGGGATTAATACCCTTCAGACATGGTATTCATCTTTCCAAGAAGATGTGCCCCAGCACACCTGAGGAAATAGAACGCATGAGCAAGATCCCTTATGCTTCTGCAATAGGGAGCCTCATGTATGCCATGCTATGTACACGACCTGATATAGCCCATGCTGTGAGTGTCACAAGCAGATATCAGTCAAATCCAGGTGAAGAACACTGGACTTCTGTGAAATGTAAGGATATGATGTTGGTCTTTGGTAACGGAGAACTCCAAGTTCAAGGGATACACAGACTCGGACTTCATGTCCGATATAGATGATCGAAAGTCGACATCTGGCAGACTGTTTGTGCTGGAAGAGTTCCAAGCAAACGGTGATACCATCTCATCCGCGATTACCTTGAGAAAGGTTACGTTGAGGTCAAGAGAGTCAACTCCGCAGATAATGTGGCAGACCCACTTACAAAGCCGTTGGGCCAGCAGAAGATCGAAGCCCACCTTGAGAAGATGGGACTTAGACTTGTAGCCAATTGGCTTTAGGACAAGTGGGAGATTGTTAGATATATGTGCCCTAGAAGCCAGAATTGGCTGACACTTGTAATACACTTCTAGGGGCAAAATTATAATTTTGACTATAATTAATAAAATGGGTTATTTTCTATCACACATGTGTATTTAGTGTCTGTGATACATCCTTTGAGTTAATGGTAATGATAATTCATATTTTCAAGAGTTGAAAATTTAAGACATGAATAATCATTATTAACTCATAAACAGCTCCCGACCATAGGATCATCACGAGGATGGTGATTGATCCGGAAGGTTGGTGTACGATCGCTTCTCTTTAGTAGATGAGTCTTGAGTCTACGGTGTGGAGACACCGGAGCGAGAGTACAGGTACTCGTTAGAGAACGAGGGCACTGAGCGTGACCACCTCGAGTAGTCATTAGGGAAGTCTACCTTCTCGTCAATGACTGACTCGATGCTGCAGTAGTGTGTCTGGTTCTTTGACCTGAGATGCATCGGCAGTTCACCTTGAGGGTGTTATAGTTTGACTACACCATTACTCGGTCTCCTAGCCATATGGAAC